>CM055968.1:4457500-4917500 GCA_029531755.1 Holothuria leucospilota | reverse complement strand
TCATTAGAAGAGTATATTCTCTTTGTAAGCAGTACTACTATACCACCGTCTATTCTCCCGCTATACAAGCTGTAATATCCAACGCAAATCTCAAGAACGATGAAGTTTATTTTTATATTCGGTTTAATTTCTGTCTGCCTGCATGTAACAATCGCTAAAATAGTATCACTGCCTCCGGAGATGGTTGCGAAGAATCCTGTTCCTGAACACGGAGAGTGTTTTCGAAACAGTAAGTAGACCAAATAAACCCTGTACTTATATCTACTAAGTGATATTCAAAGTGCAGCCCAAATTTGGTGCCTGGCGAAGGGGAAGGTGGAGTGACCTTACTGGGTATGGTCATGCAGGGAGTTGCAACAAACTCCCTGGGTCATAAATTAGGCAATCCCCGACGGCGACTAATGGTCTCGACAATTTACCTTCGTTTTGTCTCAAGGAGGGCAGAATCTTCGATTAAAGCCCAAATTTTCTAAAAAAAAAAATTTCCTAATTTTCATCAATACAAACGTAAAATTTTCAAAAATCTTTCAATGGAAACTCGAAACTTTCAATTTCTTTTCTAATTTATACCGAATATTTTCAGCCAGCGGGGCGCACCTAAATTTGGGCATCACTTACCGTCCTGCAGTAGTGAAGCTTTGGTTTGCTGAATGCTGCCCTCCTCTACGCCCCACGTCGCGCAAATGCTTGGGACACCAATATGCAGTAACATTGTTTTTAAAATACCTTACATAGTTTTACACGAACGTGTTGTTGAGAGGCACGCACAGATAATATTACTCCCCACTTATCTCTCATTGAGGGAAATCCCGGGGAGGATAGGGGAATGTATGCCCCCACTTTTTGGTGATGTTCCTATTGGCTTTCAAGACCGACTGCATGGTCAAGTGGTTAAAGCATCGGACTTGCAGCCGGAAGGTCTGTGGTTCGACTCCTGGCCGAGTCATACCAAGACTTTAAAAATGGAACCTACTGCCATTGTGCTTGGTGCTCAGCATAAGCAAAATTTGATCCAATGTACTGAAGGGGGTGAGATACCTTCGTGTGGGGGAGTATTTTTAAGGGGGAGACAAGATATACAGCAGTGCATTAAGGCAATGGCAATTTTCAATTTTCTGGAGGGGAAGAAATTTTAAACGGCTGTCCGCACCCTCCCTTGGCCACAGGTCTGCATGTGTTAGAGAGAAACAATGGAGATATCACGTGTCTAACTTTAAAAGTTATCGCCCTGAAATTGTATGCATTTGGCAAGCAATCTTTTGCTGAGAAAAACATTTTTCCTGAAATATTTTGCTAGATGGGGGACTGCGGACCCCAGACCCCCACGTCACTGGCCTATGGCAAGTGATATTAATTCAAATTGATGCTACTATATTCGCCATTCAAATTATTACCATAGGAAGTCCTTACAATATAGACTGAACGATTAACTTTTCATATGCCTAGTCAGTACTGAGGCAAATTTTTCGAGCCAAGGGGGAGGGAGGACAGGGGAGGCGCATCCCTAGATTAATTGGGACCTTACGAAAAAAATTATCGTTCGCCTTATGGCATGTAAATACATATCGTCCTCTGAAGAAATATTTAGCCTCCTGGAAGCTATCCCCTTTTCCCCTTCAGTACCTTGTCTGGCTGCAGACCTAATTCCTGTAGGAAAAAATGTACAGAGTATGAAGACACACTGTATATGTAATTTTCTTGTGCAGGATGCATGTATAGAGAGCATATAGATTGAGTGAGTCTTCGATAAGGCCTCTCCAGGCTGAAAAAGGTTTATATAAGCATAGAAGTACTACTTCGGAGGTAGAACTTCCATTGTATTAGTAAACTTTAAAAAATTTAAAAGACTGTAAAACCCGATACATTTTAAGAACTAATGCGTTCACGGAATGTCATGTTAAGGTATGACAACGTAAACGTCAATGGGAACGACAAAAGAATATACTCACGCATGCTATGAGATAAATCTTGTGGATCTATTAAATTGGTTATTAGGGGCCTTTGGAACCAGGAACTGGCGGTTGCAGCGATCATGTAGTTTTAGTTTGAAGCTCTTGTGGGTCTTCACAATTACATCAGAAAATGGTAAATTCTTGAGTTGAATTGCCCACTTCCCCTTGCCCAGTCTTATAGAAATATCAGGCGGTACTGCACCCTCGCCCACGTTTGTGTGTCAGAACAAACAAAGTTGTAAGTGATGGTGGCTACATTTCAAAAGTGTTTTGAATTAATAGAGTCAATAGATGGTTAGCTGAGACTATTAAAGTGGGGGAACTATACTCAGACCTGAGCCGACCTAAGCCGTCAGTTTGGTGAAGATCGTTCCCTTATACCAAACCAAACATGGCAAACACCATTGTTCTAAGTTCATCAGGACTGCAGTGTTTTGTTTCATTGACAAAGATTTCAGTTAAAGCAAAGTAGAAATCGATTTGAAGCAAAAACAACCGAAGATCAAAGCATATAAAAGATGATGGAAATTGGAAACAAAGGTCTGGTGGTTAAACTATACATTCAAGAACTATTTAATTGGAAAAACCTAACGTATCCTTCGTAAACATAACATTTCCACAGCAGTACGTGAGACTCACGGCCACTCATCGTAATATTTTGGTACATCCTTTAAAGACAAAAGGGAACTAGACAAATTACTGACAGCATATATGAAAAATTTCATACCGAGGGTGTATCGTCCTCTTACATTTGGTGAAACAGGGAGAGCCTTTAATACCAGGAAACAAGAACATGTTAAAGCTGCTGACAAGGCTTCTAAAATAAAATTCACCAGGGCATCGGAGTCAAAATTTTTCATCTCAGCTTTGACCATGTTGCTCAAATGAACCATATTATTGCCTGGGAGGATAACCCAATTTAAACAACTGAATGTTACAAGTACACAAGATGGGTCAAAGAGTCGATCTGGATAAGGAGTCGGGGACAACAGTCTTTGAACAGGATTCATGCCACATTCAAGCTAAGTCTCTTGTATGCGTTGGTCTTTCCTAGAGATAACAGGCTTACCTCTTTCACTAAACGCTAAAAGGAATTAAAAGCCCTCTTGGTTGGAAGTGAGTGAACAAACTGCTCACACAGTCAGTGCATCATTTGGCTATGAAGAGAGCAGACAAAGCTCTTGAAACGTCCCAAGTAAGTGTTTTCAACTATTGGACTTGTTTTAAAAGAAATCTTTGTCAATGGATCAGGGGCTTCTTGAACCAGGGATCTGTTATCTGAGAACAACTCCCTGGTAAAACAGTCTTGGATCACGGAGCTACTACCTGGTCCAAGTATTAGCTCCATGCTCATGGGCGGATTTAGGGGGGGGGGCCCAGGGGGCCCGGGCCCCCCTTCCAAAAATTTTTGAAATTTTTTCAACAAATGACTAGGCCCTATTTCCAATTAAATAGGCCTTTGTGATGTGTCAGAGTGAAATTCAAATTTGTTCATTATTGAAATTATTACCTCAGAAAATCAGTCTTATGTTAATAATTCTATTACTGACCTCCGGCTGATAACATTTTGGCTTACATTGGTCACAATAACGTTTTCCGGGCATTGCAAGGGGTTACTCATGAGCGCTGCATTGGACTGCTAACTTCAGTCTATTACCGGCCGGGCCCACATCATTGGGAACACTGCTTCTACTTTCAAGGGAAATTCAGAATTCTTTAATATTTAGAGGAATATTTTCAACAACCCCAGGCTCTTAAGTTAACTATAACTTGCTGCAACGTTAGCATCTTCTTTAAGCTTTGTAATTTACTTTAATGAATATACTTTGAATTTAGGGTAATATTTGGGAAAAGGAGACTTACAATTCGGGAAACTGCGATCCTAATAAGTGTGCAACAAAGGCAACTTACTCTCCTCTTTCAACCAACCAAAATTTAAATTTCACTAAATCATGAGCATTTTCCAGCCATATATGATCAGTTTCAAAAATATACTAAAGGCATCACCATTTTGCATCTAAGCAATCTTAAATTAACAAAAATTTTCTTAAAGGGGAGGGGACACCCCTCCCCTTAGACCCCTCCCCAGAAAATCATCTTCCACCCAACCAAAAATTAAAATTGACTGAATTATGAACACTTTCCAGTCATGTATGATCAGTCCAAAAAATATACCAAAGACATCACCATTTTGCATCTGAACAACCTTAAATTAACAAAAATTTCTCAAAGGACCCCTCCCCCAGGACGGTGATCACTCATCACATACTTTACCTCCTATCAAAATACCGTGCCACCACCCCTGGCGCACCGCCTCCCCCCTTAGATCCCTCCCCCAGATCGGACTTTTACACAAACCACTATGACCTGGGCCCCCCCCCCCCTTCTGCCAAATCCTGGATCCGCCACTGATGCTTGCATGTTGGAGTCCAGGCACAATGTCACAGTGGGGACGAGGGAATGGGATCTGGTAGCCCTTTGAATTTTGAGTATTAAAATATTTAGTTCAACTAAGCTTTCTCCTGTCCTCAGATGGTAATGATTTACGCTGAGCTGGCCACAAAACTCAGCTTTTAACTTTTTATCAACTTTGAACGCTTTCTCAGACCAATACGCAACAGCCAATCGATCTAGAAGAACGGCTTAAGGAACTTTGGAGAAAACAAATTCCTCTTAGTTTGTGTTGAACTAAATTCCATAAAAAATATTTCAGCGAAGCTTGCCGATTAAGTCCATTTAAGAATACGTTTTCAAACATTCTTTGTTTTTAAGCGTCTCCCTGTCTTATCAGTGACGGGAAGCTTCTCGTAGGTACAGTAGTAGAATTCAGTTTCCATAGCGACAGAAATTCTAGCAGAGTGATCTCTTCACTTGTTTGAAAATACGTCAAGAACTTCACCAGTGGCGTATCTACGGGGGCATGAGGAGGCACGTGTCCCCCACGACAAAGCCGTGCCACCCCAGGTGCCCCTCCTCCCTGTGGAAAATTTTTGAATGCACAGTTCTGTATATAAGTCCTATAGAGAGGGAGAGAATTCAAAAATTGTGCCCCCTAGGAAAGGTTTGTGACCCCCAGTGCCCCCCTGCTCAAAAAATCCTGGTGACGCCACTGCACCTTACTACAGTACATGTAGACTGTTTCGCACACATCATCAGAGGACCTAGTCCGCAGTCTGCGAGTGATGTTAAGGTTGCTTTATGGCTTCCCGTAACTTCAAGTAACAGATTATGCGATAAGAGCTAGGCCCAAGGACCTTTGGCTAGAGAGGAACGTACATTGGATGATCAGTCACAGAAATGCACTTAAGTGTTAATTTCATAACATAGTACAATCCATTAACATATTTTTACTGTGGGGGGGGGGGCTAGCTAAGCAGAGTGCCACCAGAGAGCTGCTAGGGGCAGTGCTAGTCATGGTGGCAGCTCTCTGCAGCTGGTGCCACTATCAGTTGGCGTTTAGTGTAGTACGAAGATTTAAAATGCCAAAAATGCTTCCCATGTTGTCGGAAATGGCACTTTCCGTGCCTTACAAGTTGAATCTAAAGAATCTTTCGACATATTTAAAAACCAAAGATTTGACAGATCGACGTCATAAAAATTTATTTTAAAAACCCCAGGGGATCCACTGCTGAATGCTCGCCCACTCAAGTTGATTCAAATATGCCACGCCAGTCGAAAACTTCAAACTACTTTCAAGGCCCTCGTAAAGAACGATGAAACACAAGCAGAAGCGAGGAATCCCAAATGAGACGGTCTCTCTTTATCAAAGTTTGCAGTAACCTGGGAAGGAGGGGGGGGGTTGGATTTTTGAAACAATTTTGTTTTTAGACAATTTTGTGTTAAGAATAGGATGCTTTAAAAGCATAGTCCCGTTGACTATCTCCCACAGCAGACGATAATCTGAACTACTCCTAAATAACGTTACGATGTCGAAGTGTAGCCGGGGAGGGGGGCGCAGAGATTATACAGGAAGTCTCAGACAGCTCTTGCGATAATGCATAACAAGCACGATTTTGAAAAGCTTCAACACTGTTGGGGTTCAGATTAGAACGTAATCATATGACGTCACAAGACCATAGAAAATGAAGTGCGCACTTAGTAAGGTTAGTCCTCGTCAAACCAGGGAGTTGTTGTAACAACTCCCTGGCCAAACTCATTGTTAGTCCTCTGACATAACGTCGGGGCGGTTGTCAAGTAGATGTACACGTCAGTGGGTAAGGTCTATAGGCTGCGACGCTGTCATTCCTACACCTTAAATGGTTAATGACAGGAAAAAGGTGGCGAATGAATTAATTTAGTCAGTTAGTACACTGCACTTCTTCAAATTTAATAATGCCTTAAATTACACTATAGACCTAACGACTTGACGTCATCACCTATTTTATAGCCACCATCTTGGAAGACATGCTGTTCTACGTTCTACGTGCGTGTCCTCTGAACAGACGTACTGCGGTTATGTCCCAGTGACGTCATGTGCATAATGCCTAGAGGGTTTCTTTAAAGGAGGAAAAACACCCCAACATTGTAGAAATATACAAGTTTGCAATAATCAAATCAAATTTTACAGTTAGCAAGCCTTCATCTATATTCGAAATTCTTGTTTCTTGATTTTAATTCAGCGAGGATATCCTGCTCACAGGCAGGGGAGCCTGTCAAATCCAGCTCTGCACAGTACTGCTATAAGTGCATCTGTGATGGTGACGGCATGGGTGCCACTTGTTGCACGAAGTAAGATATTCTTTTTTTATTTCAAAAGAAAGTAATTATTACATACTGTCCACGAAGAGAGAATAGATACATCTATCCTCCAGGCCGTCACTAGATCCACCGTTCCCCCACCTACATCCACAGTCTATCAGGCAAGGGAGGCGATTTATGTTGAACATGGGGGCAGGGACCGCGGAGAAGGGAGGCTATAGGGGGCTTTAGCCTCCGCACTTTTTCTGCCGTGGGTATTTTGGGCCGCCTTAAACTGGGATAATAGGCTTTTATTTTCTTGAACATACGTTGGGCCGCTTCGATGATTAGCCCCCATGCACCACTTCAACATTTGCTCTGTGGCCACCGGGGGGGGGGGGGGAGGACGGTGGGTCGGAACCTCAAAATGATCTATATGTACGTGTGTACATACAACATATATGTGTTTGTACTTATGTAACTACATGCATAAATATACGCATACGTATACGAAAACATATGGATAAACCTTTGTGTATACGTAAACGTGTACGGAAATGTAAACATAATTATTATACTTTTGTCATGGGGGTAACGAAATGTGTTCTTTAGTGGCGCTGTAGATGCGCAAATCTTCCCCTTTCCTAGTTGCAAGTAGCATTAGGTGGGCGTTCAGAAGTTAGTAACAGCCAAAGTTTTGCAATGCATTGTTATATCCAACAGCCACTTGATTTGAGTAGGGATCGAGCTGTCTCTCACAGCTAGCTCCCTGATTCGAGTGGGTGACATGCGGACAGGATAGAGAAATAACAAGGTTCCTGATATTGACACGAGAAAGCTACACGTGCGTGCGAAGCCCGCAAAACTTTGTATGTTGAAGAAAATTTCTGTACACAGTGTGCGAGATCAGGGAATCCGAAGTAGTATTCGCTCATGCAGTTACCCACTAGGTCATGTCCGGTAAGGGTAAAGACACCAAAGGCCCGTAATAAAGAAAAAAAAAAAACATTTGAATGAAGCTCAGTGGTTTAACGTAGGCCTACTATTACCTGTTATGAAAAGATATCAGACTTAAAGCTGGTCACTACTGTTACTGTAGAGGACAAAGTGCATTGGATGGAGAGTTAATGAAAAGAGGGATCACCCGGGGGTCAAACTCTGAAAACCATGTTTACACATTATCTCAAGATATAGGAAGCATAGCTACTCTCCATACCTACTGAGCATGTGGATGCATTATGTCAAAAGAAAGAATCCTAATTTTGGTGAAGATCACAGGTCGTCTAGGGTTATCAGAGGTCAAACTCTGAAAACCTTGTTAACACGATATCTCAAGGTAGGAAACATGGATACCCTTCATACTTAGCATGTAGGTGCATTATGTCAAGAGGAACGGCTGTAGTTTTAATTCTTAATACTATCCTCTGGAGAGCAGAAGATAAAGAGAAACGTTTTCTAGTTCTGAAAAATCATTTAGTTTTGAGAGGCTATTCAAAGCAAATTGTTCTTCAGAAAATAGAAAAATCTAATAGTTTCTCTAAGGAGTCGATTCTGAAAGGATCCCATTCTAAAAGCGCTAACAAAGAAACCTTAAAATAACCCCTAATTGTGACCAGAAACCCAAGATTGTCCAATCTTTATTCAATCTTTCAAACGTACTACCCTATTTTACAACTTTCGGAGACTTTCGGAGACGTTGCCTTTTACCGTCCCCACCTAAAATTATTTTCCGACAACCTCCTCGTTTAAATACCATTGGTTAGAGCAGGGAGGTGTTAGGTTAGAACCAGCTTTAAGAGACCAAAAAATCAACGCAAGGGGGTGTTTTAAAACTCATTCTCGTCATTGTGTGACCTGTGCTGTTCTGAAAGAAACTACTGTTAGCCCTTACCCAAAAAAAATTTACTGTATACAGCTCTATTACGTGTAATACTAAGTCGCTTAGTTACTTTATTAATTACTTGTCGTGTGGGAACAGTTATGTAGGAGAAACGGGAAGAGAATTACGTCAGAGAGACACAGGGGCATATGCAAGACTTTAAAGAGGGTCACACTCCTCTATAGGTAAACATTTTAATGGGACTTGTAGCCTACTATTTTTGAATTAACTGGGATACAAAAGAAAACACACTACAGCAGCCATTCACGTAAACCCAAAGAACTCTTTTGGAAATATCAGCTTGATGCTTTTTTGCAAAACGGGCATTAACGTAAAGGAATCAGTCAAGCAAACCATAAGTAGCTCTCTTTTTTCGCACCCGGAATTTAAGATGCTTGTTTTTTCTTTTTTCGAAATCTTGTGCGTTTTATTGGATGGTTAGCAAAGTTAGCTATTTGAGCTAAACTTTATTTTAACGGACAGAAAGAAGGACTCTTTTAAGTGTCTGTAGCATTTGTTGTTGTAGATGAGTAGAACCTTTCGAAACAGCCTACGAAAGTTTGAGCTTCGTCGTGAAGAGTTTGTCTCGAGTATGCAATTGTTCTCTGTTACTGAATTTTTATGTACATACACCAGGGATGCTGTGTGTTGTATGGCGGCAATTGCTTATTTGTGTGTGAGTATGTGTATAGCGAGCGTACCTTGAGGCGGTCGGTACCTTGAGTCGGTCACTGCATACAAAATGTTAGACAGGCATGCTGTGGCCAACAAATAAACATAATGAAAGTAAAGGAACTCCAGCACGAGATGACAACAACTCAAAATCTGTCAAAAATAAACATTTACTCCCATTTTTAGGAAAAGTCTAGCCTATGCTCTAGTGGTAACTATAGGTGGCTTGAGACATTCTTTAAATGGCCTAAAAATTATTTTAAACAACTCTCCAAATCACTGTGAATGGTCTCCTTCCATCATCTTATGATTTGTTCTTATAACGGTGAAACCATTCATGGAATATATTTTGATATCACTCTTATGGGCTTTCATAATGTTTGGGTGTGTTTTTTTTTAGTGAAAATTCCCTTAATTGACCGACTCATGGTACCACCATCATATATTGGTGTGTGTGGGTGTGTGTGGGTGTGTGCATGCATTTATATCAGGGAGGTGATATTAGATGGAGATCCATCGAAAAACTTTTATTTATGCTAATCTAGATTGACCTCAGAGTGGGGACTTAATCCTTTAATTAGGGACTATTGAACTAAAGGGCATTGAAGTCCTTTGTCTAATATCTATCAAGCAACCTCTTCATGCCTACGGCGACCCCATCAAAAAGGATTATACCCCATCAAAAAGGATTATACCCCATCAAAAAGGATTATTTAATGTCTAACTAGTTGCCGACAATCAAATACGAAACACTGTTCTGACATTCAAAACGACTGTTTATTGCCAAGGAACCCCATGATGCTGGTAATAAACCAATACTAATGATTTATGCAAATTAGCATAAGAAGTTTGAGACTAAATTTCGCTGTCGGATTTTGACTAATTTCCGCATTCTATCGCATGCTTTAAAAGGCACACCCATTGAACAAGTTACAGGAAACTTAACCAATATGTTGCAAATTAAGTCAAAAGGCGTCGAAACCCTCAAATTAATTTAAAGCTTAAGCGGCTGGCAATGTTAAGGCAAGGGTAAAATTTCCCGATCTGCTCTTTGAGATGTGGCAGACGAAGTGCCCTACTTGTGCTTAGTTCCTAATATTAAAGCCTATTGAATCATCAAGAACAACACACAAAGAGAGTATACTCAATATATTGTCGGCAACTAGTAGGGTTCAAAGGAAGAGTTTTCGATCTAATATCTCTGTTTCTATGGGCTAAGGTCACTATACGACTATTGAATGTACCATTTATTCTCTTATATATATATATATATATATATATATATATATATATATATATATATATATATATATATATATATATATATATATATATATATATATATATATATATATATATATATTTATATTAAATGTACCATTTATTCATATATATTATGTGAGTCAGTGTCGTTTATTTTATCAGTAGGCTTTAATGTTTTTTTAATTTAACATGTGCAGGTTTAGAAATTTAGAACCTGTCTTCCTTAACTGCAAAATTATCTATTGCTGCAGGGCGGCTTTCCCGATCGTCAAATCGCCAATGTTCTGTATGGTCCATTTGGATACCGCCACTTGTACTTACAAGCGAACGCCGATCAAAGTACTGAGATCACTTGACAAGCATGCTTGTTGCATTGAAGGGTATTTTACATCAATCATTGAACGTGACAACACAAAGTCTAAGAAACAATAGAAGTGTATGGAAGATCGGGTACGAGAATGTAGCTGGAAAAGACGAAACGGTTAACAGTTATCTGTGCTGAATTCTAATTCAATTACCTGCTGGCCATTTTCTGGTCACGGTATGGTACTTTAACATTCATGTTTTATTGCTTATAAGAAATTTCTTCAGAGAGAATGTTATTTGAAAACTAAGTTATAACTAGTTCTCTTTAAAAACTCTTGAGAGAGAAATGTTAGTAAATCCAGGTACTAAATTAAAAGTTGAATATTTGTAAAAGTCGTGACAAACTCATCATGAATAATATACGTGAACTATGCTATTGAACAAGAAAATATAAGACTTAAGGCAATGGCATGATCACTGTCGTTTATCATTCACAGGAAAAATAATAAATGATTTATCAGTTTAAAGTTACCATTACTGGTTCCTCCAAACGAGATGAAATAAATAACCATTTGATTCTGTGGTTGTTGTAACTAAGAATAGGCATACGAGACAGGGGGCAGGGGGCAGATTGCCCACCCCCCCCCCGAAATTTCTTAGGTCGAAAATTCGGGCAGGAAACGACAAAAATTCGGGCAGAGAATAGGTGAAATTCCAGCAGAGATGAAGTAAAAGTGAAAGATAGCCCGAATTTTCTACTGAGTTCAAGGATTGCTGATGGAATGCCCGAAAAATATGCAGAAATTTTCGCGCGCTTCACGCGCATGTAGTCGTTTGGTGATTTATTTTAGTAGGCCTATGCACCTGAACTGCAACGAAATTCGGGCAAAAAATTTTCTGCCCCCCAAATTGGCAGAGTCCCGTTCGCCTATGTAACTAAGTACTTATTTCTTTAAGTTTTGTTATCCTTTACCGAAATGCTAAAATAAACAATGGAATATCTAAAGGAGGAAACTTGTTTTTGGTTCTTTTTAAGGGTTGCTTAATTTTCCTGATCGATCAGGTATATTGCGTAGCAACTTGCAACAGCACTTCTTTCTGTAGATACTGAAGTAAGAAATGACAGTTGTCTTATCTTTCAATAAAGTGCTGTTGCCCGTTATGGCCATAATGGCAAGACACCGTCGAGAAAATTAGTGTTTCAAATCCTCTAGTCTACATCCCTTGCCGATGCCCGTCCATGGATTCCCTTAACTGCCCCTGATGGGATCCAGGAGCATTGGCAATTGAAAGGGGTGGCCAGGTGGAGGGCAGGAGGCCATGGCCCTCCCCCATCTCCTCGGGAAAATTTTCCAATTGCGTCTGGGTGTCTCAATGGGTATGATAAAGTATTTGTTTAATCACCGAAGGTGAAAGGTCTATTTCCGACGGTATACTTGAGTTTGCTCTCAAAGAGGGCAGATCCTTCAATACCAACCCAAAATTTTCACATTTTCTTCGATAAAATCTTAAAATTATCGGCGCACAAAACGCGAAGAATGTCTTGCGTTTGCCATTATTCCAGCAACCCGTCGCCTTTGTCTGAGCTTCGGGTTGCTAGCACCTGGCGGGAAGGTTGCTCCCTTCTTCTTACAAATTCTGGAGCCAGCCCTTGCATTCGGTGAAATTCAGACAAAGCTTTTAGCTGTTCAGCTGAAACGAATTAGGTGATCGCTACCTCAGAGGTGAAAGAAGGTATTTTGGAGTGAAGGTACGGGGGATGAAAATCTATGGCCAGTAGCCCTTGAAGGGTCATTATGATACGATCTCAGCGGGGCGCCATCATAATTCGCGTTGCGTACGAAGAAAATTTTTGCCCAAAATGGCTCCCAGATTGAAGGAAATGGCACTTTCGAAACCTTGTACAGGCGCGGATCCAGGGGGGGGCCTGGGGGGCCCGGCCCCCCCCCTCGCCACGAAAAAAAAAAACGAAAGGAGAAAAAAAGAAGAAAAAGAAAAAAAAAGAAAAGGAGAAAGAAAAATTAAGAGCAAAAAAATGAATAAAAGTGTCTAAGAACGTATTCAAAGTATATATTTCTGTAGGGGTTGGGTGGAGCTATCGCTGGATTATCTCTTTACATATCTTTCAAAGTGGTTGGCGACGAAAGGAGAGCTACAATGCTCGGAAACAGGTGAATAGCCGAGCAATGGTCCTTGACTTAAGATCTAAATAAGTAAACATCGTGACATATGTAGTATGGGCTTGGCTAGCTGCACTGAAATTTAGTAACAATTTTGTGTTAAAGAGTGAAATTTTTTGTAATCTAGAGGGATTGAGAGGCAAAGTTTTCGCCATACAGACCTTGCAGAATGAATACAGAAGACAAGCTGTCAGGTGACGTGCTATTGTGCACATTGGCACCAGCTGTTGCAGGCAAAGTAGCGGCGTGCATACCCTATTCGATTTCGAAACTGTCTGAAAAGTTTTAAAATGAACTCAAAAGGCTTTTAAGCTACAGACAGTGGTGTCGGCACAGTGGGCAATGAGTGACGTGTGTCCCCCTCCCCCATCGATTCTTGAAAATTTTTAAAATGGTCCCAAAAGTCGTTTAAGCTACAGATTTCTGTGGAGGGTGTAGGGTGAGATGTATTTTTGATGACTGGTTTATTTGTTCTAACCATTTTCTTTCACAAAGTGTTCTCAAACTATCATAAGTTTTGGAAATTCTTGACAACTTCCAAATTTTCGCACGCTCCGCTAGCGTCAAGCCTTGTGTCAGAGTTGTCCTTATTATCAATAGCTTTCGGTAACTACTCACGGGGGAACAAAGGAGCAAAAGTGCTTTTTAAGAATTCTCAGTCAGAAGATTCGTTTCTGAATAGCATAGGTTGGTGGAAAAGTGACAGTGTCCTATGCAGGGTTCTGAAATGCAGGTTTTATCATGGACTAATATTTTATCCAAAATTTCGGCGCGCTTCGCTCGCATACGACAGGGTTTACACCCGATTTTATATACCATTGACAATACTATGACGAAAGAAATTATTCCAAGGCAACATTTTTCTAAAAAGTACATCTCCTTCTCAGTAGGGCTCTCATCATTATGGGATCTTTGACTAATCTAGTCTAGCACATGATTTGAAAGATTGAAAGTACGTAATTTCCGTTGCTTATTTTCCAATCATCTTACTGCGACGTTCAACAAGAGGGCAATCAAGGAGTTGCTGATCTCATCCCAATACATCCTTTTGCTTCTTCCGAGTCTGGTGTAGCAGTCTGGAATTTTATTGCAATGGGAACACTAAGGGGAAACTGGGAAAATCGGATCAGATTCCGATCCGATTTTTGTGAGTTTTTATTAAAATCTTCTCCATTTCGGGTCGGAAAGAACCCCAAATTTGCCAACCTGTGTAATTATATGAGTTTTATCGCAGGACTACGAAAATGAAATTTATACGAATTATTTCGTGACGTCACATCGACAGACAGCTTTTATCGGACTACGCGTGTCCGATAAAAGCTGTTTGTCGGTGTGACGTCACGAAAAAATCAGTTAACATTTTTGATTCCTTGCCGTAGGCAGGCAAGGAATCTATGCGATGGTGATGTCGTGTGTGTGTGTGTATGTGTGTGTGTGTGTATGTGTGTGTGTGTGTGTGTATGTGTGTGTGTATGTGTGTTTGTGACGCTGCTTGTAATCGCGATATCTCAAGATAGGATTGACCGACACTTTTCATATTTGGTATATAGATTTGTCATGTTGAGAGGAAGAACCCTATTGTTTTTGGAGGAGGTCGAAGGTCATCGGAGGTCACCAGAGGTCAAAAACCGAAAACCTTGTAATCGCATTATCTTGAGATAGGGATGACCGACACTTTTCATATTTGGTATATAGCTTTGTCATGTTGAGAGAAAGAACCCTATTGTTTTTGGTAGAGGTCAAAGGTCATCTGAGGTCACCATAGGTTAAACTGTGAAAACCTCGTAAATGGCTTGTAATCGCGCTATCTTGAGATAGCGATGACCGACACTTTTCATATTTGGTATATAGATTTGTCATGTTGAGAGGAAGAACCCTATTGTTTTTGGTGAAGGTCAAAGGTCATTTGAGGTCACCGGAGGTAGAAAGCGGAAAAGCTTGTAATCGCGATATCTCAAGATAGGAATGAAGGACACTTTTCATATTTGATATATAAGTTTGTCATCTTGAGAGAAAGAATCCTATTGTTTTTGGTGGAGTTCAAAGGTCATTTGAGGTCACCAGAGGTGAAAGACCGAAAACCTTGAAATCACGATATTCTAAGATAGGAGTGGCCTGTATGGATTTGTCGTGTTGAGAGGAAGAACCAGATTATTTTTGGTAGAGGTCAAAGGTCATCTGAGGTCACCAGAGGTCAAAAACCAAAAAACCTTGTAATCGCGATATCTCGAGATAGGGATGACCGACACTTTTCATATTTGGTTTGTAGATTTGTCATGTTGAGAGGAAGAGCCCTGATGTTTTTGGTGAAGGTCAAAGGTCACTTGGGGTCATCGGAGTTAAAAAGCCGTAAAGCTTGTTAATCACGATATCTCAAGATAGGAATGACAGACACTTTTCATATTTGGTATATAGACTTGTTATGTTGAGAGAAAAAATCCTATTGTTTTTGGTGGAGGTCAAAGGTCATTTGAGGTCACTAGAGGTCAAAGACCGAAAACCTTGAAATCACGATATTTTAAGATAGGAGTGGCCTGTATGGATTTGTCGTGTTGAGAGGAAGAACCCGATTATTTTTGGTAGAGGTCAAAGGTCATCTGAGGTCACCAGAGGTTAAACTGCAAAAACCTTGTAAATGGCTTGTAAACACGATATCTCCAGATAGCAATGACCGACACTTTTCATATGTGGTACATAGATTTGTCATGTTGAGAGGAAGAAGCCTTTTGTTTTTGGTGAAGGTCAAAGGTCATTTGAGGTCACTGGAGGTAAAAAGCTGAAAAGCTCATAATCATGATATCTCAAGACAGGAATGACCGACACTTTTCATATTTGGTATATAGATTTGTCATGATGTAAGGAAGATTCCTATTGTTTTTGGTGGAGGTCAAAGGTCATCTTGGGTTACCAAAGGTCAAAAAGCAAAATTTCCCAAGAATTCCCAAGATTGTAATCTGGCATCACTGGGGTCAAAAGCAACATTTCCCAAGAATTCCCAAGATTGTTATGTGGGGTCACCAGAGGTCGAAAAGCAAAATATCCCAAGAATTCCCAAGATTGTAATCTGGCGTCACTGGGGTCAAAAATCAACATTTCCCAAGAATTCCCAAGATCATCATCTGGAGTTATCAGAGGCCAAAAAGCAAAATCAAAATTTCCCAAGAATTTCCAAGGTTGTTATATGGGGTCACCAGAGGTCAAAAAGCAAAATATTCCAAGATCATGATATGGGGTCACCAGAGGTCAAAAAGTGAAATTTCCCAAGAATTCCCAAGATAGTCATCAGGAGTCACCAGAGGTCAAACAGCAAAATATCCCAAGTATTCCCTAGATCGTCATCTAGGGTCACCAGAGGTCAAAAAGCAAAATTTCCCAAGAATTCCCAAGATTGTAATCTGGCATCACTGGGGTCAAAAACAAAATTAAACAATAATTCCCAAGATTGTTATGTGGGGTCACCAGAGGTCAAAAAGCAAAAATTCCCAAGATTGTTACATGGGGTCACCAGAGGTCAAAAAGCAAAATATCCCAAGAATTCCCAAGATTGTAATCTGGCGTCACTGGGGTCAAAAATCAACATTTCCCAAGAATTCCCAAGATCATCATCTGGAGTTATCAGAGGCCAAAAAGCAAAAGCAAAATTTCCCAAGAATTTCCAAGGTTGTTATATGGGGTCACCAGAGGTCAAAAAGCAAAATATCCCAAGATCATGATATGGGGTCACCAGAGGTCAAAAAGTGAAATTTCCCAAGAATTCCCAAGATAGTCATCAGGAGTCACCAGAGGTCAAACAGCAAAATATCCCAAGTATTCCCTAGATCGTCATCTAGGGTCACCAGAGGTCAAAAAGCAAAATTTTCCAAGAATTTTCAAGATCCAAGATCCATTGGAGTTGAATCCCTTTCAAGACACTTCAGATTTTCTTTTTTGTTATATTTGGTGGGGTTCAAAGGTCATGTGAGGTCAGCAGAGGTCAAATTGTTAAAACATAAAATGATGTAGTCAAGAAAGATTAATTTGAGGGATAAACCTCAGTGCAACAAAGCATCCCCATTCGGCAAGGAATCACTAAGCCTTTGGGCTTTCTGGTATTTTCATAGACCTCTGATGCAAATCATATATTTACACTGGTTGGCAAATTTTGGTCTCTCTCTGACCAGAGATGGAGAAGATTTTAATAAAAACTCGCAAAAATCGGATCGGAATCCGATCCGAATTCGTTGTAGTGTGACTGCGGCTTTACGGTACCCGCCAGCTTCCGGTTCTGATTGCAGTGTATTTACAGCACACACGCACAGCAAAACTACAGGCCTAGATACTACTGTGACACAAGGGACGTGTGCCCTTCAAAACCTCTAGAGACGCGCGATCTTGCCCTTCAAAAACCATAGAGACGCGCGATCTCGTGACGCCGTGAATCCCCTCTATAGACCTTACGCATTGACATCACACTGACGTCATTTTGGGTGAAAACACTGAACTATATGCTAGGAAGGATCATTCCACCATAAGGTTTTTTTAAGCCACCATGGAGGGTCACGTGATGTAGGTTAGTTTGCTTAAGTCGATTCCACCGCGTATCTAGCGCTGATGCAAAGATGTACATGTATATGCTACCGCACCGTAGCGGGCCTTAGCGTCTCTTCTGCCTCTTGTACACTAACTTGCGCGCTATCACGCGTCAGCGTACACACCATTGCGCCGCCTCAGCAACTTCATGAAAAGGCTTACATCACAATAGTCGTATAACATACAGAGCACCAAACGCGTACCGTGTAGGAGGATTCGAGGCACATCATTGTCCAAAATGCAAGCGTGCATGTGCACGCGTGGGTTAGCTTTCCTTCATGCGCCTTGGTGTTTTCGTGTCAAAAGGACGCTTTCAACGCGTTGTGCAGAACATCTGTGCACATGTATGGACAGCCTGCTATTTAGTGACGGTGCTATCGCGAATGTTTCAAAGTCAACGAGTCTCGACGTATTCGAAATGTGGTCACACGCTCTGTCCTTCGAATAGGCAGGACCACTCCTAAAATGAAGAAAAGTTTGTGAAAAACAATCTTTTGATCACACAATCATAGTGTAAAGATTCCCTATTAATTACAACAAAACACTAGAGACCTAATGAGTATAGTAACAACGGATTGCTTTAGCGTGTACATCAATGAATCTGCGTTACATTACTTTCACTTCTAGATACGCGTCTCTGGGACTGTGGAATCGACTTGAGTAAGCTAACCTACGTCACGTGACCTCCCAAGTCGGCTTCAATTTCGAGGCGTATTCCGCATTGAGGTGCGTCCTCCAGTTATATAGCTCAGTGGGTGAAAACAACGAAGCACATGTACACGAACGGGGTGGATTTCGGCTCACGTGTAGTAGACTTACGCGCGTATACGATTGGTTGACAAATCAGCTGTCTGCATTTATTGGTGTAACTTGCCATGATACGCGCTTTTCCGCCATTTTCCTCCAAAAGAGGGAGCACTTTCTCCATTGTGACATCATATGCATAAGGTCTATATTCATTGGTCAGTTTGTATGGTATCTTTATCGGAGTAACGCACTTTTATATGCGCGTTTAATTTCTTACGTGCAGGGGCGGCGCCAGGGTGGGCAAAGCATGCTGGGTCGGACCCAGGTTTATTGTTGGGGGGGGGGGGGGGGTGCAGGCATTGAAGACTTCCGAGCCTCACCCTACCTCCCCCCCCCCGTGTCAGAACCTGCATTTTTGGCGTTCTCATTTTCTTGGACTTTATTTTTCTCTCAAGATCGTGCGTCCTTTTTGTATTGAAGGGCAAGCATCCATTGTGTCACAGTAGTATCAATGGTTATGCCGTGCGCGTGAGTTGTAAATTCGCTTACTGCTTGTGCGTTTTGCCCTTCAGTGCCTGGGAATCCATTGTGTGTGACGTCACATGAAATCCCTCATAGAGGGATTTCATGTGACGTCATGCCCAATGGATTCCCAGGACACTGAAGGGCAAAACACACAAGCAGTAAGCGTTTTACAGCACGCATTTGGCGGACGAGGCGAAACCGAGTCCGTTATTTTGCAAATTTGGAGTCCAAACGGTTATGAGACAATAACAGTCCGACAAATGTGGTTTATTCCTCTTCTACCACCGAAAATGTGTGAAAACCTCATTTTTATCAGTGTGTAGGTTTACTGACCGTATGTTGTGGAAAAGCGGGTCAGTGTTTAACCAATCAGAATGCAGGATTCTCAATAACAGATGGCTAGAGGTGGTAGAAACCATGATAAACGTATAAAGATGCAATTAGTGAGAGGCATAAGAGGCGAAGGGGTGGGGGTTGGTTGACTAAAGCCTACACCGTCAAAAATGTGGTTGGCTCCTTCCCCCTCATTTCCAGGACAAAAACGCTCTGTAAAATGTCAAAAATTGCAGTCTTATTGCTTAAAATTTGATCAAATATCGCACCAAGTGCATAAAATACTTTCTAAAGGAGATGGAACCCCATACCCCTGGGTTCTTCTCCCAGGACAACATTCCGAAACAGTGCACAGTCCCCACCTCAATGGATCGAGTACAGCTTCTACGTCCATGAGTTAGTCTGTTAGTGCCCCTTCCCTGCTCATTCATGCATGGTAGTGGGAAGGAAGTTGTTATTGACCCCTGGTTCATATCAGTCATATAAGCAAATAAAATGTTCGGGTTACTACAAAGAAATCTCCACTCTTGTAGCAAAGGTGTCAAGGAAACTGCCTACAAAACGCTATAGTCCGCTCAAAGCTGGAATATTGTGGGGCCATATGGGATCCTTACATCAAAAAGTAACAACACTCGAGAATGTTCAAAGACGTGCAGCCCGTTTTGTTCTCAACAACTATAATTACAGGGATAGCCAGTGGCGTAGCTAGAGGGGGGGGGCAGGGGGCGGTCGCCCCCCATAAAGCCTCCGAAGGCCTCTGTCGGAAATTTCTAGTCTCTGTCGGAAGTAAATAAAAACAATCCACTTGAAACACTTACAACACTTTTTATGTTTTTAAGCAGAATTACACATCGAAACGTCAACGTGAAAATCAAAAGTCAGTCTCAAAATTGCCCGAAAAGCAAAAAAAAAAAAAAAAAAAAAAAAAGAAAAGGTCCCCAGAATTTTACACGCCAGGTGATGGTATCATTACTTTAGGATAATTATCTGTCGAAAATTACTTGCATTTGCCCCCCCCCCCCCCCAAAAAAAAAATATCTAGCTACGCCACTGGGGATAGCGTCACCAACATGTTAACAGATCTCAAATGGGAACCACTTAAGAGCGCCGTACCAGACTTCGTCTCATCGCTATCTATAAGGAGGTTCATAACTCCATTCCCCCCACCATCCAGTTGCAGAGTAACCATAGTAGGACCACTTGACATAATCAAGGCACCCACATAATTGTTCCCCCTCCTTTTAGTAAGAGATGTTATCAATACTCGATGTACTCAAGAACCGCTCGTGAATGGAATTTCCTTCCACCAAACATACGTGCAGCACCTGATGTTTGCTCTTTGAAATCTAGCCTAGCCAACGTTAATCTTCGAAATCTAGTATCTAAGGCTCACTCTAAAATCTAGGCAACTCCCCTTCCACACTGACCTGTGCGTGATAACCGATTTTGGACTCGGGTGTTTGCACAGTATGAAGCAGAAGCAGAAGTGTGTTTGTGACGTTATTTGCGTGGAACTCGGAACTGCTGTGATGTTAGTTAACTTGGTTGCTTACAAACCAATATCAGGTGTGCATAGCACTATTGCACTACGTACTGTACGTACGGGAAGGGGGGGGGGGGGATGTACGCTTTCACACTTACTCACGTACATTGTGTATGAACGGCCCATGATGGAAATAGCTAACCACGTCCCAACACACTCGTCTTTTTTTTGCTATGTCAGGCTGGCCGGTCTATGTTCTACCGCACTTGAAGGGAAGTAGTAGTGCATTGCTGTCTTTAGTAATGCATTTAGGGCCATATATCATTTATCAATGAATAGGAAATAGCACCCGAAAATCCCAAAGTAACACTCGAAATGGAATTGGGGGGAGGGGGGGGGGGCTATTTTTTTTGAAAATAGCACCCGAAATTGAAAAAAGTGTCTCGGACCCTGGAGTACAGTCAATGTGGGTGCAGGAGCAACACTAGCCTAGGGTACCTAGGCCTAGTTCTCACGTACACTTTGCTCCCTGAACTAAGCCTAGGCTATTGCAACACAAAGTTTTTCCCGCGTTATTACTGTGAGAGTAACATCGTCTGCTTGCGTTTCTGCAATGATTGTTGTATGTGCGTACATGATTGTTACCATAGCTATGAACTATGTCACAATTGAACAGCAGTGCGTGCTATACAGCATACTGTACAATAGTGTGAACGTCCTATAGTAACAAGATTTAGAATGTTTTAAAAAACAAAACAGGATCGTTTGTATAAATCAAAATTTTTGGTCTCTTTTTGGAGACTGAGTGCTAGCATCCTTAAAATGACGAGTCTTAAACATATAAATGACCCATAGAGGTCAATTACCCAGGAGTATATGTGAATTTGAGAAAGATTGAGACCATTCAAAATTTTTGATGGTGCGGTAGCCCAATTTTGACAATGGGTATATTGCTGGGATATTTAGGGATAAAGCAAAAGTGACATTGTTTTGATCTGTGAATTTCCTGCCAGATCAACTAAGAACATTTCTAAATCTACCAAAGATCATTCCTAAACCTAGGAACAACTTCAGCATGAAGATAGGAATGAATTCTTCCTAAGTCCAAGATAGGAATATTTCTAACTTTTATGAAATAGAGCCCGGCCCCTGGTATGGGAATCCCCATACTAGGTCAGCAGACTGCGGACTAGAGCAACACACGTCTGCCGGGCGGCCAGATCAAAGGTAGTTCTCACGTACACTTTGCTCCCTGAACTAGGTCAGCAGACTGCGGACTAGATCAAAGGTAGCCTGCATGATAGACGGGTTGGGAAATTCGGTACTTCCGGTCGGGTCACAAGGTCAAGTGTACCATGACAACGGGCAATGTGTGTAGCTCTGCGTGCTCAGCATGCAACACCCGTGCTGGGACACTGTAAGCGTGGTACACTTCACCTTTGACCCATTCCCATATTGCATTGCGTGGAAACATTTCCCAACTCGTCTATTCACACGGTCTCACTAGCTCAGTGCACGGTCTATTTGTGACGTCATTTGTTTGGAACTTGGCGCTGCTTACAGTGTATGTACACTGTATCCAGTGTACTAAAGCAGCGCAGTCACTCTCACACCATATATGGCAAGCCAAATGCCCAACCATAACCATACCGACTGTACTTGCGTGCGTGCATTGCGTGTGCGTGTGTGAATTGAACTTGGCCCCTGCGATGCACACGTACGTCGTTGTTGCCATGCAAGAGATGAAGAATATAGGTAGTTCTTCAAGAGAAGGTAAGCAACAGAGTTACAGACAGCCAAAATTCCGTGATGAGCCACAGTGCTCACAAACTTGGTCAAAGTTCTTAACCAGGTGTGTATCTCAACTAAGCCTATTAGGCCTGTGGCCTACCTAGCTTTTTAGCGTTATTACAGTACTATTAATAATTTAGCGTAACCTAAGCCTAGGCTTAAGTTAGGCCTAGGCCTAACATCAGTTCCACCGTGCGCGTACTTAGTTATGCTTCATACTGGGACGCGCTTGGACTTTTACTACAGTGGGGACACGCGTATAGTTTTACTTTTATGGCGCCAAGAACTAGTCATGCTTGACACGCGTGATCGCAGTTCACTCTAGGCCTGAGTTTTTACTTAGACTAGAGGTGGTCAAGTTTTGAGCAAGAGAAGCTTAGATAAGTGTGCATCTGATCATGTCATTGTGTGGCTTTTATGGTGGGGTTTGTTAAACCGCAGGTGAAAACTGAATTTTGAGTGTCAGGAAAAGACAGTGATCAATGTAACGGATCATTTACCTTTTCTTTCAGTGTTTACTGCCAAATTTAAAAAAAAATTGTTCTTTTGAATATCTTGACCTCTGACCTTTGACCTATCATGCTGAGGGTACTGGAGGCACAAATTCCAAGGACTGTGCACCCCCACACCAAGTTTGGGGTCAGTAGTACCTTCAGTTTTGAGTGAGCGCATGGCACACTTTTGACCCCAAAATTGTGGTTTGACCTTCCGACCTCGTGACCTTTGACCTCAGAAGGTCAAGTGTAAAGTTGCGTAAAGTAGGTGTCCATCAGAAGGTTATGCGAAAAAATGAGGATCGTTAAATGTTTCGTTCAGCTTTTACAGCCAGATTTAAAAATTTGCTTATTTTGACCTATCGTGACCTTTGACCTATCATGCTGATGATATTGGAGGCACAAATTCTAGGGGCTATGCACCCCCTCACCAAGTTTGGGGTCATTAGTGCCTTCAGTTTTAAGTGAGTGCGCGTCACACTTTTGACCCCAAAATTGTCGTTTGACCTTCTGACCTCGTGACCTTTGACCTCAGAAGAGTAAGTGTCAAGTTGTGCCAAGAGCGCTTCAATACGAAAGCTATGTCAAGAAATCAGGGCCATTTACTGTTGCATTCAGGTTTTATAGCCAGATTTGGAAAATTGCTTATTTTGACCTTTTTTGATGGTTGACCTTTGACCTTTGACCTATCATTCTGAGGGTATGTCAGGCACAAGTTCCAAGGACTATGCACCCGCCCACCAAGTTTGGGCTCAATCTTGTTCTTAGTTTAGGAGGAGTTCGCGACACACTTTTGACCTTGTGAATGTCATTTGACCATCAGAGCCTTTGACCCAAATTTTAGGCATATTTGGTCACATGACCAGGAAACAGGACCTTCACCACTCCATTTTGCCCCACCCTTGAGTAGCGGTCATAAAGCCCCAAATTTCCCTACCATGCATTTCCATGGTTATGGTTGCTATGGTGACTGGCAGGGGGAAACGTGTGCACTTTTCAATGGTAAACGAAGCACAATATCTCATCCCCCACATACTACGTATGTGGGGATGCGATAATAATGACGAAAATCTTTTCTGAAACGAATTTTGCCTGTCCACCATCCCTCTTGCTATACCTAAAAAGAAGGTGATATATCATACCTCCTCCCATATGGATGTCGGGTAGTGAGTATCCCGTTGGTCCCTCTTTTGTACACTGTAACTAATTTAGAGCTCCCGGGAGGTTCTATACTGTTCTCTGTCAACCTTGGATATCCTTTTAAAATGTAAAGGAAAAATTTTATTATAGTCCAAGAATGTTTCCGTGGACTCCACGCAGGTATAATTGCGTGTGCAATTTTCCCATGGGTGTGGATCATGGGGGACGGGGGGCGCGTCCCCCTCACTTTTTGGAAAAGGGGACATCGTCAAAAATCCCCCTCACTTTTTCAAAAATGATGGAACAGACTGCAATTATGCCTAGGAAAACGAAATTTTTAGAAGAAAAATAACCTAAAAATCGTACACTTTTGTTGCACCAAATCGCATCTGAGGGCATTCAGTTCTAGAAAAATTTCCCATAGACCCCTCCCCCATGCCGAAGATCACAAAACTAATTGCCTCCCCGTGACTACCACCAACTGCTTCTTCCGCGCCACCAGGACGGCGATTCACAAATGGGAAAAAGTCCCCCCCCCCCACACACACACACACTTTTGGAGATGGATCCACGCCATGATTTTTCCTGGGACTTAAGGAGGTTTGAAGACAATGTGTTAACCGTCTCTTACTCCCCTTTTTCACCCGAACAAAAGTTGGAATTCACTAAATTGTGGACATTTTCTAAACATACAATCACTTTAGAATGACCCAAAGATACCACCATTTTGCATATAGGCCCCCTAAAATTAACAACAATTTCTCAAAGGGGAGGCTAAACCCCTTCCTGGGATTGCACTCTCATGTACTAATAAGAAAAAGCTCTCCCACTCTTGTATATAGCGTATACAAAATCCCACTGCCTAAAAAGACACGGTTTAGCAGTTATCTGCGGTTCCCCCAATCACCAACTCCCGCCGACACCATCGGTCAAAGATTTCTGAAGGGTATACCCTTCAGAAGTCCATAAAGAAGGTGATATATCATCTCTCCTCCCATATGGATGTCAGGTTGTGAGAGTCCTGTTGGTCCCCCTTTTCAGTGTACAATTAATGAAGAGCTCCCGGCAGGCTCTACACCGAAAATATTCGGCGCGCTTCGCGCGCAATTGTTTACGCTCACGGAGAGAGGTACGTTTTTATTGAGTGATGGATTTATTTTTATCACTTTTTACCAAAAATCATTTGAAATCTTTCACGATTTTTGCAAAGTCTTCTCAATATTTCTTGATTTTTTGCTTGATCTGCGCACTGTTAGCCTTGAATTGCTCCTTTTACTATCAATAAGTTTCCAAACGTATTCGCATTACTCATCGGTGGGGTTCTACCATAAGCCAGTTATTCGTGTGCGTAAACGTGATTTCAGAGTCAGCATTGTAAGGATTTAAAACAACTGATATTCATTTTTTCACCCTCCTCTCTTCTTATGAGGACTGAAAACTTAGTATAGAGCCCACCTTCTAATTGATAGACACACATAAAGGGAATTGACACCGTTAGTCATAGCAGTGGTTTTGAATGTAAACTCAAATTTTCGGCGCGCTTCGCGCGCAATTGTTTCATCTGACGTCCTATACCCGAATACTGTATAACGAAAATAAAACACTCAGTATGGCAAAAATCATTTCAAGTTACCTACACGGGCTCATAATGTTGGCGTGTAAGTTTTAAGATAACTTAGATTCTCCGGAACTTCTGCAGGTACATATAGTAACTTATACTGAGCCATACACATCATATTCCATGCAACATGAAAAGGTATAAAATCTCACTGACATAAGAACTGGAGCCGATTTCTGTGCTCTTAAAATGCAATATTGCGAGAGCTTCCGGGGGCTTCGCCCCCTGGACCCCCACCGGGGCTCCGCCCCTGGACCCCGCCAGGGGCCCTAACGCGGGCCCCTGGACCCCACGCGTAGGGACTCGCGCTTCGCGCTCGTGGTGCACCTTCGGTGCACATGAGGTTTTCCATCTTGGCCCCCCCCCCCTCGAAATTTCTGGATCCGCGCCTGACCTTGTAAGTGCATCTAAAGATTCTTCATTTTGAGAACTCATGCTGTAGAAATTTAGTATACTTCCAAAAGAAAGGTCAATGTAGCCTTTTATTACAAGCACAATCCGAGATAATGAACTTTTCCTATCGAGGACGTGAACATTGGAGTCGACACCCCGTGGGGAGCGATCAATGAAATGGGTTCTGCCCCACTCTTTTGAAAATTGTTCTCCTTAGAAGGAACTTAGACACAAAATGGTGTTATTGTTAGTAGCCTGTTAGATTTATCTACTCGCGTATATTCATGAATGAGAAAATAAGCATTTTTAGTGTCCAGGAAACAAACATATTTTGTGAAACAAAGAAAACATAAAATGAAAACGAGAACACTGTTTCGTCACGTTTCGTCATGAGCCAGCCAGCGTTGTAAATTTGTCACTGACACAATCTGTTCCGTAGCTGTGTATTACCGATTTAGTATTTTTATAAATATGGTCTGAAAAATTGCGATCGTGCGTATCGTTCCACATACCGTACGAGAAAACAACTATGCCATTGAAGATGAACTTTTCAACAACAACACAGAAAAAATAACTGCAGGATAATTTAGTATATCTAGGTTATTAGGTACAGTGGAAAGATATTAAGATCAGCTAAAGTATAGCTTAGCTAAAAGCAAAGAATCTCTACACCACTCAATTTTGTGTACTGAAGGGTTTGCATTCCTTGAGAGCAACAAAAGGTCAACCGTTGAGGTGACGGTCGCCGTTGTGAATTACATACTTTATCATACCTACTATCCTGACTTTGGCTCCGAGAGAAATTGGAAATAGTTAATGGCAAATTATTTAATGAAATTGCTTAATAGTAGTGAATTGTCTAGCGGCGGCCAGATCAATGGTCTCTCCAAACGCATCTATACAGCCTGCAGACCGGTACCCCGCCGAGCGGACGAAGTTTTAGTTCAGCTTGTCGCTGCGAAAAAACCAAGGAGGGGCGGCAGCCTAGGGGGGGGGGGGGACAGCCACAGAGGCGTTACGCGGGCTAGCAGACCGGCTGTTCTCCATGCATCGCTAATGAACTTAGTGGTTGTAAATTTTAGTTACATGCGATAAGATGTTGAAGTGTCAAGAAACTAACATAAATTACAGCATAAACATATATTTGCGAAGGAATTTATATCAGAAGTATGAACCCCTATACTCTTTCACCGTACGTTTCATCAGTGAGTCAGATAAAAGTTACCATAAGCCTGCCTTTTTTCGTACATAGAAGGAAAACGAAGAGACACTATCGAGCGCGGCTTGAAAAAATTTACGTTCTGCAAACATAATGCTCTTTATATGTAATACACAGGACAAAATTGTTAATATTTGTAAAACATCATCTTTGCATGTTGCCGGCAATATAGATTGTGCACCAATACTTAAAATGCGGAGGGAGAAAAGGGGTGTTCTCCCCTACGCTCTCAGGGGCCGTGGCCCCGCTGCCTCTCCCCATGTAAGCATGACCCTAGTAAATCGTTAACAATCCTAACTCCCTAGGTTTTGGAAACTGAATTCGAAGAAGCCCAGGTAATATGATGGGAAAGTGGAGGGTGGGGGTGGGGGTTAACGACTATCAAGCTGTTAAATAGGAGTGCACGTACCAGACTAAACCTTCTGACATAGTTAAGGTATCTATTTGCATTCATTTTTGAGAAAAGCTTGCGTATTACCTTTGGCAGTTGATGTGTCTAACCGTCTGATGTCCTTATTGCAAGAGTTTTTGAGAGGGCTTTAATAAAAAAAATTGTAGATCTTCAGCAATGTGATCATTGTCATATGGTAATTTCGCGACTTGTGTATAAGTATAGCCTACATATTAACAACAATTGTGGCGCAAGAGCAGAATTTATACCGGAACAGAAAAATCAAGGTAAACAGGATCCGATATAGCATGTCCGAAACGAGTTGTGTTACGGTCGAAGAAGTAAGGATAAGCGTATGACACGAAAGCGGGGGGGGGGGGGGGGTTGGACTTACAGTCCTCTGGAGATGAGAACTTATTCTTCGGGCGGATTATTGGAAAATTTGGGCAATCTTCTCGGTTTGGGTGAAATTTTTTCGGGCAGACCCGAGACGGTTCAGCCCCATAGAAAGACTATTCCATACTTCCAAACTTCCAGACCTCGAAGACTTGCAGGTTCTTGGAGCAGGCTACTATAGCTTTGACAGGGAATTGCACTATACACCCTAAAATACAGTATAATCAGTTCTAACGTACTGAGTATGTAAGAAGAGTGTTCTGGCCGAAAATTGTTAAGTGTTAAATCCATGGATTCACCTTTCTCTCGGGGAAATATTACACCGATGGATCATAAGACCGTTAACACTCACAAACGTGAATGTTTAAGTTTCTTGTGTTAAATTTACTTGCAGCCACGACAACTCAAACATCGTATAATCTAAATAATGTATTACTTTTTTGTTCAAAAGTTCCTTCGGCTGGATGCCGAAGGGAGAAAACCAAAACGTTACCCCCGAAGTCGTTCTGCTCCCCGAAGAAGCTACGTCACCAGCCTGAGACTCTTAGACCAGGGAGTTGCTAGCAACTCCCTGCTTAGGCTGAACTGGTCAACTCCTCTACCCCCAGACCTCTACATGACGGGTCTTTCATGCGTGGTTCCCTTCTACACTGGCTGAAAAACAGATATTCACACAATCTTAGTCGAAAGGCCGAAAAGCTAAATATTGTATTTTACGTAAGATGAAACTTAGTGTTGAAAACTTTGCCATACCATCTGCTCGGACTTTGTTTTGTTTCCGGCTCTATATTAGTACGGAAATGCACCCTTGATTTTAGTTAATATAAAAATAAGTAAAATTATCATTTCATCAATATATAAGCCAGGTGCAGCCATCATAAATAAAACATTGTGTGTACATTGTAGGACAGATGTTTAAATTGACGTTTGTTTGCACCGTTTTATCATACTGCAGCAAGAGAGATGACATTATGTGAAACGATCAATAATCTGATTTTTAAGTAAATGGTTTAGGAAAAAAAAACGACTTCTTTTCATTTACTTTACGAATCCATCGCGTGGTACCAGCCGCTATAGGGGAAGGAAATTTACCTGGGTAGTCGTCATTACTTGCCCCAACGCGGCCATATTTTAAAGGACAACAAATCTCGCCACAGACAATATAAATGCTTCCTCCAAAGTTTACTTCTAGTCACTGCTATAATTAAAATACTTGTCTGAGGCACCTCTCAGACCAGGCCGCAATAGCCTATTAATTGCTGAAGTCCCGATATCCGCACACTACAGTGACAGTGTGTGAGCTGTTTTCTACACGGAGCAGCTAGGTACATCTGCGCCAAGTCATCATTCATCACTAGACCAATCAGAGTGATGCCAGTGTTTACATTCATTTCAAAGGGCACCAATTGTTAACTGAGATATGGGGACGTTTCTAAATATGTCTGGGGTGATGCGAAGGTCCTTTTAATTCTCTCGAGTGTCCACGGTTAATGCACTACGTGGAAATTCTCAGGTATACTGACAGCAGTTTCTTGCAGAAAGGACCATAGGCCTACATGACGTAGCCACTGACGACTTTTCCATCCGCGGTGCGCTCAAAATGTGCATGGACAGTGAAAGTGACTTTGTTACATGGTTTTCCTTCAAGAAAACCACCCAACACAAGCTTTGTCTCATTATGCAGATGCCATAAGCACAAAATTGTTATCTCCTTCGGTTGAGATTTCTGTCTGGGAATATGCCAAACTCTATAAGCATCCTGCTTAATTAAACTCAGTCTAATCAGGGTTGTAGTCACCGCTTCTCAAATCACATGCTGGTTAAAATAACCAGTAAACCCTGGTTAAATTCAACCAAGAAATTGTTGACTTTGACCAGTATTTTCAACAAGTCATTCATTAAACCAGTGAAATGTTAATTTTGACCAGGATTTCCTGGTTCCTGTTAACCTTGGATTAGGTAGATAAAAGGTGACCGCCATCCTGGTAAAGTTTAAACAGGGTGTCCTTAGGCCCTGTATGTGTTTCTAGAGGAAGTAAACAATGCCAAATTCACGGCCGAAAGCTTTCGTTTTGCTACGGCCTATGTGGTATCATTTTCGACCTGCCAAAATCTGTAACGTTAATGAAATATTTACCTACTCTAGGAACACAAAATATGTGATGAAGAAAACCGATTGCGTCGGAGTGTTAGATTCTGGATTCTATTTTCTCCATCTTAAAAGAGTACGTGGCTGATTTGTTCCTTGAGTTATTCTTCCTCTAGTGCGTGGTGAACTATTACACTCTAAAAACAGTTGGGTAAACTTTTACCAAAAGGTTGGGTCCGTATGCCACCTCCTAAAAAGTTGGGTAAAGAACTGCCCAAAGTTGGTCAAAAGGATTCCCATGGTAGGTGAATTTTCCCCAAGGAAAGGGTAATTTTTGACCAACTTGGGTGGTTTCTTACCCAACAGTTTAGGAGGTGGCATACGGACCCAACCTTGGATAAAAGTTTACCCAACTGTTTTTAGAGTGTAGCGAAGGCATCAGACTTGTGATCCAAAGACCACTGGCTTGATTCCCACCCTTTTCTTAACACTGTTTCCTTTGGCGAACAGGCTTAATCTGTTTATCTCAAATCTTTCTCTACCCAGGATTCTACCTACTATGTCATTTGGCACTGTTTGTTGCTGCGGTCTTCTCGAGGACTGGCTCTTTAACACGTTATAATTGATCAGGGGTAATATTTGTGAAGCGCTTTAGTACTTTTGTGAGAGCTATATAAAATTCCTGATATTATATTGTTATTAAAATTAAAAGTTTCTTTTTCTTTTTTCCCTGTGGCCTATGGGTTGAAAATAGTTTAATGTACACAGCGGGGCTGTATCGTCGAGTCCGGACTTGGACTCAGTTTCAGACTCGAGTCCGTTTTTCACTGGACCCGGAATGGGCGGTCCAGGAATCGGAATTGGCTCAGAATGACTGCAGTAAGACTTGGGCATGGAACCCGTTCCAGTCGAGTCAAAAAAAGTTAAATAAATGTTACCCTAAGGTTACATAGTTTCTGATGCAGTTTCACACATGAATCGTCAATAAATACGCAGTCAAAGTTGCAAGATGGGTCAGATTCTGAAGTTATTAATTACTTGACCTAGGCAAATAGCAGAAAAGTGGTATGATTGGCCACATTTTTGAATGACCGAATTTGGAATAGTCTAGAAGTGGGGAAACTCAAATTAGAATTGGCTCGGAAGCGAAGGGTATACTGGACTTAGAACTGGTCCGGAATCAGGGCCACCAGAATCGGAATTGGCTCGGAATCGTCCTGTGAAGACTCGAATACAGCCCTGGTACACTGTTGAAGTTATGTCAAACGTAAGTTTGCAGAAGGAGCAACAAATTTATTTTCAATTTAATTAAAGCAATTGTTCATAAATTCACGTTAGCTAATTCTAATCCTGATGTAAAGTATGAAATGAAGTGATTAAAGCTATAATTACCAAATGCATAATTATTGACATAGACTAACGTCATACAAAGAGAATAGACACTGGAAAATTAAAAGTATAATCTTGCTGAAATAACAATTTATTCTAAGTTTAAATAACTAATAGCAACTGTTAATACACTTAACGTAAATATGTGAGTATTGGGACTAGGCAAATGTACTATACAGGACAAACCAAATTAATCAATATCGTTGGCTCAATATTGGCCAGACAAAGAGGAGACATTGTGTGTTGACTGGAATGGACGATTGGAAATGAAATGGTCAAGTAGCTCTAATGTTTGTATTCTTAGAGTTTTTCAAATAACTGTTCTAAAAAAGTCCCAAATATTTTTATGTTTTCACCATATGAAGCAGTGCTCATGAAATAAAGATTATACAAATAATTGAATCAGTAGTAAAATATCTTTGTTAAACAACCTATACAATTTGATATCAAATGCAGCTATAAAAGAAACGCCTGTGTTTCAAACTTTTGAGTCGAAGCTCTGAAGGAACCACAATCCAGTTTCACCCTGGCCAGCCATTTTAAATATCCAGCTCAAAAGCACGATGAAGTTTATTTTCGCATTCGGTTTCATTTTTGTCTGCTTGCATACTTCCATGGCCAAAATAATAGGATTGCCAGGTGAGATCCTTCCGAAGAAACCGGTTCCCAACCACGGAGAATGCTTTGTAAATAGTAAGTACCTTTTTCGCGTTCACTGAATACTCAAAGGGGGATTTTTTTCACATTGCATCTACATGGTCAGACGTAGAAAACTTTTATCATTGTTTAGGCAATTCAGTCTCACCAATAACTTCTGGCTTTTTTTTAAATATATTATGCAGTACAAGACATTTAATTCGAATAATCTATTATTCTTTATCCAGAAATCATGGTTTTAAAAGGCATGGAAATTTTGCATTTTTATAACTTAGTAAAATAGAGTGCTTATTTAAAATGATTTTTTATTGAATTTCTCAAAACTGGAATGTTGCGCATAGTCTAGTGTTTAAGGTAGATTCAGAATAAAACTCAAGCGAATTGCACGGGCGGATTCAAGGAGGGCAAAAAGGGGCGCGTCCCTTTATTTTCACCCTCCCCCAAAATATTAAATGCAAGCCTGACGCTATACGATACGGAGGTAAGACAACAATTTAGAAATAGAATTTCCTATCAATGTGATTTGTAATTTAGCTTACAGGTCTACAATTAAGTGGTGTGTCTATGTCCTATATGGTAACATTGCACTGTTGTTTATGAGTATAAGACGACCTAAAGGGAAATATTTCGTTTGTGGTACTTAAAATTTTTATACCGTTGAGTCATGACCAATAGGTAAAGAATGGCAAGCAATTTTCAATTAGATAGATGGGTAAGTTTATTTTCAAGAAATAGGGTGTTAACGGAGAGAAATTCACTTATTTGTAGGCTCAAGATTGATTTGTCCATCCAGACTTGTTGATGCAACATTCATGGCTCTTGAAAGGCGAAATAGTTTTGGGGAAGAAAATGCACTGCTAGAGCTTAATGGTGAAAAGCACAGGATTAGGAAACTGTCCTCAGCATGGGGGTGGCTAACGTTACTTCGGGTTGCCGTCGTGGGGGAGGGGTGTATTTTTGAATATTTTAGGGTCCTTAGATGCAATTAAGTGCGTCATATTGTGTAAATTCATTAAGGAAAATTACTGCAAATTTTCGACATTTTTCACAGAAGAAATAAATAAGAGGTTTTTGACCTTGAAGCATGGGAATGGGGTGGAAGTATACTTCTGCCCACCACATTTTTGACTAGGGCTTTTGGCGGCCCCCAGCTCCCGGTTCCTACGCCAATGGTGAAACCGAATGGTTTCATACTAAGAAAAGGTATTTTCTGCCCCGTGCGATGTTGATGGATAATAAATGCAATGTTCCCCTTTAATCGACATTTTAAGGTCAGAAAAACTACTTATTGGCGCCCTTCTAACGTACCTTTCACTAAAATCATGACAACCAATGCCAAAACTACAAACTAGAGAAATAAATATTCGTGTACGCGCACACTTACATTAGCACGCATTCATACACAAGGTTTTTCAACGGACGTAATGTTTTGCTGGTTATCTGTACACAAATAGCCTAGTTCCTCAATACGACCTTAAGAATACGATTTCAACCATTTTCAGAGCGAAAGTACTTCGTTGTCTTCATCATTTGGTTTCAGGGGTAAAAGAGTAACCCCGGACCAAGTGTCACGAAAGACATACTATAGGAAGATTGTGCAGTTTTCTGTGAAGGTCGGGAATTGTATCTTCAGTAACATACCGGTATTTGTATGACTGATTTGTCGATCGATATCCAGTAAATTACTCGGGAAACCTATTCGTAGAAGAGACAGGTTTTTACGATACAGTGCATGTTATTCTCATTGTAACCTGCCGCCCCAACATGTTTATCTCTGTTGCCTCTTAATAATTGCTCAGTGAGGACAATTTCTTCTACATATCTATCCCGGTTCGAGCTTACCATCATAAAGTGTGCTCCTCCCCCTTCTAAAAAAGCCTGGATCCGCGCCTAAATTGTGTACGCAGGCCATATTATATCTACACGTGCCAATAGCATATAAGTACTAAAACATAAAGATTTATCTTATCGGTTCCAAAGAATGAAGTCACAAAAAATTGCGTGTTGCAATGTATGCATCAGAATGAAAATACTTTTTGAAAACTGGTATTTTCCGAATGAAGGATGCTATATTAATAAAGGACATTTTCCATGATTTTTATGAACTTGCGTATTTTGTTACCTTCCCTTCGCGAAAACATGTACTTCGCAACAAGACTTAACAAACTTTATGTAATTGACAAGAAATGTAATGGCAGACGAAACAGTCAAAAAATCATTTACCACGTTAACCGTCCGAGGAATTTGTGCGTTGTTACTGTTACCACGCAACTATGCAACTTTAGCATCACCAGGGGGCGTCGCCTGGACATTCTGAATGGGGTAGTGCTATGTTTGCCGATAGAAAAACTGACACGCGTAGAGCGAAGCAAGCGTATGCGGGTCCAGGGGTCCACCGCAGGGCCCCAAGTCAGACCCAGAGGCAACACCCAGATAGGGACCAGTGGCGAAGACCCGGACATTTTGGACCATTTTAAGATTATGTGCATTAGAATGAAGCATGTAACTATCTTCACGGCGTTTGATGAGCAATAAATAGACAGTAAAATCACGATTTAAACATTTTTATTTCTTAACTCGGACTAACAGACGATCGAGTTGTAGATACAGGGAATTGTGATGGGGGAGAAGGGATGGTTGTAGGGTTGTATGTGGATGTGGAACACTGATATTACTCAAGCTGTCATACAGGAAGTATGTCTAGTAATTATGCCAAGTAGCAGTGACGGATGCGCGTGAAGCGCGCCCAAAAAATAATTGCATTTTCAAGACAGTTTAGAAGCACAGAGTCTAATACATTGCATAGGAGGATCTTTTTGTAGAAACGAGTAGCCTGCGGTATATTTTCAAGTACCAGATTAAGTTGGGGGAAAGCAGGGGACGGGACAATATGGAGGGGAAACGCCCCGTAGCGCCGCCACTATTTGCAGACCACTTTGAAAGTAACTGGATGAAATCATAATAGCAGAGGAGGATCGAACAATTTTCATTGAAAAGCTGTTCGTGCAGCACCAATGTCGACCTCAGCTTCACTATGGTTAGGGAAATGGGTTTTACGGCAGAAAAACACAAATTTGTCACTATAGTTGTGAATGTTCCCCACGTGAGACGCGACCATTTGGCATCCCAAACAGCGTTCGAAATAGCTGGTATCGCAGCGCAAAATGCGACACACTTTCTTGCACATGCGATGTACTTCTCGAAATGCATAGCGTAAGAATGTGATGCACTATATTTGCCAAATTATAAAAAAGTACAGTAAAATAAAATAACAGTTACACACACGCACACACACATACAGTGAGGTTTTGTCAGGTATTGACCGTACATTTTCAAGCAAAATTGCCACACCAAAAAGAAAACTTGCTATACAGAATCATTTTTTGTAGCACTTTGTGCGACACCAAAATATTTCACTAATTCGAACGCTGATCCCAAACGTTGTCGGTTCACATTAAGAGCAAAATACATCTACTGTCAGGGTTGCTGCTCCAAATCGGTGATAACATAGTTTGCAGTGGGACCTCTCCTGCCTGATGATGGTTAAACCTTGCAGCCGCTTACTGTACTGTGCAATAAATAAAAGAACAACTTCGCGGTTGGGGATTAAATTTCCGACCTTTACAGAAAACTGTATAAACTATCTATAGGATTTACGATAAATTTGATAGTTTGCGAACGATTTGTGATAGAAAATGATTAAAATTGATCCATCACTCAGTCGAAAACACACCTCATCTTACTCCTTAGAGAAATCAATAGTGAAACGCCTTTGGGTTCATTGAAAAGGAATCGAAAATCGCTCCACCCCCTCCCCCGTATCAGCGCCAATGTCCCTGTTCCTCACATGGAGCCATCCCTAGTCTCAAACGTTGTAGACTGCATGAAATTGCACTCGAAACACAAAGTAGTCACTGCGATTCAGCATCTACCAGCACACACGGGAAGCCAGAGAGATTTTAGCAAGTCATGATCCGAGTTGCTTTCCCCGAAGATTTAGTTGACTCATGTAGGCCTTTTCTAAGGATTCAATAACCTGACTCGATCTCAAATGGGGTGTCCGTACAATTCTAGACCCTAGTGTGGTTTAAAAGGATGCCTAAAATCCCCCTCAAACCATGCTCGGCTGCCACTCTAATCGTTTGTCTTCCTTGTCTCTCTCCCTTTCTTCGCCCCTTCCTAATCTTTGCTTCATTTTGCTGACTCGTCTCTTCGTGCCAATATATTGCACTGCCATGAACAACTTTAGTCATTCGTGAGATTATTGTGGTGTAATTGCTCCGAACGAATAGCCTATGTTTACGTGTCATCTGTTTTTGACTGGTTTTCTCAAAAATTATGACACGAGTTGACTACAGCCCCCTCCCATCACACACACAAACGCGAGCGCTTTTTTCTTTCGTTTCTCCTTTTCCCTCCCCCCCCCCTTCTCTACTTTCTTTCTTTTTTACTCTCTCTCTCTCTCCTCCTTTCTTGGTCCTTTCTCCTAATTTACCTCCACCTTCCCTTCATTTTGCCGGCTGCATGGTGCAGAGTTTTGCCGACCGGATGGGGTGTCACCCCCCCCCACCAGCGACGGTCCTGCCCCCTTATAATCTGTTCAAAGTTTCAACACTTATTAGCAATAAGTGAGAAAATAAAATTCTCTGAAAATGGAGGGGGTAGGGTCAAAGTTTCAACACTTATATTAGCAATAAGTGAGAAAATAATGGTCTTCGAAAACGGAGGGTTAGGGACAAAGTTTCAAAACTTATATTAGCAATAAGTGAGAAAACAATGGTCTTCGTAGATGGGGGTGTGGGTGGGACCGGTTGATTAAAACCTGATTCCGCACCCATCTTTAATATGAAACTTGGAAACGTCAATAACGGCTGCCTTATAAAGGAGTGTAAAAGACCTTTAAAGGGAGAATGCAGTTACCCCAATAAAGAATTGTATAGTAGACTATCCTATTTCCTGAATGGCTCTTGAGAATCATGTGACAGTATTTTTCTCACTCAATTGTAAAATTTACAAGGAGCAACTGCTTGATTTATCTTGAATATGCAATATTTATGTTCTAAAATATCATGAAAGATACTTGGAAGCGAAAGTAAGAAGAAATTTGTGACATTTAGCTACTGTTTCAAAATAAGATTGGGCGACTGCTTCTGACCTTTAAGTAGCAGCTTTTGCTTAAGGCGAATAAACATGTCAATTAAGAATTCCAATAATCTATTCAACATTGTTCTTGTTTTACTTTTTAGCGGCAGTAGAGTTGGTACTGTGGGGATGATCGTACAATACTCTTGGGAGAATTGCGTTAAGTGCTCTTGCAACGGTGACGGCCAAGGTGTTACATGTTGTTCTATGTATGTATATAGATGTTATTATTTTTAAATACATAACAGTTAGAAACTGCGCTAAGCTGAACGAATAAAAGGGTGAAAATCAGTGGCGCCACGAAGGGAGAGTCATTTGCCACTACAGTCATACCTTTGCCCCCTGGTTTGTTCTTATACAAGGGTATACAATTTGTAGGAGCAAAGCGGGCGCACATCCCCCCAAATTGTTTCGGCCCACTCCCCCCCCCCACACACACACACTTTAAAAATTCTGGTGATGCCACTGTGATAACTCCTGTCATAACTTCACACTGCACACGTAGCAGAGTCTTTTGTGAGTGTCGGGATTAAGTATTGAAGGGTTCCTTTAGTATGTACGGAACTGTAGTGCATAGGCTTACGATCCAGGAGGCTGGGGGACTGCAACCCCCCCCCCCCCACCTGGGAGTTTATGAAAAATCCATATCTCGGTCAGATACAATTTTCACAGGGAAAGGAGGTCTTTTCATGAGCAAAAGTTTTGCAGCCCCTTATAAAAAGTACACTTCGTACTCCCATTCTGTGGTAGGATAATACTTGCTGACAAATTTCGATAAGCAAACACATAAATTGCTTTACATGATGTGTGGCAACCAAATATTTAGAACCATTCGTTCCCCCCAACCAGTACGGTAGCGTATCCAAAAGTAACATTTGCTTTCCGTGCCTTTTCACTTCAATTAACTTCACGTTACTTTGCAATTCATCTACTCAAAAAATCATAAATCATTGTTTTATCTGCACAGAGTGCCCTATCCGATTGTAAAGTCTCAAGACCATTGCTATGTCTGGCTGAATACCAACACTTGTAGCTACGAGCGAAGGCCGAAACTAGTACACGGCGGGCATGCTTGCTGCATCGTAGAGTACGAGGTTTCAAATCTAGAAGACAAACGGGTGCCTCAGAAAGTTAAAGACCTACTAGAAAAAGCAGATGTCTAAAGGAGGTGAACCTCAAAGATATGGTTACAAAGGTGAAAGACCTACGTTATTTCTCGCTGAATTTCATAGATTGCTTACTAGATTATTTTGTTCTGTATCTATAATTAACCTGCGAAGCAGACTCTGTAGTGCCCAAATAAGGGCGCTCTCTCAGAAATCATAATACAACCTAGGTATTGTCTATTGTATCAAACAGTCCTGCCATATATAGGTGATTCGCACATTCTTGCAAATACTGCAATTTTGACTGATTAAACGCACAATAGCCTGCTTAGAGCAGGCTGGTCTCTAATGAGCTCTTGTTTGCTTGGTGTAGTACGGAAGGTGATCATATGTGTGGCTGAATTGTAAACGCTCATTTTACTGACTTTAAAAGGAAGTATTAAAATTATCACAAACATTTAGATTCAAAATTTGAAGCTTTGAAAGAGTAATCTTATTCGACAAAGATAAACCAAATATTCTGACAAACTTATTGATATAACCCAGGATTTCTCGAAAGGGGCGGGGCTTTGCCGGTTGGCTCTCAAGTTCAAGTAGGTCTATGGCCACATAACAAAATATTGCTTAGTGTGGTTTATGTTGCAAAAATGAGTAATCCCGAGGGAGGAGACTTAGTTCCCCAGTCCCTTTGGATCCCCCCTTATAATATGAATAGAGAAATCGAAAATATTTCTGCGAGAAATCGCATTATCTTATATTTGAAATTACTCCAATAAAGTGAGAGTTACACTGCACAGTCCTGTGCCACAAGTATTTTTTCCGTTCATCACACCTACTTACTTAAATGTTTTTTCAAAGCGTAGTAAATGAAAATGGGTATAATTCTTTAAAACTTACAAGCCTGCAAAGGAAATAGTAAATGTGACCATCATGTTTCTGCTGATAGTATGTAGTAATGTCCGTAATTCTTCTTATCCTCATTGTAATGAATAAATTAGAGCAACTTAACACCTTAAAAAGTTTGTTTTGTACATCGTGTTAAAATTCTGAAATGAAATTTTAGCCTTCTATTGTACCTACATGTACCCCTTCCGAAAGTGGGAATCTCAAGCTTTGTTAATACAAACCGTACACCCGAATCCAACACCCTGAGACAGAATATTCCCCCTGTAAGGGCTCTGGTGACGGAGTTCCTATCTTCGAAGTCAAAGAGATTTACCATGGGTATTCTGAGGGTTGATATCATCCATATTAAAACTACAACACTGTGCCATACTCATAGGGGCAGGAAGGGAGAGGGGAGATGGCAGTTGGGGGCTAAAGCCTTACCGTTAAAATGTGGGGGCTGAAGTATGCTTTAGCCCCCACACTATTCAAGGGAGAAACCCCTTTACTTCTCCACTCTGTAAAATGTATCGAACGTTTTTAAAATATATTAAACTTTTTCAAGGAATGTACTTCAGAATTACACAAAATGTTGAATCAAATTGCATATATGGACTCTCAAATATGGATCCACCCCAGGACGCCGACCTGAAACTTCCATCTCCCCCTTCCCCAGTCGAGAACAGCTTCCTTTATACGCCTATGACCCTGCGTGATTACTATGCCCTCATATAAAGAAAAATATTGGGTATAATTGAATTACATGTATGCTAAAATGGCGGCATTTCAATAGATGTATTCCATGTGACGTCACGCGATTGGGATTGCCCGGCAGTGCCTTACACCTGCTTGTAGTTAAATGTCTTCAAAGTGTTTCTCTGACATGTTGAATTGACTGCTATAAGAAAGCTGTTTTCAAAACCCAGCAACGTCCCGTTGTCACGTTTTAGTGTGGTATATCATTTGTGTTACTAATGCAAGCGTATCTGACATAAACTTCTGTGGAAAATATTTGTCAATTACATGTGTCTTTGAGAATGACACTACTTCACTTGAACTCTAAACCCCTAGACAAAAAAAAAAAAAAACCCAGAAAGCCCAAAGGCTTAGTGATTCCTTGCCGAATGGGGATGCTTTGTTGCACTGAGGTTTATCCCTAAAATTTAAAAGTATTGCAAGTATCCATCACCCCTGTCTTGAAATATCGTTTTTCACTGCATTTGGTCTTTGACCTCTGATGACCTCAAATGACCTCTGGCTTCGAATGGATCTTGGATCTTGAAAATTCTTGGGAAATTTTGCTTTTTGACCTCTGGTGACCCCAGATGACGATCTTGGGAATTCTTTGGAAATTTTGCTTTTTGACCTTTAGTGACCCCAGATGACAATCTTAGGAATTCTCAAGAAATTTTGCTTTCTGACCTTTAGTGACCCCAGATGACACGCTTGGGAATTCTTGCTTTTCTACATCTGGTGACCCCATGACAATCTTGGGAATTGTTGGGAAATTTTGCTTTTTGACCTCTGGTTAACCATATGACGATCTTGGGAATGCTTGGAAAATTTTGTTTTTTGACCTCCGGTGACCCCAGATGACCTTTGACCTCCACCAAAAGCAATTGGGTTCTTACTTACACCATGACAAATCTATATACCAAATATGAAAAGTGTCCTTCATTCCTATCTTGAGATATTGTGATTACAAGCTTTTCTTTTTAGCTCCAGTGACCTCAAATGACCTTTGACTTTCACCAAAAACAAGAGGGTTCTTCCTCTCAGCATGACAAATGTGTATATCGAATATGACAAGTGTCTGTCATTGCTATCTTGAGATACAATGATTGCAAGCCATTTACAAGGTTTTCGCAGATTAACCGCTGGTGACCTCAGATGACCTTTGACCTTTACCAAAAAACAATAGCATTCTTCCTCTCAACATGAAAAATCTATATCGGCCATTCTTATCTTGCCATATCGCGATTTTAAGGTTTTTTTTTTGGTTTTTGACCTATGGTAACCTCAAATGACCTTTGACCTCTACCAAAAACAATAGGATTCTTTCTCTTAATATGAGGAATCTATATACAAAATATGAAAATTGTCGATCATTGCTAACTCGAGATATCTTGCTTACAAGCCGTTTAGGAGGTTTTCGCAGTTTAACCTCCGGTGACCTCAGATGACCTCTGACCTCTATCAAAAACAATAGGTTTCTTTCTCTTGACATGACAAATCTGTACATTAAATATGAAAAGTGTCGGTCATTGCTAACTTGAGATATCGTGTTTACAAAGTTTTCGGTTTTTGACTTCCGGTGACCTCAAATGACCTTTGACCTCCACCAAAAACAATAGGCTTCTTTCTCTCAACGTGACAAATCTATAAACCACATATGAAAAGTGTCGTTCATTGCTATCTTGAGATATCGTGTTTACAAGCTAGGCGTCACATACTCACACATACACACACACACACATACATGACATCGCCATCGCATGGATTCCTTGCCTGCCTTCGGCAAGGAATCAAAAAGAAAAGTAAAAGTTAACCTATTGGAGGGGGGTCGCCATAAACTTGGTGACTAGTCTGCATGTATTGTGTGCACCACTTAAGTCATAATACTGGATATTTGTCAAATAAATACGAGTATTATATAGGGCTCATGCTTTAAAATACTGAAATCTTTGGCTCATTAACTGAAAAATTTGGAAAAATTTCGCCTTGCCAAGGTGTCACGAAATCACGTTCCCCATATCAGAATTTATAGGTATATTCTCTCGAAACTTAGTAGACCCAGGGAGGTGTCCTAACAACTCCCTCGTAGAACTCTGCTTTTTATCAACAATACATTACCGTTTGAAGTAGTCCTATCTCCCCTAAAGTTATCAGGGTAAGACCAGGGAGGTATTAGCTAACAGCTCCCTGGTAAGAGTCTTCGAGGATTTTCGCTAAGGAATTTCCTGATTGGAAATGAACGCATGTTTGCTTTTGTTCGAGTTTGAAAGCTATCGGGGAGAAGCTGTAATCCTTATTTATTCAAAGATCCAAAAACCTCAAAAGAGGATGACTGAAAACATGTCCAACATCGAAAGCGAAACCCGAAAACCTAGTATACGTTATTCGATTATAACGACGAGTAGAGCAGGTAAAAACTTGAAAGGCCATTGCCACTGTGTTCCGCTCTTGTCCGTTTCCAAGCACGTACAAAGCACACTTGAAAGGCCACTGCAGAATTCGCAGTCTCGAAAACTATCCGATACCCGGCGCAGGAGTTACGGAAGTCACAGAGAAGCTTCACGCATGGTCAGGTAAATTGTCCTGGTGTCCTGAACGTATGGTGTCATTTTGAACGTAGCTTATTAGAGGAGCAGAACTCCTTCGGGAGTAATGTTTGGTTTCGCCCCTTGGCTCTTAGCCAGAAAGTCGAGGTGACTTTTGAAAAAGTACTATCCGATATTAAAGAAACTGCCTTCCATGGATAAGCTGTAAACTTCTGTTAAGAAAATTACCAATAAGAAATCAAGTTCCCGAGGAAGAATTTACTAGATTAAGAAGAGCAGAAAAAATTACGGTGGAGTATTCTTTGAAACAACTTCTTGTGTACTGGTGAGTATTCAACGTTCTCCTTACGAACAACATAAAATTGACAGTGCAGGAAGAACACATATGATCAGATACGTTACAGCAATTTCTATGTTACAATAAATCTTATGGCACCAGGTAGCCTATAGGTGCAAATTTTGCCCCAAGGGATATGACAATCCCGTTTTTACAATTTGGTTGTCATCTAAGGAGCCACTTTTTAGGTGCATAGACTCTTCTTCGTATTTTGAGAAGCTTACATCAAATGCCGGTGCGGATTCATGGGGGTTTTCAGGCCCCAGTGCCCATCCCCCTTTGCCACTCCTCTCTTTGTCTGCACTACAAATTTTGTACATAGTTATTTCAATTGTCAGACGCCAGGAAATTGCATCTAATGGTCTAAATTTTAAACTTTTGCTGGGAGAGAATCCAGCGACCCCTGTGTTCAGGGGCGGGATTTGATGTCTGGAAGTGGGGGAAAACCTGGGTGGCTAAATGAAGCCGAAGACGGAGTAAGCGCTCCCCTAAAGTGTGGCGTTCAGAGCCAGCCTCAGGCCCCTGGTGGGGTGGAGGGGCAGAGCCCATCGGAGGTCCATAGGGCGAAGTCCTGGACTCGGAGGCTCTGGGGTATTTACGACATTGAAGGTATTAAAATGATGCACTGCTCCAACTTCAAATGACATAAGGTGGGCACTTAACAGACCACAAAAATCACAATTTAACTTTTTGCAATTATATTCTTACTCCGTATTACGAACAGTCGGCCGGAATCGACGATGCATAGGGCTTGAGGGAGAATGTGAGAATGGATTATTTTAAAGGGTTTCCGTCCCGGGGCTATGAAACAATAATATTAAGAAAGGGAGATCTAAAACTCAGAGTGGATGCGAGCGAAGCGCCCTGTAAAAATCTTATATTTTAAGTTTTTAGCGATATGAGTAATAGAAAAGCTAAGAAAAGTATTCTCAAGGAGATAGTTCATGTGCCCCCTTTCGCTAAGCGCCTCTCCCATATTACGGTACCGGAAATGACACTTTCCGTGTCTTACAAATTACATCCAAACAAACTTTAAAAAGTAGTTAAAGTTACGCAGATCAATGGTTATAAAACTTTTGCTTTTAAAAATTCTGTGGAAGGGAACTTCCCCCTCCGCTGCCTAAGACCATGGGAAATTGGTGGTTCTTATGATAATGGAAGAGTTTGCACGAAGCTGTAACAACGGAAGTGTTTTGCAGGAAGTAATCCCGAAACAATATTTCAAACGCGAAGCCCGCCGAAGAAAACAGCGTTTACAAAACGTTTGATACATATAATTGTAACCTATTGCTTTTCTTTAGTTTTAAATGCAGTATTGTTCATTACATTAAAAAAGTTTCTACTTTCTCCAGGTGCCTGTTATTTCCATAGAGCAGGACATAGGAACCCATATCCTGCCCTATGGTTCTTTCTTACATGTTTCATATTTGTCGATGGTCTGGGACAAGTCCCCCTCAACTTTTTTATTAGTGTGGGAAACAAGATAATGTTGTCGATTTGAAGGTTATAAAGTATATGATATTTAAAAAAACAATGAAGTGTTTTATGTGTAGTTTTACATGGAGATGGCCAAGGGCATCGGCAGTTAAAGTGCCAGGCAAGTAATTTTCATGGGCGGCTCTAAGAAATTTTGTTTGGGGGGGGGGGCAAACTCAAGTCCGTATTCAGGGAGGCTCGGAAGAACCCCTCCCCCGGCAATCTATGGTCAGCTCCGGATAGACAATAGGAGTATGGTTATTATTATGTATTACAGCGATGCCCCATGTAGTTTGACAAGAGCTCTTCAAAAACCATTTCAGGCAGTCAGTTATGAGCTGACTACTTTAAAAATAAAAATACAACCATATCAGCCGATCGCTACTCCATGGGGGGGGGGGGGGGGAGTAAGAGGCAGATGAAATGGGCAAAGCGGCTTGATTCATTTGTATAAAATGGGCCCCACCTTTGAATAGTTTCTTGTTTCTTTCAATTTGTCACAATATGTTTCAGCTTTGCCAAGAAGCCATAAAATGTTGGTTTTCTGGATTGTTTCTTAACTAACGAAAATTTCTAGCACTGAAGACACTTGAAAACGATGAAATGATAGCACTATTTTGGATCTCAGTACCGTTCCGAAACGAAAGTTTATCAAGGGGGAGGAGAATTCCCCTAACTCAGAAAGACGTCTCATCCTATATACCAGTGGTGGGGAACCATTTTTTCTTTGACGGGCAGTTTTGAAGGTCATTATTCACTCGCGGGCCGCACACAGAGAGGTTGCAATAAGTTTCCCTCATATGGCACAGGCAAAATGTCCCCAAACAGGACCTGGTGGGGCAAAGTCTAGGCCAGAAAAGCCCCTGAAAGCCCTGATATTGTACTAATTTGTAGGTAAGAGAATATTCTTCCACTATCTTTAAACAGTTAAATGAGACAGAATGAGCAAGGTGGCACAGACCAACTCTAAAGTATCACAATCTTACCATTTGTCTTTTAACTTATGTATGAACTAATAACGAATCAGCGCATATAAAAAAAAAAAGCGCGCGAAGCGCGCCGAAAAAATGCGTATTTTTAAACCAACTTTATGTTTTCGTAATTTTCATTGCAAAATTGCGAATCCAGAGGAGAATGGTGGGGAGCGCTCCCCCGTTGAAAAAAGAATAGATTCAATGTCCGCTGAGTTTCGTACTCTAATACTGTAGATAGACCTACACATGAGATAATTATGTGCAATGTTATTTAGCCTATCTGCAACGCAAAGCTTCCGTTACCTCCAGAAGTAGCCTACAAGGATTCTGTGAATGAATTATGTCTAACGAAACGGTTGGCATGTTATATTTTGCAGAGGTTTTAGTAATATAGGCCTACTGGTAGTGTTTCGCCGCAAATTTACGTGAAGTACCCGGAAAGTGGTACTGTATAGGGGTAAGCAGGATGAACGGTGGGCACCGTGGGCTAAAAGTGTTATTGTCAATTACTTTTCAAGTGATTCTGAATTTACATTTATGAATTGCCTCGCGGGCCGGATAAATTGGTCTCGCGGGCCGCATACGGCCCGCGGGCGGGAGGTTCCCCACCCCTGCTATATACAAATAGCTAGGCCAAAAAGTCTCACTACACTGAGCTTAGATTGACTGTTTGGTGTGTTTACTTTAAATCAACTGAAACGGTATACTTTAAGACAAAGGTGGAGAACCTTTTGCTTATAACATGCCATTTGACAGTCATAAAACCGCTCGTGGGCCAACGGCGCTGACAATTTGGACAAGGGAAGGGAAACCTCTCCTTCTATGGGAAACAATACGTTTAGGCTACATGCCCGTTAAAACTTTTTATAGACAGATAACTATGCTAATCTGGCCAGGTGGCACCCGGGCAAAACTGCTTTTAGTCGTGGATGGTAATCAACACAGCTAATGGGTTGTGTATCTAATGACTCCAAAAGCTCTGAAGTGTCTGCAAAATTATGGGCATTTAACCAGGGAGCTGCCACTAGAAGCAGCTCCCTGATTTAACTCCAGCATTACCGTTACCCTCCGTAAATGACATTATGATGCCTAAGCTAATCAGATTTCAAATATCAAAGCATGATCATTGGTTTTGATTACCTTAGCTTGCACTAATGTAAGGCCCATTTGTGATGTCTGAAGTACATATAGCAGCGATCAAGTAACTAAGAAAACGCGCGCGAAGCGCACCGAAAAAATGTCGTTTTGAAAGCACTTTGTTAATGTTAAACCTTCGCATTGCATTGGAAAGTTATTCACTTATTTAATTTTAAACAGAGTCAAGGAAAAGGGAGGGCCTAACCCATCTTGAATAAGGCCTACATGTTTTATTTATTTACTATTATTTTTTTCGGAAAATTGAAGACCATGCTTTGCAAACTTTTTTTTGGGGGGGGGGGGGCAAGTGCCCCCCGTGCCCCTATGGCGAGCCGCTAATGGTAATTTTCATTGGAGTCTGCATCTTGCAGGCGCGGATCCAGGATTTTGAGAAGGGGGGGGGGCGCAGATACCGTCGGCCGAAGGCGCGAAGCCACGGCGGGGGGTTTGGGGGTCCTCCCCCAAGAAAGTTTGAATTCTAGATGCGCTTATATGCGATTTTCCAGCATATGGGAAGCATATTTTCCATATCTATTTGCTCATTTTTTTTTCCAAAAATCGTTGGTCATCGAAAAAAAAATGGGGAAGGACGTGCGCCGGGTGTGCCCCCCACCTGCATCCGCGCCTATCTTGGGAAGTTGTGGCAGGCAATGCCTTTAACCACTAGCACCGAATGGTCCTCCCCAAGTACGTTTTCTTAAAGTGGACGGCTTTTTCGGTCATTCTGGACAATTTCTTGAGAAAATCCTGCTTCCCCCAATTTGAAATGCTTATGAAATATTTTTCAAGTGATGATAGCAAATTTAAGATAGTAACCGTCAGTCAATTTGCTAAGGATGGTGCATGGTGGCGGGTGAAGAAAGTGAACAGCGAGAGTTTGGAAATAGTGATTTCCTCAAGCTGTCCTACAAGAAGTAAGAACGAGGCAATCCCACCAAAATTCTCCTACATACAGCAGTGCAGCAGTACCAATGAAAAATCAATTTATATTCAGATATTAGGCTCGTGCGAAGCACGCCGAAAAATTTAACGAGAATTGTGATTCCCTAAACATGGGTAGGGTGTGGGGTTTTGCTTCCCAGGACCATGGTGCATTTAATGACGTGCACTACAGTACTTTCAGTGACTCATTTCAGAGCTTCAAGTCACAATAGTGTGGCGCATAGGAGACAACCGTGCTTTGAAAGAAATTTTTACAGTACCAGACAAAATTTTGAATTGTACTTGTCAGTTTTCTCTGCGCATAGAAAAATCTTCCCAGTTTTTTAATGGTATTTGATATTAATGTTTTCTTACTTTTAATATTGCAAAATTTAATAATAATAGACTATTGAACATTCTCTTATAGTTTCTCTGGTCTTGCTTCCTTTCGCTCACTTTTTATTATTTATATTATTTTTTAAGCTCTGGAAAACAGTGGCGAAAGTGCCTCCTTGACCCTGTAATCCCGCCTATGCATGTGTTACCTATTTTAAGGGATATGTGTTCATTTTTAGTAACCCTTTTCCGAAATTTCCACGTGGTCACACTACATAACACATGCAACGATCGGTAATGATGCTTGCTTGTGTGTTTATCCTGATTTCCAGATAACAGGATCAGGAGCTTTGTGTGAAAGGGAAGGGGGAGGGGTGGGCCCTTGAGGCAAAAGTGAATATGTAAAAAGTGGAAGTCAATATCAGCATTTCCAAAAAGTGGGGAATATATCGCCCCATCCCTCGGGATTTCTGCCTATGGCCGGGATATGGCAACTTACCAGCTGACCAGTGAGATGCAATAAGCCACTTTCCTGGTCTCATTTCAAACTTTTCCCCAATCTTCTCCCCATCGAGGTTAGGCACACCTGTGCCTTCCAGGCCCATAGCCAAGAGAGCCAGTTCAGGTATGGGACCAGGATTTCCCCAATGGGGGAACATGCTCCCCGACGGGGGGGGGGGGCAGCCACCTGAAGCCCATACAACGGCGACTGGTCACCAGAAGTAAGGAGCAGCCAATTTTTTGGCGCGAGGAGCGGGCAGAAAATTTTGGATTCTAATCAAAGAAAATTGGAAAGCAATATGGGTTTTTATTGAAGTAAATATAAAAAACTGGAATTATATTGTAGAAAATTTGGGATTTTATTGAAGGTAATTTGAATTTTTGGGGGGTTTTAGTGAGGAAACTTCCCCCATGGAGAGCGATAGCAAGTAATCTGTCTGGGTGATCTGTTGCCGTAGGGGATTACACACCTTATCAAGTATACCCACTAAGGCTCGACGAAATTGAAAAATTTCCCCGACATGAGGAGGGTAGCCTTCCCCGACCGGAAGTATCATCCCTGGCCTCATATGGCTCCACCATTCGGCCAGGGAAGGCCCCAAGAAAAATTTCACCTATAAAATTAAATTTACTTTTGCCGTGATGCATTTTTGCATATCTTGACCCCCTAAAAATCTTTTCATCTCTGGAACCTATCCCTCCCCCTTCAGGGCCTTGTGTGGCTACGAGCCTGGGTGCTTTAGGTTTGAACGTCACCCTCACAAAAGTTACCCCCTTTTTTGTAAAACTCTTTATGCGCGCCTGTAATGTGATGCTTTGTGCGCAATCTTTGACTCTAGCCAGGCGCGGGTCCAAGGGGGGAGGGGCTTTCCCGGGCTCAGCCCCCCCTTTCGCCACATCAACAATAACAACTACGCGAAGATTAGCATAACGTTAATCTAGGAGAATATTCAAGGGGGCTTTCAGCCCCCTCCCCCCTTTTCGACATGTCTGGATCCGCGCCTGCTAGCAACTGATAACTGTTAAGGCGTTTAGCATGAAAGTGGGTAAACCTTAATCTGTTCTAAGTTACCTGAAATAACTCGGGTCATCTCTTTTCATATCCCACAAGCCCATCTACAGGTGTTAGAACTGTCATTTCCAGTGTCCAAAAGGTAGTAAAAATGCAACTCTTTCCTAAGACTTTGCCAAGGCTTACCTAGTGTATTTAGTCATCCATTTTTGATTCCTATACAATCACGCGGGCGATTGTGTGTATATGGGTGTGTCTGTATGTGTGTTTGTGACGCTTGACTTGTAAACACGATATCTCAAGATAACAGTGACGGATACTTTTCATACTTGGAATATAGAATTATTATATTAAGAGAAAGATCCCTGTTGTTTTTGGTGGAGGCCTAAGGTCATGTGAGGTCTACAGAGGTCAAAAACCGAAAACCTTGTAAACACGACATCTTTAGGTAGGGCGGATAGATGCTTTTACACTTGGCATGTGGATGCGTTACAGTCAGAAGATGAACCCTGTTGGTTTTGGTAAAGGTCAAAGGTTATCTGAGGTCACCGGAGTTAAAATATGAAATTCTTCAAAAGTGTTTGTAAACACGATATCTCAAGGTAGCAATGAAGTTCATACTTGGTATATAACTTTATCATATTGAAAGGGAGAACCGTATTATTTTCAGTGGAGGTCAAAGGCCTTTGAGGTCACCAGGGGTAAAAAAACAAAAAACATTGAATAAACACGATATTTCAAGACAGGGAGATGGATCCTCTCCATACTTCATACATAGATTTTGTCACTTTAAAAGGAGGTCGAAGGTCATACGAGGTCACTTGAGGTGAAACTGCGAAAACCTCGTAAACTAAATAGACAGTGGGTGGTATGTATCTCCAAATTGTGTCCTGAAAAAAGGGTACATCCCCAATTCCCCTGTCAGTGATGAGGTCCAGGAGTAGGGCCCCAGAATCTCTGTGAGTAATCAGAGCAGGGACACTAGCATGAAGCATTTAGCTGACCCACATAACATTGGAAACAACTTCAGCACCTCACAAAATCGTCATATTTGAACGAGAAATTATACGAACAGCTACTTACATTGGGAAATGATGGAGGGAGAGGGGGAGAAGGTGTAACCGAGGTATAGAGGATTAAACACCATGTTTTGTGTGAAAGTGTACTAAAAACACAGTGACCATATACGGTACGAGCAATGTATGGTACTTAAACTCATTCAAAGCACGCTACGAAGATATTTGTTGCTTCAAGATGCACTCTTGATGCCCGGTCTCTACGTGTCCATATAAACTATAACCGTTGGAGTTTATCTCTAGTGTTCGCAAGCGGATTTCGTCATAGGTTATATATAGAAGACATTTAAGTTAATCAATGGTTTGCTTAATTTCACACTGATCAAAGTCATCAATACCAATACAGAGCTTTTTAATTTGTAATATGTTTGAAAATCTAGGGTATGTTTGTGTAGGCTATTCCCCCTTTTCAAAAAGTGGGGGCATATATTCCCCCATCCCCAGGGATTTTCGCCCATGCAGATAATAAAAAACGAAAGGAGTACTTCTAGTTAAGATTTGTACCACTTGAAGCAACATTCAAAGAAATTTCCTTCTGGTTTTTCTGTGGAATCCTTTCCACAGAAAAGCAGAGGGTATCCATACTGAATCCATTCTGTGGCAGTTTTTCAATTGATAGCTCAAAGATTATCCAACTTACCTACTGAAACGATTTTGGTAATAAATTATTAAAACTCAGCAGTGTTGAAGGGTCAAAAACTTTCCCTTGTCCACGTTGATTGAGTTACATGTCCAGTAAAAATGTTATCCCCCAATTTTTATCAAGATGCTTTTCTTTTGGAGAAACACAAACTTGCGATTATTTGCCACTGAGGCTTACAGAGATATTACCGTACAACGTGTAATGGTAGGTCCACAAAACTGCGATTCGGGCAAAATATTACTATCTACTAACACAGTAATGGTTCGGCGGGGCTTGTAAGAAATAGAATGTGTAAATGCAGGAAGACGATTAGGTAGCATGCAGGGGCGGATCTAGGGGGGCCGACCCGGCCCCGCCCCCCTTTTGAAAATGCAAAAAAAAAAAAAAAAATGAAAGGAAAAAGGAGAAAAAAAAAAACGGAAAGGAGAAGAGATAGAGAGAAGGACAGAGAGTGGAGTGACAGAGAATGAAGCTGCAATTAGTGACCTCGAAGCATGGGAGTCATAGCGCACAGCAGATCAGTTTGAACGTCGATTGGGACAGTTCACCCGCATGCTATCTTACTACACATGATTGGATACAATCAATACGATACAATACCGATACAATACCATCCGCCAATCGAAAAATACCTTACGAGACAGTGCGCATCAGGTGAGATGGGCTGATATCAAGCCTGGCAAGTGCCATTTCCGGCCATCTGGGATGTATTAAAACCTCAAGTTTTCTTGGAACTCTCCGCGCCAACCTATGGTGGCGCTCCGGTTAGATAGTAAACGCAGTGGCGTACACAGGGGGAGGCCATTGGGCCATGCCCCCCCCCCACTGATGCCGATGTTTTTTAGTTCCTAAAAATAAGTAAATTTTTTAACACAAATTTTACTTCAAAAAGTAGCATATGTGGCACCAAATTGCATGTAAGGACACCTAATTTTTCAAAAATTTTCAAAGGGGAGGGGGACACTCCCTCCCCTTAGACCCCTCCCCCAGGCCGGCGATCACACAACATACTGCATGCCCCCCGTGAGATAAATCCTGGGTACGCCACTGAGTAAAACAGGATTCAGACTTGGACAAAAAAGTCCCACCAGCTGAGCTAATCCGTCCTAAAATAAAATCAAACTTAACATTTTGTTCACAAAAATTGCACTTCTTGATGGCTGCTGTCAAGCCTGGCAAGTGCCATTTCCGGCGATCTGGGATGTATTAAAATCTCAAATTTTCTTGGTACGCTCCGCGCCAACTCACGGTGGCGCTCCGCTAAGATAGTAAACGGGAGCCCCACAAAAATCTCCAGCCCCAGAGCCTCCCCCCCCCCCACCCAAAAAAAATCCTAGCTATGCAACTGCAAAAAGAGAATTAAGATGGAAAATCATGTGATTTACAAGGGCATAGAAGTGTCTTTTCCGGCTATCTGGGATGTGTTTTTACCCAAATTTTCTGGTATGCTACGCATAGGTGGCGAAAGCAGGGAAACGGGGAGGACACGGTTGGCCTACAGCGCAGTTTTAATACTATGTAAGGCCTACAATAATACCATAATTAGACTGCCTAGACGTACCCCCAAGATAATGACAGGGCTGCCAAGTCTAGTGCATTTTGGGTCATTTTCACTTTCTTACTGAGTCCACGCAAAACAAGAATTTAGGCAGAGGGGAACATGCACGTGATAAAACGTACATTTACGCCCACATGTCAATGCAAGGTTCCTGGGTCCTGGAATCAAGTCTAACTAAGATATGGGTCACAAATTTCTCAAGGAAGTCCTTCAACATTCACCAAATTAGAACATGACTACTAAAGATCTGATTAGACGCCTTGAACAGGATGCATTGTAGTAAGGCACTGTACCTATGTTAACTGTCTTCTGTTAATAACTTATGGAAAAATTAATGTGTTGAGAGTTGAGACATAAAATTATGTGAAGCAGAAAATGCAAAAATAAGACATGGGAAGTGTTATTTCCGGCGATCTGGGAGGTCTATTTTGTCCAAAATTTTCTTGTACGCTCCGCGCCAACCGATGGTGGCGCTCCGCTTAGATGGTATAATGCCATCAATCGCAGGTCGAACAACTTCGGCCCCCCTCCCCTTTTCAGAAATCCTGGATCCGCCCCTGGCATGTGTCTAGTATTTAACTCATTTGTCCTTCGTGTTCTGGCAACTGGAAATTCCAGAATAAATGTTGGTCTCGGAATACAACAGGTTATAGTTCATGGGTGTGGGATCATGGGGGTCTCCCTCACTTGTTTTGAAGGAGGCGACATTTCCACCTATACCACCATCCCTTTTTGGGGCAATACGATTAATGAAAAGGTCACAAAATTGTTACATTGTCATTTTTTTTTGTTTGTTCAATGCGCGTTTTGTGCGTCATATGAAGATAGGCAAATGTTTCTCCCACAGGTGGGCCCCTGGACCCAATGCCAAAGTGAGCTGCTATACGGTCCCTTTGCGTCATTCCTTGTCCTAGTCTCTCCACCTTTGGAAACGGATCCACGTCCATGGGCTACTTGTATGAATGAAGTCTTTCAATGAATAAGTCGACATGTAATGCATAGATAAGCGTTTCAATCTTGATATACTGCTGGCTTCCACATAACGGCCTTTTTTAATTTAATTGACCTTTGACCTTCCTTGAAGTTGCATACTTCCAGCGCAAACTACTATTTTGAGGAGAGGGGTCGAATTACTTGATAGGGGCAACATAAATGTTGCCTGCAGGTCCCAAGGCCTTGGGACCCCGGAAAATCGATTTGGGTGTAGGAGTCAGTAGGACCGTTGCTCCAGGGTAGATCCCCAAAGGTATTAGTACCTATTAGCCACTCGGGTAGTCAATTCGGCACTGCTACGACACAGTCGTGTTCGAGAAATAAAAACATTAAGCTCCTTATTAAGGATCCACCCTTCATTTGCTGGGGTAGTAATCTCTGGAATATTCACGATCCTGTTCTTTACACTCCTTCAGCTTCTCCCCCCCCCCTCTCCCTCACCCAAAAGGTATGCTGATATGTAGACAAGTGTTACTTGACACAAAAGGCGTTCCAAGAATTCTACTTCGAATCCTTCTTCGAATCGACAAACGAGGACCTTCTCGAGACTTCCATAGCTTTTTTCAGACTTCTACCTATTACTGTACGTAGTACCTCGGTCCGACTTCTAAAAGTTTGCACAGATATCGAGAATAATTACAATAGGAACTGATGGCGTCATAATTCTTAATTAAGGAATGATCTTACTACGACGGGACCTTCTAGAAGAGAGAAATACGATTTCACTGGTCACATAAATGCAAACAGTTGTACCGAAGACAGGGAGAGATATGATTAATTCACCAGGGAGAACACACAGCTTAGAGCTAACGTTAGATTCATTTCACCAAAGCCAGACGTATTCAGGTGCGTAGCCACGGGGGCCGGTCCTCAAGATGTTTGCAAGGCCCCCAAAAATGTGTGTCCTAATAAAATGTGTAAGAATTAAGGACGGCGATCAATGCCGTGACCCCCCCCCCCATTTGATACCTAAGCCCCCTAAAAAGCTCTGTCAGAGTCTGTTTTGCCAGGGTGGCACCAGGATCTGCCCGACAGGGGGGCCAAGCTCCCCGAAGGGGGGGGGGCAGCAACCTCATGCCCCAACAAAGGCAATGAGTTTCCAAAAGGACTACAAACGTAAAAACTGGGGGGGGGGGGGGTGTTAGTGGAGGGAATTTGAAACCTTTGGTTTTTTTTTTCATGGAAAGTGGAAAATTTGGGGTCTTTATTGAAGGATCTGCCCTTTCTATGAGCAAGATCAAGCAGGCCGTCGGGGCGACTAAAGGTCATTGGGATAACATATTATAGGCCCTATCGTTTACGGACTAAGCTGTCCGACGAAATTGGAAAATTTCCCCGACGGGGGGGGACCCTCCCAGATGGGGGTATGGCCCCTGCCCCCTCTGGCGCCACCCCTGCTGCTTTCAGGTAAGGAAGTTGACAGGATTAAATAATAATTCAGGCCTTGAAGGGCAGTTGTTTTACGACGCTAAGCGACCACGAAAGTGGGAGAAGCCTATGGCTTATGAATTACAACTTCACGTCGGGTGGCTTACCAACTCAACAATTTAGATCAAATTTGGTTTCTTTTGAAAGGCCAGTTCAGATGGGAAAACCGTAGATTGCTCTTGGATGAAAAACCCACCTTACTTTGACCCGGCCGGGAATCGAACCCCGAACCTCCCGGTTACTAAGCTTCATCGCTTCAAACGCCACCCCCGTTATCCACTCGGCCGCAGCACCGGTTGCTTTTGAAATGACTGTATAAACCTTGCTTTATAAAATGAGACGGTAAAATTTTATAACGTCTCACGTAAGTTTTATTGACAGTCAATCACAATAACACTGGACAAAGTTTTCTTGAAGAAACCCACGAAAATTTTCGTTTTCATGTACTCGTTTTATCATTTTGCCTCAAGCATAAGAACTGTTTGCGTAAATGGTGGAGACCATACTTCCAACAGAAACAGAACATTTTACTTTTGAACATGGGAGAAGCTTGGAAAAACTTTTCTTAAAGAAACACACGAAAATTTTCATTTTATTTACTCGTTTTAACATTTTGTCTCAAGCGTAAGAACTGTTTGCGTAAATGGTGGAGACCATACTTGCAACAGAAACAGAACATTTTACTTTTGAACATGGGAGAAGCTTGAAAATATTCCAAAATACATCCCTTAGGATTTATTCAACGATCAATGAAAAATACTGCCTACAAACAACAGGCTTTTTAATTCATCAGATCTGGTACCATACTATCAAATGCAGCAAATATAGCCCATAGAGGTGTTTCATCGACGTCAATGCATCGCGCGTACCTCTTTGTTGGGTGGTGTTTTGCCTCTCAATCGTAAATAGTGTCACAATAGACTTTATGCATTTATAATTACGCAACGTCATTTTGGAGGGTAAAAGCACACTTTACGCACGACGTAGATTTCGCACGAGCACTTAGCAGACTCACGCGCGTATCCGACCAGCTTTCTGCATTTGTTGGTTAAGTTGCAATGATACTCCCCTACCTCCACCGTAGCGCACTTCCGTTCTGTGACGTCATGTGCATATGGTCCACTGAAATAAAGCTAGGCAGGATCATTCCACAGTTTTGGAGGGTCACGTGATATTGGTTAGCTTACTCAAGTCGGTTCATTTTAGTAACAACTGTATTATTGGACAACAACATGGTTGGTACGGTCGTCAAGATTTTATGTTGCAGAGGTAACGTTACAACCAGCCAGCTGAAGAAACGTGATCCAAGTTGTCGAAAATCTCATGCAAATTTGCAGAGAAACACCCTGTAACTGTACGTAGAACAGAATCCTGTTCAAGGACTCACGTAAGGCTAGTCAAACTTGTGTACATATTACATATAGCCTACATGTCGCGCAGCAGGCGATTGCGGGCTATGTAATACCTATTACGTACGAACAGTCTCTGTGACGGCGCAATCGTCTTGAGTAAACTAACCTACATCACATGACTCGCAAGACAGCTTCAAATTCGAAGCATAGTCCGCATTAACAGTTCTACAGCTCAGGAATAAGGTCTGGATGGCCGTGCCTTGCGCGCGTATCGTAAATTTACTGTGATATAGGCCTTTTCATCATGTTGCTAGGCAACTGTACCCCAGCGTTACATTATTTCCACTTCTGGATACGCGTTTCTTATAGCAACGGGATCAACCTGAGTAAGTTGACCTAAAGACCATGTGCGTCAATCTTTACTCGAATGTGTGTGTGTGTGTGTGTGTGGGGGGGGGGGCATGGCCACTTCTGTCAAAAATTTACTGTGTAAAAATTTTAAGTCAATGGTTGAATTTCCAAAATTTGGGGTGGGGACGTGTCCCCCTGTCCCCCCAGGATTGACACCCATGCTAAAGACCTCATGCATTGACGTCACACTGACGTCATTTTGGAGGAGTTAGAGTTAGATGAGGTTTTAAGGCTCAGTTTCTAATCAATTGGTTAAGTCGAGCCGGCCACGGACTTTTTTCCAGTTGTGGCTCCCTGGCTTGTCATTTTGGAGGAAAACAATGAAGTGCACGTGCACGTGCACGAACGCATAGATTTCGCGCGCGCGTGTAGCTTCAGCTAACGCTTAGGATTTCTCTGGACCTTACGCATGTGACGTGACAGAGCTAAGAGTATTTATTGACTAGAGACCAAGGTCAAAATGGCGGAATGTCCATCCATGGAGGCAAAGTTAGGTCCAAATTTACAGTGTCTCGACCAAACAGTCGTTTTTTCCTTGCCTATACGTACCGCATCTAATAATCATACAGAAATAAAGTGCTCTTTCTAAATACTACACAAGTACTTTAGTGAGCGCACAAACGTTATCAGGTTATGTGCAGCGCGTCGACGTGCTGTACATAGCCCGATACCGTTTGTGCGTGCACTCGTGTGCGTCCTTAACAAAACAAAAATATGCGTGTCTATGAAAGCCGAAGTACGCGCTCACAAGCGCGCTCTGTTTTGCCAGTTATAGCCTGCATATAAGTCATAGCAAAAGTTGCGTTCGCGTTCAAATATGCTCTGTGTAAATTTTGATCTTACAAGCAGTTGTCTACTCAGTCAATTTGAAATTCTGTACCTTTGGCGTTTTAGATATTTAGCTTAGGATTTGTAGTTCAAGGAGACACGCAAAGGTAAGTGTCTCTTATCTATTCCAGTCATAGAAATAAAAGTAAAATGATTCCAGTGTATATTATCGTCGCCAAGGGTTTCCTAGTCAGTGAATCCTGTTGCTAAGGTAACGTTTTGTTATCTAAGCGTTACATTAGCGCTGTATGCGTTAGTAATGTGTTAAACGTAGACAGAAGTTGATGTTAAGGATTGCACAGTCTATGCGTAAACGAGGCGGCTCAGTAGGCAACTTAGTATCTCTTACCTTCGCTTTGCGACTCTTAACGTTGTAAATAAATCTCAGATATTGGCGACATGCCACTAATTTGTAGCGCCAACTCTTACATAATCGAACTAAAGGAAAGTAGTTTTCCTACAGCAACAAAAGTACTGCGCAACGACTGACCGTCGGAGACTAAACCGTTTTGGACCTAACTCGTGCTTTCAAATTGGCCAAAATTTTGTACAGGGCATGTATGAGACCTTGGTCTCTAGTCAATAAATACTCTTAGTGACAGAGCAAAAAGTGCTCCCTCGTTTGGAGGCAATCATTGCTAGCTACACCAGCAAATACAAACAGCTGATTTGTCAACCAATCACATACGCTCGTAAGTTTACTACACGCGCTGCGAAGTCTGCTGCGTGCGTGTCATGTGCTCCATTGTTTTGCCTCCACAATGACGTTGCGTGACGTCAATGCATAAGGTTTACTAGTGTATACTCCTAGCTGACGTGCGTCCGCCAGTTTGCTCAGTGATCGCAAACGAGCTGACGTCACAAGAAGCATCCTTACAAAACTTTTTTTTTTCCTTTCCAGGTGTAAATTTGTGGTGATTATTTCCTAATCTCTGAATTTGTCTTGGAAATGGGCATCTTCTTGTATCACTGATGTTTCGTAGCCCCTTATACAACAAGCATGCTTGGCATGTTTAAACTTCGGTATGCGCTCGTACTGACATGTTGTTGTATCCAGAACTATATCGCAGAATCCGAGCAACCGAACGACCGGATACGGAGATCTGAAACAAAAGAGCAGCTGACATAAGAGATATGTATACAAACTTGGCGTAACCCTGTATGCATGGGTATGTTAAAGCAATGTTTTCGTGCAGTATACAACTTCTGTCGGTTTAAGATGATTGTGTATTACGAAAGTAAAAAAATGCAGTTACTCTTTCTAAGTTACTGTTCTTGTTCTAACATGTAATATCAGACAATTATTATTTCCTAAGTGAACGAAACAATAACCTTGAACATATCATGTAATTACCCTGAAAATTAACCTGAACTCAACATACAATAAAAAGGTTCGTAGTAAAAGGAGAAAGCAGTCGCCGAGTTTATTTAAAAAAATCTGCTAAATCTTACAGATCTCGGCTTATTTCACTTACAAGTATTTTTCATTATGTTTCTGTATAAAAACATTGAATATGAAAGGTAAACCAAGAAATTATTCTGCATGAATTTAACAAAACAGTCACAAAAGTATTGTCACATGATGGACGGAGCTATTCCTGAATTGGGATGGCGGGGTACACTTACTCACATTAAGGGGCAGACTGCAGTTTCTCTTTAAAAAGGAAGCTTTAAGTTAAATTGAGTTTGATGTGTCAAAGGAATTTTAACACTTAAGCATTTATCTCAGATTTGTATTCGATCACTGTTAAAGGTTCTCAAGAAATTTGACGATAAAGTTATCACATTTTCGACCCAAAGTGAACTATAAGCAAGCAAATGTGACTTCATAGCCTAACCTTAATCAACACGACTACGTATTTCTATAAAGTTTGCACCAAAATTTTACAGTCAGCTTGAGAAGAACAGGAAAGCTACAAACTTCACATTCCCCATGTTTTGGTAACATATTTGGTAGCTATTTCAAGGTAAAAAGAATAAATTGAAAAACAAATGATATAAAGCATTGCACGCCACTCATGTTAAAAGATGATATCACTCCACCTTGCTTCAAGGTCACTTCGGGAAACAAATATAGAAACCATTTCTGCAAATATCTTAAGGGCGGTGCATAAAATTTGAGTGAAAATTTCACCAAGACTTTAAGGTTTATTGCCTCTCTCGTATATAAAATTACATTTTTGGCTGAAATCAGCCCTTTCGTGATGCTTAGAAAGCCGTATCCACGGAATGGTAGTCATGCTTTCAAACTGGCTTCAGTCATGACATGACATAAACCTCACAATCTTTTTTACTGGATGAAACGATACATTCAGCCAAATGGTACCGGACAACTCCCCTCGGGACCATCCCAGCGAACAATTTCTCCCGAGGGCAATCCCCACCCATAACCATTCCAGTTGTCTGAGGGGTAATTGTCATAGGTGGAATTGCCCGGGTGGAAATTTTCTTGGCTGGAAATTGTCCTGAGGATAATCGTCATTGTGCGAGTTGCCGGGAGGGGGGGGGGGGATTGGTGAACCCGTGACGTTGTTAAATGTTGTAGCTTAAGCGATACTGTATATTATATTGTTTTACGTACTCTGAGCAGCATAAAGCCCCTCGCTGTTCACCATCACAGACACACTCGACGCAATCTTTTGCTTTGTACAGGATTTCCATACCCGCCGTAGTACACATTGACGACACTACAAATAAGAATGAAGAGCTTTATTTATTATTTGTTTTCAATAGTTTGTTAACTTATTAGACATTAGATGCATACGGCATATGGCTCACATATTTCAGAGCATGCTCATCAGAAAAAGGAACCCACAAACATGATGTCTTGCCCCACTTCCTCACTTTCCTTTTTAGTCGTGTTTTATCTTAAATAATAATGTCGATGAAAGTACAGTCCTGCTAATCTGTTTTTTTTTTTCTTTTGGCATAATTTCGATTTTAGCAGGAAATTTGTGGAGTAAGCCAGGGGCGTAGCCAGGTTTTTGGTGTGGGGGGGGGCAAAGTCGACTCATCGTCCCCATTTTTGACCACAGTCCTGGGGAAGGGGATAAGGGGAGGGGTGTCCCCCTCCCCATCTGCAATTTTTTGCTGTCTCGAAGGGCTTAGATACAAAATGGTGCTTCTTTTTATACTAGATCCCAGTATTTTCCACAGGGGTTTTTAGAGTGGCTCAGGGGTGGCGCCAGGATTTGCCCGAAGGGGGCCAGATTCCCCGACGGGGAGGCCAGCGACCAGAAATCCCGATGCCGTCGAGGGGTTGGTGAGGGAGGATTTGAAGAAAACCTGTGTGCTATACCATGCCATGGATATATTGCATAACATTTGTATATACTAGAGGAACATAGATTTACCGTTTTTATCCGTAATCTAAACTGTGAAATTGCAAAGCGCGCGAAAATTTTTGGGTAAGCCTACACTACAGAGAATCTGTACTTGTTTAAAACTTATATAGGTCAATTGTTCGGGCAGGTGGGCCCTATCAGACATAACTTACATTTTACTTCCCTCCTCGGATCACTAGCCGTACCTCACGGTAGACATAAGAGAACAGTCATTAACTAGTTTTACGGCGAAAATTTTGGGTTCTTATTAGGGAAGTTGTCCTCTTGAGAGCAAAAAACAGGTAAACCGGTGGGGCGGCACTCTACTCCCAGCCTCAGCCCCAATTGAAAGAAGCACCACACACAGCTTATGGGCGTATAGATAAGTACAATGGCGAGCAGTAAAGGCACGCCCTGTCCAAAAATTCAGATTTAACCGGGCACAGGTAAAGTGGCACCATGGCGCTGAATGGAGTGCTCATACATGGTTTACACCGTCTAAGCGGAGCTCCTCAATCAGTTGCCGCGTAGTGTACGAAGAAAAGTTTTGCCATAAATTCCTCCTAGATTGCCGGAAATGACACTTACTACGCCTTTTACGTTGCATATAAACATCCCTTATTATATTTAGATCTCCTTTCTAAGACAGAAACATCTCAAAAATGAAGTGATTGAGTAATTGTTTTGGAGAAATATATGTGTATAACTCGGGGAGGCTTGCAACGCAAGAAACCTCACGTGCACGAAAGCACGCACTTGTCCGCCCTAGGCGGCTTCTTCTACGAGAATGCGGGTGTCTAGTGCAAACGGGCAGTTCAACATCTCTGTGTGTAATGTTGATTAAAGGTGTATTTGATTAACCCATAAGGCTCCATGGTCAGACCATGGTCTTCGACATGTCCCTTTCCCCCAACTTTGAAAGTGAAGGGAATTGTCACCCACTCTTTTCCAGAACCCAGCATATGTTTGTTTTATGGTTTGCGATATACCTGGTTCAATGAAATCAAATTCTAAAATGGGGCACACAACCATTTAATGGCTTAGAATCTTGACAAAATGTTTCAAATTACACCACTGCTCATCTGGCCTCCAAATTTTTTTCCCGTACTCTTAAGTGAGTCCCATTCCCTCGCTTCTAGGGCTTTGCGATTTGCGCTTGAAGTAATTCTTGTCAAAGGCATGCACCTCCCCATTTGAGAAGCTGTTGACGTTTTTGGGGTCAGGCAATCGTCCATGTTGTGTGAGTACCATTGAGTCATAGCCCAATTGAAGAAAAACTCTTCTTTTACGTTAGGAGTTCGCTTCCCTAACTTGATAGAAACTTCTACGTGACGCCCTTTGAATTGGTGCCCATGGAGTCAGTATATCAGTAGGAACCTGTTTTGAGGAAGCACGGGCCTACCTGCCCCGCCCTGTAGCTACGTACTGTACTATGCATTGCGTAATGTTAGGTAACCGGCCGGAGGAAAATTACAAGAGCAATGTACCTGTCTTCCGACAAACTATCTTGATTTAACCAGGGAGTTGCTATTTGTCAAATAGCAACTCCCTGATTTATTACTTTAAACCATTTAACAATCGAAACACTTTTACTATCATGGGCGTCACCAGACATTTTTAAAGGGGGGTCGTATTTTGTGTGAAGGAGAAAGTTATTGCAGCGTTAGCGGCAATGTTCGCGCGTAGGGCGAGCTCTACGGCGTTGGGTCCAGGGGCCCGCTTAAGGGACCCTGGTGGGGTCCAGGGGCGAAGCCCCGGGAGCTCTGAGCAGTTAGACATTTCAAATGCCTATAATGCGGTGAAATTATCGTCAATATTGCTAGTTTGATAATGCCCAAAATATGATTTCACATAAAAGCAAAACGTGAACCCATAGATGGAGATCAAAGAGAAAACTTTTAAGTCTTAAAATGACAATGACACCAGAACGTTTTTCTTTTAAAGTTGGAGGCCTATCATGGGATCCATGGGCTCGGTCAAGGGAACCAACTGGTAGGATCCAGAGGCAAAGGATTCCCTGGACAAAAACCCTCGGAAGCTCGTGGAATATAATGAAATATGCAAGATTAAGGAGGTAAAAATAGCTAACCTCAAATAACAAATCACAGCAAAGTTTTAAGCAAACTGAACTCTGCAGTGTAAAGAAATTTAAGAAAATTGTTCCAATCTGCAATAAACAGCGTCTCATAATTGCTTAAGTTATCAGGCTCTACAGAACATAACAGTAAGTTTGTACAAAATGTGATTTTTACCAATTTACGTTGTTTTTTACTTTCAACCTTTCTCCTCAAGACCTAGAAAACACTGTACATGTCATTTATTCCATTAAAATAGGTAATGGAAAATAGTAATTTGGGGGACTCGATTTGTAATTGCAATTGCAGCGAAATTTACCACTCAACACATTAAAAGAAATTTATACTTTGCAATGGCAGCAGAAACCTATTTCGATTTTTGGTACATCCTTTAAACGTTTCTGTGAAAAAAGCTCAAAGGGGGTCGTTTTGCACACCCCGACCCCCCCCCCCCTTGGTGACGCCCATGACTATTCAATAAATACAAACAGTTATATTGTTTTAGAGTGAAGTACTTACTGTTTCGATAGCAATATCCGTGATCAGGCACGGGCTTCTTCGGAACAATTTCAATGGGTATTGGTATTATTTGGGCAATAGAAATATTCCAACAGAAAACAAGCAAACCGAAAGCAAAAATTAATTTCATCTTCCTTTTAGCTAGGTATTAAAACCTGTGTGATAATAAATGAATTCAATTTGAGAAATTGAATCTCAACACTGAATCACGGGGACCTTTTTCACTGTTTTATACAATAATTTTTAAAGTTAACATTTTATCAATTCCATTTTCGTCGACTCTATAAAAAAGAAATCTTATTACAGGTGCAGCAATGTACATAACAGGTATTTAGTAAATAATTTTTGTTGAATAAATAACAGGTAAGCTTTTGAATTGTACCAGACGGGTTGAAAGTGCAGCAATATAAAGTTTATTAATGTGACAATTTATTTCCTAGTATAAGGCCTATGTTCGACATTTTTCCTGCACACACGACTTCTCATCTTCAACCAGACAAACAATGGCATGGTTCCTATGTTATATTTGGGTTAGATACTTAAACGTTAATTGCATTAAATGTTTGCTCCGCTGGCTGATGGATTAAACTTGGATACGACACAACTGAGATATATAAGAGATACTCACTTTCAATAGATAAACTTATCATGCATTTGGGGCCGAAATGAGTCAACTAAACAATAGCATTTCGTTACAACTAAGATTTTATCAGACTGTTTAATATTGCTTTTAGTTATTCCCTTTGCTTTTGTCTTTGTTAGTCTTTTTATTACTTTCACACTAAATAAAGGTAAAAGTACATTAAGTGCATCAAGTAACTGGTTTTAAATTAGCAATTTGCTTCTCATCAAAGCAATACCTACCATAGAGTCACAAAAAAGACCAAATTTGTTGTCTTTTAGTCTCCTATTGAAGAATGTTTCCCAATAAACGGTTCAGTAAGTTACAACCCATGCCACAACAAGTCATTTTTACTGGTTTCTTATACGTTTTAAGTATCCAGAGATAACTCAGATATTTATGTGTCACACGGGAGTTTTCGTTTCACAGTCAAACAACCTTTACTAGGTACAGAGGTAAAAGACTGGCTATTTTAGTGGCATGTAGGTTTGTTGGGCAATTGAAAGTTTCTCGATGCAGATTCTGAAAGCAAGTTTTGTCATGGAAATCTTATTTAATGAAAAAATCCATCTCATGACCATTGTTAAGGTTATTACACATGGAACTATTCTGATCACAACATCACTCTCCGAAAAAACAGAGATGCATCTTCAAACATCTATAGGGGCCTCGCATCAGTATGGAATCTTTCAATCTAATTTGTAGCATGATGTGGAAGGTTGAAAGTACGTATTTGCCGTTGTATTTTGTTCAAAGTATTTTTACCGAGCGAGCAGCCATTATCGGTACAAATGGTGATTGTTAATACACTTCTGACGAAAAAGCATTCTGAACGCGCTTGTTAGTTCTTTACCCCCTTTGCTATACCTATCAGGGAGGTTTAATATCACCTCCTTGAACCTATACTCTCCCTCCCGCCCATTCCACATTGCTGGAAGCTGTTCGTCTGGATTTTCGTTCAAACTTAGTACGATAGTTGTAAAGTGCTCGGCATCATACTCTATAGTATCATTTGGATGTCAGGTAATAATCATCATATCAGTGCCCCATTTTCTATAATTAATCCAGAGCTTCCAGGGGGCACTATACCAGTGTCGGCCAGCTTTAGATGCCCTTTGATAATGCACAGTGAAGGTAGGGAAAAGTTTCGTAACAGTCTAAGACTGTTTCTGTTGACTCCACATACGTATTTTTGCGTAAAAACTTCCCCAAATAGAAGGCAGTAAAGCAGCCACAAAGGGGGGGGGGGGTTCAGGAGGTTTGTTGACAACATATTCTTCTCTTAGACAACATACTCTCTTCTTTCGCCTAATCCAAAATTACAATTCATTAATTTATGGACATTTTTCAGCCATATATGATCAGCTCCAAAAATATCCGAAAGATAGCACCATTTTGCATCTAAACAACCTCAGATTAAAACAAAATCTCTCAATGGGGACGGGGACCCCCTCCCGTAGATCCCTTCCACAAGACGGCACCTTTATTTAGTAGTGACAAAGAAAGGATCCCCACTGCTGTATACAAACGCAGGGCTCATAAAAAAGGTGCAATTTACTCCCCGCTACTCAGTTGGAAAAAACATCTAGGCAGTCGGAATTTGGGACCTTCAACCCCCCCCCCCCCACATATGACCCTAGCTACGGCCCTGAGTGCTCGAGTTTATCATACTCCCTTACCCTAAAACCCGCACAATAGTACAATTATAGTTACTATGCAAAACATAGGTTAAGAACAATTATTGCGATCAATTAGCTGTTAATTAACAATTATGTTTTTTTTTTACAAAATTGTTTGTTGGTTGGTTACCTTGCCGTCTATACTTAGAATGTTTAAATTTGGAAGCAGCTGAGCACATGTTGTGGAAGGTCAACAAAAAAATTACCCTTGACATTAAGGTAGGCAAACTGAAATAATCAAAAGTACCTTCTCTGTGAGTATGTACTTGGGAATAATTTAAATCCTTTTCAGGTACCAAAACTTGATTGGCACGTCTCTTTGTTCTTATTGTTTAACTTTTGTTGACTTTCCTTCTTAATGATAATCTCCTTCTTCCAAAGCGCAGTAACTTTAAAACAAAGACCATTGTCAAGATGTTGCTTTGAAGAAGATAACTGCACAGCCATAAAGATGAAACGTTTTCACCGTTATTGATCAAAACGACTGTTCATCCACTCTAAAGTTGCACAATTCCATTATTATTCTAATTTCTTCATTTAGAAAGGTCTAAGGAATAAACCTTTATGAAAACCAAAGGGAGTCTAAATTTGGATGATGGCATTTCAAACGATTCAGGATTGTTCCTGAAATTGCGAAAAATGTATCTATGTTCAAAAAGTAATAAAAAGATACCCTCTTAAAACATGACACCTTGCGGCACAAGTTGAAATAAATTTTGCTTTCCTTGACGGCTGGCAATGTGATACCAATGGGTGAAATCATCCTATGAGCTCCCTCAGACGTAGCATACGACAAGAACAATTGTCTTTACTGCCTTATCCCTCTAAGTTTTAGAGGAATTTCAGGAAACGGGCAATGCGAAGCCTAAGTTTCAGTAAAACACCTAGTGTCAAAGACAGAACAAACGTTGTTTCTCCATCTTTTATAGCTCCTTGCTTTGAGTCAACTTTCTCCTGGGGGTGTGGTGAACTATTGGCTAGGGCATGGTGGGCTATTGGCTAGGGCGTGGAAGACATTTGACTAGAACGTGGTGGACTTTTGACTAGGGCGTCAAACTTGTAATCCAGAGATCGTTGGTTCGATTCCTGCCTGATTTGTTTCGTAGTTGTTTCCTTTGGGCAAGATGGGTTATATGTTTATCTCAAGAGTCTGTCTCTAAACAGGGGTTTAATGGAGACCTTATCATTTTACACTTTTTTAGCTTCGGGCGTCTAGATGAATATCTCCCGGACATGTTATCACAGACCAGGGGTAATATTAGTGAAGCGTTTTGGTTTTTGATTCCTTGACGTAGTCAGAGGAATCTATGCGATGGTGATGCCGTGTGTGTATGTGTGTATGTGACACTTTGCTTGTAAACACTCTATCTCAAGAAGGGTAATCTCAAGGGATCTCATACTTGGCGTGTAGATACCCCTTATTAAGTAGATGATCCCTATTGTTTTCAGTGAAGGCCAAAGGTCATATGGGGTCACCAGAGATCAAATGGTAATTACCTTGGAAATTGCTTTTAACACTCTATATCAAGATGTGTAACTTCAAGGAATCCCATACTTGACATGTGCATGGCCCATATTAGGAAGATGATGCCTATTGTAGCCTATTTAGTAGAGGTCGAAGGTCATTTGGGGTCACCAGAGGTGAAAAATGTCAACATCTTCTTAACATGATATTTTAATCAAGGCAACTTTTGGTTCATCTCATACTTTGCAGGTGGACTGAATGATCCTTCTCATTTTTGGTGGAGATCAAAGGTCATTTGGGGTCACTGGGGGCTGTCTTTGAGCTAACCGAGAGCCGGGCGCTATTTGCGCTCCTATGCTGCAAAAAAAAACTTACTTATATGTCCCGACGCTGCTTTTCGAGAAGACAGCATCTCCAAGTAAGAATGTGCCAACTGCATACACGGATAAAACAGCGTCCTGGTGTGTTTTTCGATAGGACAGCGCCCTCATCCTCAAAATGTCGGCCCGCACACGCGATTAACTGCAGCAGTAAAGAAAAGTCATACTCATTCTTGGATTTATGCTGGCTATATTGCTAGTAAGCACAGCGATGGGGCGTTCCTGGAAACGCGCGAAGCGTGCGAAAAATTTGAAAGTTTGGGAAGAATTTATGAAAATTTTGAAATTTTCAGAACGACTTGTGATAGAAATTGATTAAAATTGATCCATTACTCAGTGGAAAACCCACCTCACCCCACGTCTACAGAAGTCAATAGCTTAAACGCCTCTTTTGCTCATTTTAAAAAATGTTCGGAAATTTTTAGAAATTGGTGGGGGGCCTGCCCGGTGTCGGCACCACTAGCCCTGCGCGAAAACATCCTTAACCAAAAGAACATGACCTTGTAAATTTGGAAATAAGTTTTTATGAATATAAATGCAAAAGTCGGATAAGGCTAGAGTTTCCAATTAGTTCGTTTTTTGAGGTGTATCTGCAGTCCCACTATGTTCAGATTGACATCCTTTAAGTTCATTTTTGGCATACTCTTAGTTCATTATTCTTTCCTCTCGATTAAAAAACAAAAAAATCTTTCCCTAGGTTCAAACCGATGTCTCATAAGTTAAAAAAGGTCAACTAAGTTCAAGAGTTTTCGTCCCCGAAGATAATTGGTTGGAAAACCCGTGTCTTACAGAGGGGCGAATCCAGGATTTCAGAAGGGGGAAGGCTGGCTAACTCCAGGACAGCAAAGTTGGCACCTACGAGCGTCAAACGTACTAAGCGTCCATAGGAGGGGGGGGGGGTCTAGGGAGAAACTTGAAAATAAGATACTTAAATGGTATTTTCTGGCATTTTGCATTCATAATAAGCATACATATTGTACAACAGCTTTGGGGCCGTTTCAGAGAAAACAATGGTGCCGAAAAAAGAGGGGCATGGAGGCTGGAAAAGCCGGGCCCCCTCTGGAGTCGTGCCTGCCTACTCTCGTTTCGGAATAACGACCCTTCGAATAGTGACTCTTATGTTCAATTCGGAATAATGATCCTTCGAAATAACAACCCTTATTCTCGTTAAGGAATAACGACCCCACGAAGTAACAACCCTTCGGAATAAGGGTCTCAAGGCTATATTCGGAATAAGGACCCTTCGGAATACAACTCTTCAGAAAAAACGAACGACAATCAGTCGTGGAATAGTCTAGTAGACTGCAGGTAGAGAAGGTTAGTCAGGCACAAGCATATGAAAATGACGCTATTCGACTTCCTCTGTGAACATTGTTTTCCCCTTGGACAGGCGCGGATCCATGTGGGGGTGCACCCGGCGCACGCCCCCCTTTTTTCGATGACCAACGATTTTTTTTAAAAAAAAATGAGCAAATAGATATGGAAAATATGCTTCCCAGATGCTGGAAAATCGCATCTAAGCGCATCTAGAATTCAAATTTTCTTGGGGAGGACCCCCAACCCCCCGCCTGGCTTCGCGCTTCCGGCGATCGCTCGTCGGCCTTCGGTCGACTGTGTGTGCCCCCCTCCTTTCTCAAAATCCTGGATCCCCGCCTGTTGGACATTTGCAATGGCGTCTCAAGAGTTTCCAACATGTAAAGAATTTGTGCCTGTTGAATTACGGCATGCAGTTCCCACCTCCATGATCACTGCAATTGTGCACATTTCTGCTATGGAGGTCAGAGGTCATTTGAAGAAACTAGACGTCAAAACCCAAGAACTTTGTAAATACATGGTGTAAACCTCATGAACATAATGTCCCATGAATTTTAACCTTGATGGATCTTATAGTTGGCTTTCCTCCCACCTGTCAGGGTATATAATGCCATCGAAATCAGCAACACACCTGGTGATGTTGATTGCACTCCTGGTCTGAAGCATCCTTGTGTGGACCCGTTAAATAGTTAACTTTGCTTGCTTTTGTTAAAGCCGCTCAACACAAGTCTTGGTTACACTTTGTTGAGTCATTTAAGTCTTTTCTCTCACTATTGCAAGGCTCTCTGATCAGGGGCATAGCGAAGGTGTTTTCTTTGGGGTGTAGAGATTATGTTTTGCCGACAGATCTGGTAATGCGTAGCGCGAAAACGAGCTTTAGCGGGTGGGGTCCAGGATCCCGCCTTAGGGCCCCTGGTGGGGTCCAGGGGTAAAGCCCCCGGAAGCTCTGAGGTTTAAGCATATCTCTGGGTGAAAATTAAGTCTCAGGATGGATATATTTTGGTTCATAATGCATCATGAAATGCAAAGATTCCCAGTAATTTCAATGTATTAGGCTATTCCTCTCGCCAGGGCGCTATAGTTTTAAGCGGTTGTGATCCTGAGCCCCGCCAGTGTTTTAGCTAGGACGTTTTCTCAATGCGATATTTACTGATCTGTGGCCTGGGGGAGGGGCGAAAGGGGAAGGGGGTGTCCCTCTCCCCTTTGGAAGTTTTTGGAAATTGGAATGTGCCTAGATCGCAAATGGTGCAATATTTGAGTGGATTTCTGCCCTAATGGGGAACCTCAAAATTGACACCCAAGTAGAACTTTTATATGGAAGCAAGCTACTGACGTAAATGGAAACCACCTAAGTTAATCTTAATCGGTAGAGGGCATTATTCAAAAAGATAAACAAGGGAATTATGCACTTCTTCCTATATAGGAAGATCCGGCAATAAGCTGTAAACATCTCTGTACCTAACCACGACGGTTGCCCTCTGGTCACAGTTTTTTTTCGTTACCGTACTTAAAACTGTCACTGAGCTTTACAAGTATTAGGAACTTTCATAAAATTTCATGCCGTGGACCAGGCTCGTAGCCAGACAAGGTACTGAAGGGGGTGAGATAGCTCCGAAGGAGGAGGCGAAATATACTGAATGCAATAAGGCAATGGCAATTTTTGATTGTCTAGGGAGATTTTTCCAGGAGCTTCGCCCCCTGCCCTCTCCCCCTTGGCTACGGGCTTTTGGAACGCGAAACGAGCTTTAGCGAGTGGGGTCCAGGGGGCCGCCTCAGGGCCCCTGGTGGGGTCCAGGGGTAAATCCCCGGAAGCTGTGAGGTTTAAGCATATCTCTGGGTGAAAAATAACTCAGGATGGATATATTTTGGTTCATATTGCATCATGGAATGCAAAGATTCCCAATAATTTTATTGTATTAGGCTATTCCTCCGGTCAGGGCGCTATAGTTTTAAGCGGTTGTGATCCTGAGGCCAGCTAGTGTTTTAGCTAGGACGTTTTCTCAATGCGACATTTACTACTCCTGGGGGAGAGGTCTAACGGGAGGGTGTGTCCCCCTCCCCTTTGGAAATTTTTGGAAATTGAAATGTGCCTAGATCGCAAATGGTGCAATATTTGAGTGGATTTCTGCCCTAATGAGGAACCTCAAAATTTACACCGAGTAGAATTTGCTTGTCAGATTTTTTGTGCGACATTTGTTGCCGTTTGTGCGACATAGTCACACAAATAGGGGCTGGTTAAAACACTGGGCCCACCTTAGGCCCCCTGGTGGGGGTCCAGGGGTTTTGCCACAGGAAGCTCTGGGGTTTTAGCATAAACTCTGTTTAAAAAATTAAGTCTAATGTAGGATAGGTATATTTTGGTTCATAATACATGAATGCAAAGAATCCGGATAATTTAATGTGTTAGGCTATTCCTCCCGTCAAGCCACTATACTTTAGGAGCTGAACCTGTCGTTCAGAATTGGAACACTATGCGTTCAGCATTTGAACACTAGGCGCGTCAGGCGTTCAAATACGGTAAGTGTTCAAATAGGTGTCCGACGTTCAAAAAGGGAGAAAAAGTGTTCAGAATCTTAACACAAGCGTTCAAAATATGCTTTGAACGCCAGGATGGGTTCTGTATCTGTTTCATTTTGGAGTTCAAAGGTTAAAAGTCTGAGATCACAGTGAAGGGAAGACACGCGCGGCACGCATTATTTTTTCCCAGGATGCATTACTTTTTCCCAGGATGTTTGTGGGTAAACCGGATCCTCAGGAGTTTGCAAAATGTGTTTGAAGTCAATGTTAGGGTTTAGAAAACGGGCTAAGGATGCCCTCTCCATGGGTAATCGGGTGCTGCTCCCCATGGTGATGAGAAAGTGAGGAATAATGTGCAGAAAGTGGTTTTTCAAGAATGTTGTATGACCCGAAATAGTGCGCTTATACGGAAGCCTTTAATTCCTTTTCTTTCCCCGAGTTGCCGACGGACTCCGTCACTCGACCAATTACACCGACGGCCGTTGATATACGGCCGTATACAGCAGTCACATGCATAATCAATTTGCCGACCGGCCTTCAACTGGAATGGGTCAATAAGATGAAAAGCCGAAAATCGAAATAGCCGATAACAGACTGGCACGCGCTCTCGTTCTCTCTTTCTCCTTTTTTTTCATTCTCCGTCTTCCCTTTCACTCCCTCTAATTTTCATTTCCCTTCTTCTCTCTTCTTTTCCTCCTCTCCTCTTTTCCTCTTCTTTTCCTTTCCCTCTCCCCTTTTTTGCTGACAGACCGAAAATTTGCCGACGGCGACCAAATATTGGAGGGTGACACCCCCGCTCGCTACGGCCCTGTCTCTGATGGCTTCTTATTAAGTCTTGTGTCAATTCAGAGGTGTTACTCCTTTTGGGAGCAGTTTTAGGTTTAAATTTGCCTGCAGTGGGAGATAGATAGCAGGACTTTTCTTAATGAGCAATTTGTGCTCAGACTGTGCCAAGATAAAATTCCGGAAAGTAAAAGTTACTAAAAGAATATTTTCAGAGCAAGCATTGAATCACTAAGTCTTTTGACTTCTGGTTAAAATTCCAAACCCATGCTATATGGTGATGAACCTCTCTCAGAGTCTGCGTGCAGGCAAGGGAGTTTTCAGTAGTGCTTTTGAAATGACTGTATAAAAAGGAGTAAGAAGTGGAGAGGCGGGCTGAGGGACTGAGCCCCCATCAAAAATGTGACTGCGAAAGGATGATTCCACCTTTCCCCACTTTTCAAACACGAAAAAACCTTAGTTGTCTGCTCTGTGAAATACCGTACATCAAACTTTCAATAATAGTACTTCAGACCTGCACAAAATATAGCAACAAATTGCATCCGCAAGGGCCTCCAAATATTCAAAGTTTTTGCCAAAGGCTAGGATGACAGCCCTAGGAAGGTGCTTCCTACGCCTATAACTGTGTAAATTTTGAGGTATCACACTATATAGGGGACAGAGGTAACAATTGATTAAATCTTACCTCAGATTTGTTGACGCTTAGTCATAACCACACTGGAAAATCTTCTGGAAAGACTCACACGAATTGTTTTGTAATTATGTTTGTATTTTAGAGTTTCTTTTAAAGGATAAAAATCGTTTGAGAAAATGGTTAAGTACATACTTATGACAGGAACACATTACAACTACTGAATAATTTAATTTATTCTAGCTTGAAAAGGGTCGGAAACGTGTACTTTGAAATGTTATTTTATTCAAAGGAATTTCAAACGTAATGCTCAAAAATCACAGCTATTTATTACAAGCAAACAACATTATCTTTTCAGCAGTAATGTTTTAAGTTTTGTTGTTCATCTTATATCAATACGCTTGTCACAGCCACTCCATTTAATTGTATGTAATTATACTAATAAGTTCTAATTGTGATAAATGTCAAAGTCTTTCTTCTGAGCGATCAAAAGAAAATTCTTTTATTCTTCAAAACAGGTACCATATTTTCGAATTTGGTAAAATATAGTCCATAGAGGTGTTTCATCGACGTCTCTGCGTCACGCGTGCTTCTTATAGGTGGTCCTTTTGCTCGTCAAGCATACAGTGGATCCTATGCCTTGACGTCACCATCTCCTAGACATAACCGTTCGCTCTGCCCCTCAAAGGCTATTCTACGGTCCACTGTACTGTGTACTTTCATGTGTAAACTAGTTAAATTTTGTAACAATTGCTTTTGTCAATGATTATCTTTCCAGCACAGAAAATGTGAAATTTAAGAAAGTTTAGAATTTTTAACTTCAGACTTTATGACGTAAACAAACAAAAAGGTACCGTGTACACGAAAAATGAAGGTTGGAATATCGTGTAATTGGTACACACAACTTTGTGCTTTAAAAGACTGAACGAAATAGTCCACAGTCTGCTGTCGTAGTATTTTGGTCCCTTTGGCTTTCTATACTAGGTTAGCAACAAGTCTACTCAGTGGCGTAGCTAGATATTTTTTGTGGGGGAGTGAGGGCAAAAGCAAAAAACTCCCGACAAATGATTATCTTGATAGTTGTACGATTCGAAATTCTGGAGACCTTTTTTATGCTTTCCGGGCAATTTTGAGACCGACTTTTGATTTTCACTTTGACACAGAATGTGTAATTCTTCTGAAAAACATAAGAAGTGTTGTAAGTGTTTCAAATGAATTGTTTTTATTTATTTCCGACAGGGACTGGAAATTTCCGACAGAGGCCTTCGGAGGCTTTGTGGGGGGGGGGGGGCGACCGACCCCCCTCTAGCTGCGCCACTGAGTCTACTACACAATTGGGCTACCGGTCATAAATTTGGCTGCAATTAGTCCAGGCCTGTTTCAAGAAACAGTGTGTGCGGTAAAAACCAGGCCTGGGACCAAGAGTAAACGGTTGCTTGTAGGCATATTTTGTCTCGATTATCAAAAATGGGAGAGAAGGGTCCATCACAAAGGTAAATTAAACTCTGGCACAGTAAAATTTCATCCTTTTAGAACGCCATAAAAAGGTTTGACAACGTACAATTAAAATGCATGACAATGCAGTCGAAATATCGGAAAGTTCAACAGTTTTATACAGATCTGTTGAGTATGAAAATGTGTGTCAAACCTTTTGCCATATGGCGTTATCACGAACTGCAATGAACTTCGCTATCAGCATGGTGCACAATAACGATGTTTTTGTCGCATAGCATAACACCGTAGGCCTAAATAAATATCCACACACGTTATGCTCAATCCTGACTTCTGAGACTAGTGTGACGTCGCTGGTGAGAAGAAAGTTGGCGTGGAGTGTTGAAAAACTAAATTTGGATGGCAAAATAGCGTAATTCCATGGAGTAATATGGCATACAAACTTTCCAGTATGACTTTCTACAAGGCAAACCTGAGAGCTCCGTTCCAATGACCATATGACGTCATGTGCATAGGATCTATAAGGGCCCGCTCTGCTTGCTGATGTATCGCAAACACTCTTACTGAGCATGTGCTGCGTCCGGCAGCAAAGCAGTCGCAAACGCACTGACGTCACATGAAGCACCTCTACAAAACTTTCTCCACATTTTAGTTGTAAATTTGTGATGATTATTCTCTATCTCTAAATTCGTTTTGTAAATCTTCTTGTATCACTGATGTTTCGTAGCCCCTTATACAACAAGCATGCCTGGCATGTTTAAACTTCGGTGTGCGCTCGTATTGACATGTTGTTGTATCCAGAACTACATCGCAGAATCCGAGGAACCGAACGACCGGATACGGAGATCTGAAGAAATAGAAAAATCGACATAAACACACACATATATGTGTATATATGTGTATATATGTGTATATATGTGTATATATGTATATATATATATATATAACGCTAATTCCCACCTTAAGGGGAAATTGTTATATCTGCTTGTACATAGGGCGAAAAAAAGATAATGAAATACATAAGAAATAAATTCGCCCTAACGTCTAAACATATAAATTAACGTTATTTCAATGGCCAGCCATCCGATCGTGTTAACAGCTAGGTGTCCGTAAATTTGACAACTTTGAAGTAATGGCATCTAGTTTGTAAATCTAAGAGGGCGCCCTTGTAAGTTTACGTATTCCTATAGAAAAAGTGTGTGGAAACGTTAAGGCGAAACTTATATTTCACCCGAAAATTTTTTTCCCCTTAAGGTCGACTTTTCAACAACAACTTTCCCCCTAAGTGCCGAATTAGAGAAATATATATATATATATATATATATATATATATATATATATATATATATATATATATATATATATATATATTTCTGTTAATACCCTATTAGGGAGACAAATTGCAGTTATAATTGGTATATTAAGGAGACATTTTCACTAGGGAGACAAATTCACGTCTCCCTAATTCTTTGCACCATTATTTTAACCCCTTCTCTACATTCTTTCTAAAAGATTTTTATTTCTATGGTAGCGTATTAGCGCCCTCTTTATTATGCTACTGTGTAAGCTGCATAAATACATCATAGGTGCTATTATTTACCATAGAAATACAGGTGTGTCATGTGCTGCATGTAATTTATATGTATTATAGGGAGACAAATAAGTATTGCGAAATACTTTTTAATATTTTGTTTATTTAATTAAACCTTGTGTGTAAAAGATACAGTTAAAACAAACGTACCATAAGTTAAAGGCATTCATTAAGAATTACTGGTATTTTTGTGTGAATATTTGTATGCTTAGATATGGAAATATATTAAATTTTATGAATATAACCGATTGTCTCCCTAAGGAAGGATTTTATCCCAATGTCTCCCAAATGTTTAATTTAGTGTTATATATATATATATATATATATATATCGTACAATCTGCCGACTTAGATCAGGGGCAGGCTGATTTAGGGGGGGGGGCAGAGGGCCCGGTCCCCTTCCAAAAATTATGAAGTTTTATCAACTTCATAAAACAAATGAAATAGGCCTATGAGATGTGTCAGAGTGAAACTCAGATTTGTTCATTGTTTACTACCTCAGAAAATAAGTGTTATGCTAATAACTCTGCTACTGACTTTCAGCTGATAACATTTTGGCTTATATTGGCCTCAGTAACTTTCTCTGGGCATTGCAAGTAGTTACACATGAGCGCTCTATTAATGGATTGCTAACTTCAGTATATTACCGGCCAGGCCCACAGCATTGGGAGCACTGCTTCTACTTTCAAGGAAATTTCAGAATTCTTTAATATTTAGAGGAATATTTTCGACAGCATTAGGCTTTTAACCATAACTTGCTGCAATATTACCCTGTAGTGTCTTATTTAAGCCTTGTAATTTATTTTAATGCAATGTACTGTGAATTTATGGTAAAATTTTAAAGGTTGTTTGACATGCTACCAAAAAGTGCTGTTTCTCTTGTCACTTAAAGAATTAAGTCCTCCAATTGAAAATTCGTTGGAATTATTTCAATATCTTTTACCGTTCTCAAAATATACGTCTTCAAAGTTTGATGGTTTCTGAAGAAACTAATTGCCTATGCAAAAATAATGATGTGGAGTGTTGCACAGTGTTATGATTTCTTTTGTTAACCCTATATCAATTATCTCTTCATTACTGATCACACAGATTACAGTTTGGTGAGTGACATCAATATTCTTGATGGAAAAAATTTTAAGTTATATAATAAACCCCTCAGGGAATAACAATCCTACCAGTGTCCTTGAAATTAAGGTTGAAAAAACAAAGGCTATCATGTGCCATATACGGTATGTCCCTCTTTCGATGTCACATATTTACATTTTTAGCTCATGTTTATTCATGATACAAGTGTGATATAGAAATTTCCCTGTAAAATGGTCAATATTTGATGGATTTTAATAGAAATTGCGGCTTTTTTTCTGGATTTTTAATGCTTTTTACATCAAATATCCAACTATGTTATTTTCATGTCACACGACCTTTAAAATTCACTTAATTATGAACATTTCCAGTGATATATGATCAGTTAAAAAATATACTAAGGGCGTCACCATTTTGCATCTAAGCAATCTTAAATTAACAAAAATTTCTCAAAGGGGAGGGGACACCCCTCCCCTTAGACCCCTCCGCAGGACGGTGATTACTCATCACATGTTTTGCCCCTATCAGAATACCCTGGCATTGCCCCGGGGGACATCCCCTTTCCCTAGACCCCTCCCTCAGATCGGATTTTTATACAAACCACTATGACCTGGGTCCCCCTTTTGCCAAATCCTGGATCCGCCACTGTAGATGGTTGCATATTTGAAAAACATACAGATGCAGTTACTCTGTAAAAGTTAGGCCAACTGTGTTTATTTTATGCAAATAACCAGACAATTAGTGACTTTTTATTGGACGAAAATTGCGCTGAACATACCATGCATGAAATGGGTTGTTCGGTAAAAGACAGGTTTACGTTAAAATGTGGTTGATATGTTAAAGAGGAAATTAATATAAACATTTTTAATTAAAGTTGCATTCAATTCCTGTGTAAGTTTTTCAACATATTAGCAGATCATCACACAACCCAAAGTGAACTTGAAGCAAGCACAGGTGACATCATAGCCAACTTTAAAGGGGGAAAGCAGTCGCTCCAAGTTTATTTTCAAAAATCTACTAAATCTTACAGACCTCCTCTGATATTCACAACTATCTTTCATTATCTTTCAGTATAAAAATTGAATATTGAAGGTAAACTAATGGGTTATTCTACATGAATTTAACAAATAAGTAACAGTAATATTGTCACAAGATTTATGTGGGTCATTCCTGAATTAGGACGACGGAGCACACTAATTCAAATTAGGAGACTGAATTTTCCCTTGACTACTGTGTAATTCTTTAAACTTAACAAAATTTCTCCTCTACAGGCTCATAATCTTTAAAGGGAAATGCATGAGAGCTATGGGAATTTTACAAAGTTTACACTCGTTTTGGGTATTCCTGAAATCTCTGTCTGTTTTAAGGTCAAATTATTAGGTTGAAAAACAAATGAAATAAAGCATGACACGTCATGTGAGGAAATGACATCACTCCTGCTTTCTTCGAGTTCACTTTGGGTAACAAACATAATAAACATAGTAACTTCATTCTCAAATATCTTGAAAATGGTGAATAAGAATTAAATGAAAATTTTACCAGAATTCTTGCATCTAGTTCCACTCTCATGTAATTAAATTACATTTTGCTGAAGACCTTCATTTCGTGATACTTTGAAAGTTGTATCCATGAAATAGTGGTCATGTTTTCAAACTCTTTTCAGTCATGATGTGACACGCACTTGACTAATTCCACTCTTGATGTTAGGTGAAAAGGTACCTTTATTAAATGGTTGCCGGATAATTTCTCCCTAGGGCAATCTCTATCCATGACAATCCCACATTTTCTGATAGTGGAAGTTGTCTGAAGGATTATTTTCATAGGTGGAAATTGTCCGGGGGGGGGGTGGGGAATCGTCCCTCTGGGATTTGTTTGGGAGATTGGTTCTTCGGCCACGTTATTAAATATTGTAGCTTAATTAAGCGATGGTACATTACATTGTTTTACGTACTTCATGCAACATAAAGCGCCTTGCTGTTCACCATCACAGATGCACTCCACGCAGTCTTCTCCTTTGCTCTGGACTTTTATGCCCGCCGTAGTACACGTTGACCACACTACAAATAAGAACGAAGAGCTAAATCAAACATTTGTTTTCAATAGTTTGCTAACTGATTGCACAGCAGATGCATATGTTAGTATACGTGTACGTTCACAGATTAAAAGTACACATAAACTTATGCGTTGGTGTATACTTACGTACACGTAGCCTATGCGTATATCTATGGTACCTTTACGTACATGTGCATGAATGGTTGTCATGGCTGTGGTCAAAGGTGCGCGCCAGGCGCACTGGAGCTAGAGTCAAATGAGGTTTTACGGCTCAGTTTCTAACCAACTGGTTTAAGTCGGGCCGGCCACGGCCTTTTTTCCAGTTTTGGCTCACTGGCTTGTTTTCCCTACTCCATTGTTTATGCTGAGCATCAAGCACAATGTCAGTTGGTTCCATTTTTAAAGTCTTCGGTATGACCCGGATAGGAGCCCTGGAAAAAAGCCTTTGTACTATCATGAAGCGCCGGTTAAATCGTCTCGTGGCAATGAATAGTCAGCAAAATACTACGTTCAAATAAGACCAAATATTAGAGAGGCAAAATAATTCCTTTATGCTTAAGGTACATAATGTGCTATTAAAAACCTTTTGTAAGTTCGCGCAATGTGTTTTTGCCAAATGAGAGGGGGGGGGGGGGAGATGCATTTAACTCGCGGTCTTCCACCATACTCTTAACCCCCCTCCCCCCGGCTGACTGGGAGAATGATGTTCATCTACAAAATGGACACTATCAAAACCAATGTAGGAGGATTATTTTATTTCCTTTACATCGTGGAAGAGAATATAATAAGTTTATGGCCAGCAGAAATTATGAGCAATGGGTTTATTTACAGCTAAAGCAAATTATAAGTAATGAAAATTCAAAAGTCTTGCAACGCTTTGAAATTTTCCATTAAAAATTTTAAACATACCCGTATGACCAGGAGTGGAACCGTATAGCATTTCAAAAAATTCGTTATAGAAAGACAAAACCAGTGACTTATTAAAGTTTTGGAAGAAATAAATATTCAGTCATATGTTCCTAATTGAGTACACCAGGGTCAGAGAAACTTCTCACCCTTCAGCAAATCTGCCCATAGAGAAGATTCTTGTAACGCTAGCGACACAAAGTAATTCAATCGAAGGTTATAGGCCTATATACATTTAACTTTAGTCTCAATACAAACGTTTTAGGGTAGGGTACACTGGGCCTACTCGAAAATGTCCAGCTGAAACCGAAATTATGCTAAAAGAAGTTAAAGAAAACCAAGAAAGGTAGCATGGTACTTTTCACCAAAGTTATTGTTCAAGACAACACGGGTTAAAAGGAAAGTGGGAATGTGGGGCAAGAAATCATGTTACGGTATGAGCCGTGGTTTCACTTTTCTGATGAGCATGCTGTAAATCATATAGGCTTATAATTATACATATACCTGTGCCCACTTGAAGTCTTTCCCCCAGCTCCTATAATGAATCTGTCTGGTGCGCCACTGTTTAGTAAGTAAACTATTCGTTGAGGAAAAATATGGTGATTTAAACATAAAGAAGACCAATAAATTCTGTTAAGGATGGGAGTGGATCATGGGGGGACGGGGGAAGCGTACCCGTTATTTTTTTGAAGGGGGACATCTCCAAAAAATTCCCCCACTTTTTCAATAATATAACATAAATTACGAATTACATTTTAAAAGCTAAATTTCGCCCAAATATTGCACCATTTGCAGCATGGGCACCTTCAAATTTCCTTTTCTTTTAAAGGGAGGGGGACACCCCTCCCCTTTGACCCCTCCCCCAGGACGGCGATTCATAAATGGTGAAAAGTCCCCCCCCCCACCTTTCGAGATGGATCCACGCTCTTGCTGTTAATTCTGCATGTTTGAACATTACATTCAGAATCTACGCTTCCGATTCCCGCTCTTTTTGAGAATGAAAGCCAAGGTATAACACTAGAACGAGAACTACAGATTGACGACATTTTAAAGAATATGAACGTTCTCAGAAAAAATTAATGAAAACTGATGATACTAAATCTGTAATTCCAATGGTTCAAAAATATGAATGAAGTATGGCCAAGAAACATGAGTTGAAATTAACCGTATTATACTGCCATATTCACAATGAGCACATAAGTGTTTTCAAGCTTTAGCACATTTACCTGTACTTATACTCATGAGAATAGATTTGCAGTGGTAGGGGTGTCGTCAGATGAAAGGCAAGGGTCCATCAGGCCTTGACAAACACTTCCAACGTCAACTCGCTATTTGGCAAGCGGCATTAAAAATTCTGTGTAATCTAAAGTAGGCCTAACTTAAGGCCGCCATGAGAGAAATGTTACTCGTCAATGGCCCGGTGGCAAGTGATTCTGTAGGCGCTTGTGGTCCATGGCCCTCAAATTCGAGTACTTTTTCTAATTGCGCCAGGAGTTTTAATGAGTACGAAAAAGTGTGTTATTCCAGACGGTTTTCTTTTCCGTTTTCAAGGAAGGCAGATTCTTCAATAAAAATCGAAGATTTTTAATTGTCCTGCAGTAGAAACTTAATTATTTTCAAGTTTTCTGCAATGATGACCCAATAACAGGCGCGGATCTAAGGAAGGGGGGGGGGCTTTCCAGGCCTCAGCTGCCCCTTTTTGCCACATCAACAATAACAAATGCGCAAAAATTAGCATAATGTTAATCTAGGAGAATATTCAAGGGGGCTTTCAGCCCCCCCCCCTTTCGAAATGTCTGGATCCGCGCCTGAATAAAACCAGACATTTTTGGCACAAATATTGAGCCTCGCCATCCTTCCGGCATCTGTGGGCTTTTTTGCTTCGAGTTGCTGGCCCCCGTCGGGCAAACCTTTAAATCAACCCTTGTACTCGTTCTCATAGAATTTCATAAGGGCAGCAATAGACTCTTTTCCCAATAGGAATTACAAAGGATTGTGGGATAGAATTTTGGTGTGCATCGGTTTTTTGCCACAGCAAAATGCCATTGACAACAACATCGCCTACCAGAACTCTATCCCACAATCCATTGCAATTGCTCTTTGGAAAAGGGTCTATGGTGCTAATGTAAAAATGTTGTACACACTCTCGTCCGCTCTGTCTGATTCTTCTTCAAATGCGAAAGGGTGGTCTACTTCCGCTTAAATTTGTTTAAATTTTTATTGATGGTGTGTGGTCGATTGACCCACGGTATCCATGGTCAGAATATGGACGTCAATAGGTGGGGGACGAGGGGACATGTATGACCACTTTTGAAAGTGGAGGCGGTTGTCCCTCCAGAACCCTAATATAAAAAAATAAGCACATGCCTGTATCCACAACTTTTAATACAGCTGATGCAATGCAATCAAACTTGAAAATAGTGGAAACAGCCATTTAATGGATAAAAATCTTCGGAAAATGCCATAGATTACACCACAGATCATCTGGCCTCCAAAATTTTCCAGAGTTCTTAGGTGACCCCTCTCGGTCCCTTCCAGGAATTTGTGATATAAGCTTGAAGTAGTTCCGTTCAATATCACGCCCGCCCCCTTTTAGAAGCTGTTGACGTTTTGGGGTCAGGCAATCGTCCATGTTGTGTGAGTACCATTTTCATTGAACCATATCCTAATTCGAGAAAAAACGAGTACGCTTTCTCTAACTGCATAACAGCTTCTAGGTAACACCCCTCGACTTGGTGTCCATGGAGTCAATATATCAGTAGGAATTTGTTTTGAGGAAGCACGAGCCCTACCTGCCCCGCCCTAGCTACGTACTCTGCTATGCATTGCGTAATATTACGTAACCGGCCCGAGGAAACTTTACAAGACGTCTTCCGACAAAACTATCTTGGTTTAACCTTTTAAACCATTTAACAATCCAAACACTTTTTCTATTCAATAAATAAAAACATATTGTTTTACAGTCAAATACTTACTGTTTCGATAGCAATATCCGTGATCAGGCACGGGCTTCCTCGGAACAATTTCAATGGGCATTGGTATTATTTGGGCGATAGAAACATTCCAACAAAAAACAAGCAAACCGAATGCGAAAATCGATTTCATCTTCCTTTCAGCTAGATATTAGGACCTGTGTAATAATGAATGAATGCAATTAGAGAAAATTGAATCTCGTCACTGTAGAACGGGGACCTTTTCCCTGTTTTATAAAGAAAAAAAAAATAGAAATTAACATTTTTATCAATTCCAGAGTCGTCAACTTAATAACAAAGAAACCTTATCACAGGTGCAGTAATTTACATAACAGGTATTTAGAAGAGTTTGTTGAATGAAAAGGTAAGCGTGTAAAAGTTTATTTGATTTGAACTTGACGGGTTGAAAGTGCAGCAGTATAAAGTTTACTAATGTGACAATTTATTTCCTAGTGTACGGCCTATGTTCGACATTTTCCTGCACACACGGCTTCTCATCTTCAACCAGACAAACAATGACATGGTTTCTGCGTTATATTTGGGCTAAATACTTTAACATTAATTGCATTAAAATTTTTGCTCCGCTGGCTGATGGGTTACACGTAGAATGTGACACGACTGAGATATCTAAGCGAGACTCACTTTCAATGGCTAAACTAAGCATTTTGAGTCGAATTAGGTCAACTAAAAAATCGCATTTTGTTTCAACTAAGATTCTATTAGACTATAATTTTGCTTTTTGTTATTCCCTTTGCATTTGTTTTTGTTAGTCTTTTTATTACTTTCACACTAAATAAAAGTAAAAAAAACATTAGTTAACTGGTTTCAAATTAGCAATTTGCTTCGCATCAAAGCAATCCTACCATAGAGTCACAAAAAGATCAAATTTGTAGTCTTTTAGTCTCTCATTGAAGAAAGTTTCCCATCAAACTGTTTAGAAAGTTACAGCCCATGCTACAACTAAGTCATTTTATCTTGGTTTCTTTACGTTTTGAGTATCCAGAGGCAACGCAGATATTTGTGTGTCACACGGGAGTCTTCTTTTCGCAAACAAACAACTTATAGCAAGTTTAAAATGGGAGTATTTCAGCTTCAGAGGTATACAGGCCTAATGCAATCATGCCCAACGAGCTATAGGGAACTCTTCAGGAAACAAATATAGGTGAGGCATATATATATATATATATATATATGACCCAGAATTCTTACGCTCGTTGCGCCGGGTGGTCAAAAGCGTTTCGCATGAGATCGCAATAGATATTTCGTTTAAACGCAAATTCTTGCTGAATCGTCAGAGCAGAAAAAAAAAATGTGAATTGACGTAAGCTTACACATTTGGAGGTGTAGCCTATGGCACAGTTATATTGAAACTGAAAATAAATTGTAGTTATCGCAGTAACCTCGTTTGCTGTGTATAATTTTCATTTTTTTTTTTTTTGGTTTGTAGGAACAAGTGCAAAGTACTCCAGTTCATCATGCTTTCTTACCCTAAAACCCGCACAATAGTACAAGTATAGTTACTATACGAAACATTGCTTAAGCGCAATTAGCTGTTAATTGACAATTATGTTATTTACAAAATCGTTTGTTGGTTGGTTACCTTGCCATCTATACTTAAAATGTTTAAATTTGGAAGCAGCTGGGTACATATCGCGGAAAGTCAACAAAGAAATTACCCTTGACATTAATGTAGACACACTGAAATAATCAAAAGTACCAGTTCTGTGTCAGGTGCAGTGTTAGTCTTTTTAAGTTATATGATCTAACCCATGGGGGGGGGGGGGATGGGTACCATCGTTTATTAATGAAGTTAATATTTTTGGCTAAAAAGCTGAATTCGTCAAAATGTTCTATAGAAGGAAAGTTCTCATCTATAAGTGAAACAAACTGGTGTTAAGAAGAAACAAAACACATTTCATTTCTTTTGGAAAATTTGGGTAATTTCTATACTTTGTATATATATATTTCTCATATAAAGAGAAAGAATACTTTTGTTTTGGCGGAGGTCAGAGGTCATTAGGACATCAGCGGTCAAAAACCTAAAACCTTGTAAACACAATATCTCAAGATAAGAATAATGGACAGTTTTTGTACTTTGTTCTTATAGATATGCCGTATTAAGATAAGAAACCATTTGTGTTTGGTGGACCTCAAAGGTCATCTGAGGTCGTTAACTGAAGTGAAACTGCAAAAACCTTGAAAACTGCTTGTAAACACGATATCTCAAGAAGGGTAACATTTGGATAACATTTAGGTACCATACTTGGTACATAGATTGTCATATTGAGTTCCAAAACGGTACTCTTGTTGGTTAAGGTCAGATGTCATGTGGGGGTTACCATGGGGTCAAACAGTAAAACCTCATAAGGACGATGTCTCATGAAGGGTAAGCATGATAGATCTCATAGTAAGCATGTGGATACTATCCATTGACTGATGAAGCCTAGTGGCTTGCGAAGCCCAGGTCAAACTTTATTTTTAGGTCACCGGAAGTCAAATTGTGGAAAACTCCTTAAACGGTTACGGTACCTTAGAAGGTCAACCTTTAGTGAAACAAGGTAGTGGCTTGCCATTACCTGTTCTCCAATTCGTTCGTAATCCTCATGCACCAGTCCTAGCTCTCCAGTCACTGTGTGAGCCTGAAAAGAGACAACAATAAACCTAAATTAGCATGCGGCTGCTACGGTACCTTGAGCAGAACCTACACGTAGGTCGACGCGCAGCCCGTCTGTAGGAGACCTATGCGGGCTGTCAGAGTAAATAGGGCAACTATAATTATAAGCCTTCACTGCCGCGCCCGTGGTATGCAGGCTACGTAATAATGACGGCAGTAGGATGCTGTGCTGCGATTTGAGTATATAAGTAGTATATTACGAGGCAGCAATTAACAGCAGCAATAAGTTAGCGGTAGTGCGCCTGAAGTAATGGCAGGAAATACGCAAGCTACCAGATAAGTTGCCAATATCAATTAACTCACTCAGTCGCATTGACGGATTCGTTGTATCAGGCGATCTGTAGGCCGCCAGGCTCGGTCTACGTCTTGGTGTAAGCTTGTAACAGTTTCTTAAGTAATAAGGTGAAGTGCCCTAAATTGAGTTGGCTATGCCTGAGCCAAATTATCCTCGCGTGAGACTAAAGGAGTTATTCCCGTGCACTTCGCTAACTACATAGCGGGTGCATAACTACAAAATTAAGCGCGGTCTATAAGTATTCAAAAGGCACATTAAAATAACTACAATATGAATATTTAGTAATGGATAAATTGATAAATGTATGCTAAGTACAGTAGTAATTCTGTACCTGTAATCTGTAATATCCTCCTGTTGGCACTGTAGAGCTAGTTGTACGGTATAGCTTATAAGTCCTTTCTAGGTGTGGTCCAGAGCTGCAATGGTGAGCTTGCAGCTTGTGCTGTACTGGACACACTGCTCACCAGCACATGTGGCATCAGGACTAATTAACATTTCTACAGGTGCTGCATTCTATCCACACTTGTACATACCTTCTATTGTTAAAGTTACTGGAAGGTTCTAATTGTGTGTGGCAATTCTTGAGTTGAATGCAGAGGGGGAGTGCTTCACTAATGAGGTCACTACAGTAGCTCCCCCCTAGATTGCCAATGAAGGAGGCAGTCGATAATAATCAAAAGCTTAAATGTGACCGAAAGTTTAATTAATGCTTAGTTACTAAGAAAAATATTGAAATGACAGTTGAAATTTATGTAAGTCTCTCAGACTAAGAGCGAGAATTCTATGGAGCAAACACTACCAGTCGAATGGCATACACCCCCAGATGAGAGACAGTCGGGGTCACCAGTTTAGAGTAAAGTTCAAAACCAAAATATTTATATAGGTTACAGTGCATGAAAGGTTAAAATAAAGATACAAAGTATCCTAAATAGCAAGCAGCTGAAGAACCGGAAAGGTACAAGAGGATCACGTCGGGGTCACCAGTTTAGAGAAACAAGGTAGTGGCTTGCCATTACCTGTTCTCCAATTCGTTCGTAATCCTCATGCACCAGTCCTAGCTCTCCAGTCACTGTGTGAGCCTGAAAAGAGACAACAATAAACCTAAATTAGCATGCGGCTGCTACGGTACCTTGAGCAGAACCTACACGTAGGTCGACGCGCAGCCCGTCTGTAGGAGACCTATGCGGGCTGTCAGAGTAAATAGGGCAACTATAATTATAAGCCTTCACTGCCGCGCCCGTGGTATGCAGGCTACGTAATAATGACGGCAGTAGGATGCTGTGCTGCGATTTGAGTATATAAGTAGTATATTACGAGGCAGCAATTAACAGCAGCAATAAGTTAGCGGTAGTGCGCCTGAAGTAATGGCAGGAAATACGCAAGCTACCAGATAAGTTGCCAATATCAATTAACTCACTCAGTCGCATTGACGGATTCGTTGTATCAGGCGATCTGTAGGCCGCCAGGCTCGGTCTACGTCTTGGTGTAAGCTTGTAACAGTTTCTTAAGTAATAAGGTGAAGTGCCCTAAATTGAGTTGGCTATGCCTGAGCCAAATTATCCTCGCGTGAGACTAAAGGAGTTATTCCCGTGCACTTCGCTAACTACATAGCGGGTGCATAACTACAAAATTAAGCGCGGGCTATAAGTATTCAAAAGGCACATTAAAATAACTACAATATGAATATTTAGTAATGGATAAATTGATAAATGTATGCTAAGTACAGTAGTAATTCTGTACCTGTAATCTGTAATATCCTCCTGTTGGCACTGTAGAGCTAGTTGTACGGTATAGCTTATAAGTCCTTTCTAGGTGTGGTCCAGAGCTGCAATGGTGAGCTTGCAGCTTGTGCTGTACTGGACACACTGCTCACCAGCACATGTGGCATCAGGACTAATTAACATTTCTACAGGTGCTGCATTCTATCCACACTTGTACATACCTTCTATTGTTAAAGTCACTGGAAGGTTCTAATTGTGTGTGGCAATTCTTGAGTTGAATGCAGAGGGGGAGTGCTTCACTAATGAGGTCACTACAAACCCTTAGGGAACTTATACTTAGCATGCAGATGTTCCACTTTAAAATTCAAGACCACTATTACTTTTGGTGCATTAAGTTCAATGGTCATTTGACGTATGTCACTTGAAGTCAAATTGTCAGTCTTGTAACACTGAGGTACCATAATCTTAAGAAGTGTAACTTCGAGGGATATCTTACGTAGCATGCACCTGATCCACATTAAGTTAAAAAAGGATAGTGTGTTTGCTCAGTGAGGTGTTAGGAAGGAGACCTAAAATTCTAAGACACTTTGAAGCAATGTTTGTTTCCGATGGTAATCTTGCTTTTCTCTTTAAAATGTCTATGACAATGACCAGGCTGAACTAGAATTTAGTGACCTATTGTTGGAATGACAGTGAATGGGTCTACTCCTCACACTGACCAGTTACCTTTTCGTTGCCAGTCGTCACACAAACAAATGAAATTTTACATTTTTTGCCATTGTTCGCAAAAATGGCATTTCTGTTAACTTCATTGAAGACGTTTCACACAGCTAACATGTCGAGAATGTTTCTAAGTGGCGAGGAAATTTACTTTAATTGGGCAAAATGATGTAGGGCTTAAATAGTGCTTGAAGCAGACGACGCATCAAATTTGTAGGGACACAAAGGAAGTACGTTAGTTTAACTTTCATTGACAGTCGTTTCGCTAAAAATCTTGATTGAAGCTTGTCCCCCATCGGTAACAAATCTCAAATCAAAGCATGTTTTATCAAAGGCAATTGATTGAGGGTTACTTCGGTGTGAAAGGGGCAGATCATATTTAAGAAAGGGGGAAGTCAACAAGGCCAACAATAGGAACAAAGAGACCTGTCAATCAAAGTTTGATACCTAAATGAGATTAAATAATTTTCAAGTACTTATTGTCTGAGAGGTTTGGTTGTTGTGTCTTGTTGTTATGTCTCTTTCCTAAGACCTCCCTGGTTTGTTAGAGGCCAGGGCATCGCGCGGCAAAATGAAAGAACTTGATATGTACTATTTTCTTTTGGCAAGAAATCATAGAACGGACGTTCTTGTCCTGAGCTGAAAATCCCCGACGAAACAAAATGAAAACAGAATCGCCAAAATTGTGACACGTTTCACTCTCTTAAGGTTAACCCTAAACCCCCTCCTCCCCTTTCAATGTTGTGCACTATTTTACCTTCAGCAATTTTGGGCCAGCATTGAAAAGGGGGAGCGGGGGTTTGTTTTATTGTTACTGCCTGGGATTGTAGCTATTTTTAAACAAAAGTGTGTACACTTGTTTGTTCTCAACGCTTCCAAACATGTGTGCCAATTTTATTTGGTGTGCTTGTGGTCCTGAAATGTACGGGATAATTATCAAAGATTGTAAGTTAGAAAGTCTCATCATTTTATACTTGCTAAAGTTGGCTAAATGTGAAATATTCAAACACAGTATATATTCTCCTTAAAAACATCCATCAAACACATGTTATGCACATAGTTTCACCTGTCTTACAGTTTCTTTGTAATACTGTCGACAAAAGTTCTGTGCCTGTGATGTACTGTTTACATCCAAAAACAATGGGTCATGGGCTTTAATGTAGTGATTTCGTGTTCTGATTGTGTTTTTCGTTTATCAAATTAAACAATCAAATTACACGAAATATAAGACGGAATTTCACATTCGCACATCCCTAAAAACGTCCGGATAAAATTTGACCCTAATCCGGATAGGTGGAGCACCTACCCAAATCTGGATCATTTGCAGTAATCAAATCCGGATGAAAATGATCCAATCCGGATCATTTTTGATCCATATCTGATTAAATTACTGATCCAGATTCGAGTAGGTGCTCCTCCCATCCGGACTGGGATCAAATTTTAGATAACATTGACGAACGGTTGATGAAAAGTTGTCCAAATAAGGTAAGAATGACAAAAATGGAAGACTATGAACTTGTGATTTTACTCAAACATCTATTCGAAATCATGTAAATTTCATCTTAACCCTCGAAACCCCGTTGCTATGATCCCAGAGACACACTTAATTTTTGAAGGAAATTTAATCCTGATTTTCGCCGGTGCAAAGAAACGGATGAGACTTCACACACACCATAACCTGAGTAAGAAACATGATATCGCAAAACGAATCCATATTCACAAACATTAAACTTTTTTTTGATGGATCCGTCCATCATTTTTTAGGGCAGGGAGTTGCTATAAGATTATTCAGATATGCAATTATCTCGAGTCCAGACGCGTAGCGAAGGAAGAGGGGCAAGGGGGATACAGTTCCCCCTCTCTTTGAGCAAGTTTTTCTTATATTTTCTATTGCCCATATTTCTACATCAGTGTGTATAGATGGACAACTTTTATATGTAAAATGAGGTGAAACATTCCAAAAATGTTTCAAAATGCGTGTTCCCTTCGGCCGGCCTCGCCCACACCCATCCTAAACATTTTTTTTCCGATTATTACTTCGTGTAGGACAGCTTGGGTGAAATTATTGTTCCAAATCCTCAGGAAGCTATCACCATCATAACCTGGCCTCAAAATTTTTCCAGGTATCCCTGGATTCCTCGCTTTTAGGGCTTCGCAATTAGCCTTGAAGTAGTTCCGGTCAATTTCATGCCCCCTATTTACTTTTGAGAAGCTGCTGACGTTATTGTCTCTGCATCATCAATCCTGGCCGGAAGAGTGTCAGTCGGAGTAAGACTACATTTAAAAAAGTGTGAGGGTGTAATTATAAAAGTGTCAAATTATGATTTTTGTGGTCTGTTTATACCCATCTAACGTCACTTGAAGAAGGTTAAATTCATCGATTTAATGCCACAAGTTTGTTAACACCCCTTAGCTCACGGGGCTCGGTTCCCTGGACCCCCACCCAGGCATAACCCCTGGACTCCACCAGAGACCCTCAGGCGGGCCCATGGACCCCGAGCCGTTGGCGGGCTGGGGGAGCGCTGGGGGAATCTATAGCACCTTCGGCACCATTTTGTTATTTTACCCCGTGTTAGCCCCGCTTAACAAAATCTTGGCTACCCGCTTGCTCGACCCTCTCCTTGAAAAGACCACATCGGCTTATTCATCAAACATTTACCGTGATATGTTAAAAATGACTGTCTTTACCATTTAAATAGGTGAATTCTTTCTTGTGGGTTCTTATAGGTTAGCCCTTCCCCTGGGCCCCACCTGGGTCCCAAGAGAGGTTTAAAGATACCACAAACCTGCCCTGAATTACCCACGTATTTTCCAGACCTATGCCGTAGGGGCAAAAACCATTATCAGGGCCTATATGTATAGTCAAGAATGCTGTCAGAAGTCTTCTTGAGATGGTTGCGTTCCCGTTTAGATTTTACACCAAATAAAGTGAGGAGCGAACATTTCATATAGAATCTCACTTTAGATTTATTGTTTGTTAGTCAAAATCAAAATAGAAAAAGTTTAAACCAAACTAATATTCCTCCTTATGTGTGCACTTTTGCATTTCAATTTAAGGATAAAAGAACTTACGAAAATGGGCTAGTGTATATATATATTTTTTTTCTTTAAAATTTCCGATGGCTAAAGCCGAAGACCGAGAGCAAAGCTTCTGAGCATTCATACTAGCAACTAGCACAGAAAATGTAAACTTGTTTCTTTTAATTTGTATTAAGCTTGAATAGAATTAAAATATAAATAGTGAAATGATGTTTTATTTTATCAACGAAAATGTACTTCCAACAATATACACCGTTGTTGGTCCGCAAAAAGCCTGATATCAATTTTCCACACTATCATTTAATGTTTTGTTATTCATTTTACATCAGTATATACTAGTCACTGTCTCGAAGAAATTTAATAGATATGGCCTTCGGTGCTAGCGTTTAAATAAATCTAGTTCATTACATTAAAAATTTTCTCTCCAGAGCAAGTAAACGTAAACGTTTAAACAATCAAAAGCAAATTCTTTTATTACTTTCATTATGTAACATACTACCGACATTAACAAAATGCAAGCTGGAGGGCCTTCTAGCCTTTTCTGCTGTCAACTTGTGATCGTTCTTCCCTAGATCTTATCTTGTTTGCTCGATGGCGATTTTTCCTCTATCACGGAAGTGCTGTAGCCTTCGATGCAACAAGCGTGGTTGCCATGTGTAATCGTTGGTATGAGCTGGTACTGACATGTTGACGTATCCAAAAAGACGTTGCAGAACTGATGAGACTTAACGATCGGGAAAGGGGATCTGTATAGCAACAGAAAGACTGACATAACATATTTATGGAAACCAAGTAGAACCCTGTGCATCGGAACATTAAAGGTCCTACAATCTGACCCCAAACATATTTAGGAATATGATCATATCTCTAAATACTATTGGTGACTGCACTTTGATTGACATTAATTCAAACTATAGTCTCCCTCCGGTTTGGTCAATGAGTACTTGTTCCCCATTGCTCACGCAGTAAAGTGTGGATATAACCTTGGGCAATTGAACTCAGTGCTTGCTACTGTAGCTTTGTCCGGAATGTGTAATAGACAGGTGTTTTGTGTTTCAATTGTAGGAGGGACTATGGAAGAAAACTAACAGGGAGAACATTTACTTTCTAGGAAGAGGTTATAGGGCCTTTTAAGCTATGCTTTCGTACAGTCTAGTGCATTATACAATTTATTGGTTTAAGTTGATTATGGATTGGATAATATGACCAGGGCGCTGTTTCTTGAAGAGTTAAGATCGATCTTAAGTTGTTCTGTCATGCAATAATATTGTTGAAATCAAACTTCAGATCGGGCGCAAATCTTTTATGACATAGTTCCTAGATGTCATTGTTTAAGCTTTTATGTTATGAAAATATTCACGAAAACTTGCAAAATAACACGAAATTTGCGTTGGACATACCAAAGAGCTGTAACAGTACACAAAACGGTATTTAATCTTGAAACTTAAGAATGTGACATTCTTTTAATAGTGTATATATTGTCTTGTCTTAAATGGCAAGCATAATTCCTCCAGTTTGAATGGCTATACCAGAGTATTCTGTTTTAGTAATATGAAGTAATATCCTGTTGTTGACTTGTTAAATTCCTGAAAACTAACTCATTGGCTTGTATTTAAGGTGCAATATTTATGTTCTGAAGAATCATAGAAGATACTTGTAAGGGATGTAAAAGAAGGGAATCGTTAGATTCATCTGAAGTCTCGAAATAAGGATGATGTTTCTACTTATTCCAATTTAAGTGATATCCCAGCAACGTAGATCAAGTTAACGACTCGTAAGACACAAAAAACTTGTGGTCTGTAAATCATTTTTGTCTTCAGTCATCTGATAAGAAGTAAACGTGATCTTTCCCAATTTTGTGGGCTTAAAATAATATGGCAGAGCAGTCGTAGGAAGCGGGGTTGGGGCCAGGGGGCTTCACCCACCTGTTAAAAATGTTGAGGCTAAAGTATGCCTGCACCCCCACTCTTCAAGACTAGAACCTCTTTTTTGTCTCCTTTGTAAAATATATCAAATTTTTAATAAGCATATAAAACCATTAACAATAAGTTTACATCAAAACTAGTACACAAAAAGTAGCATCAAATTGCATCTAAAGACGGTCAAATATTCAAAAAACTCCCCCCCCTCCCTTGAGCCCCCAAGAGGACCGCTGTCGAAAACGTTGAGCCCGCTGTTAAGAACAGTGTTGTACGCCTTTGGGTAACATTTTTAAATACTGCAGTTTGTATAATACTATAGGTGTGACCAGGGGGTCGCTAGATGGGGCGGGGTATGGCCTCTATAGGGGAAGCTTGCCCCCGTCGGGGAAACTTTTTCAGTTTCGTCGAGGAGCCTTAATGAATTCAATAAAGCAATGCCAAACCCGACGACGATCAGTCACCCTGACGGTTTACATGATTTTCATCTCACGGAAGGCAGATTCTGCAATGGACAGCCCACCTTTTCTTCAATACCGTACAATCCAAACAAAATTTTCAAATTTTCCTCAACAAAAATCCCAATTTATCAAATTTTCTTCAGTTGAAAGCCCAAAGTTTTGCTTTCGTCATCCTTTCGGCATCCTTTCGGCAACTTTGTAAGTGCCTCTGATTGCCGCCTCCCATCCGCAGGGGAGTTTTCCCCACCCCCGTAGGGCAAATCCTGGTACCACCCTTGACTATGACGCTGTTTACGTACTTCATGCAACATAGAACACCTTGTCCTTCACCAATACAGTCACACTGGATACAGTCCTCTGCACTATATTGTACTTCCATTCCCGCCGTATTACAAATTATCGAAGCTGTAAAGAAACAAGAAGAACACCAAACTTTGTGTTTTAATATTTTGGTTAGATCTAACTCATCATCCGCATATTATTGAACTATATGTTTCAAAGTATGGACATCAGAAAAGTTGTAAAGAATGATAGAGCGGATCCACGGTTTTTTGCCAAAAGGGGCATTTGTAGAGAGCACAAATCTGTTACCGCCGAAAGTGCGAAGAGTTGGCCAGGGGTAAGGATTGGGATCTGCAGGGGTCCTCTCACAGCTCCTTTCTACTACGTAGGCAATATTATATCACACTCAAGTAACCAATCATAATTTATCAGATGCTAGGGTGGTGTTGAAGGAGCCAATGGTGGAAAACTGGAACTTCCAGGACGGTTCTGGTACTATATTAGACTTACGTACGAATTTGAGGCATAGGCTTACCAGTCGTTTGAATAAGAAATTCCTGGACAAAATACCAAGTGCGATTTTAGTTTCTTGTGGCCCATCCTCTACATCCTCTACAACCCAACAACATTTTGCGGGAGAAAAGCGGGGAGGGGGGGGGGGACGCAAATGCTCTGTGCTCTCTTAAATCATGTTAACTGATTAATTTTTGTTAAGTCCTAGCTCATAAATCACATCACGGGACTTTCTGGCGGTGGAACGATATAATTTTTATACGGTCAAAGTATATGGATGAAAGTTACCAGTACCCTATTGCTTTACTGTTTGTTGCCGTCTGCTTTGTACTTTTTAGGCTTTTACAGGACAATTAGGAGTGAGCCCTTTGTACCCCTTAACACTCAAGTTACAAGAATGTTGAACCTTTAATTGAATTTCTTTGTGTGGCTGAAGGTATGAGTTTTTCCCATGATCAGCTATGATAAAAATGTGATTACGTTCTCGAACCCCGGCGTAGACAAAAATAGACGTCATAATTCAGTTTAAAATGTACGGTAGCTAGAGTCTAGAATTACAAACATACATATTTTAGAGGGTGGAAAATGAATCTCATTCATCCAACCCCCATTTTCATAGCCTACTCCGTTACTGAGATATAATATGTTGGAATTTATTCATTTCATTCCAATTCATTCCAAACAGTAGGTTGTGCAATGATATGTGATGTCCTTCTTGTACAACACACATTACCTGCTTTTGTTTTCTTTTGAAATTTAAAATGTTTATATGACCTTGGAACATTTACTGCTTTGTTCCACAGCATGTCGTTTGGAGAAGGCATGTATAATCTAAGTATCCTATAACAGTTAGTGATCACAATCTGGCACAAAGTGCAGTACTTTTGAAAAAAAAAATATAAAAAAGTTAATATGAGTACAAGAATGACATCACAAATTATTGCGCAATCCACCATTTTAAATTGAGTGAATAAGCTTCAACATTTTATACCTCAGCTCAGGGATGTGCCGTGAAGACGGGGGTTAATTGAAATATTTGGAATTATTTTACAAGCTTTGTAACATTTTTTTTAAATTTTAGACTTTAGGTACACTTTGATATCTTCATGACCTTGAAGTAAGTAAAACACTATTTTGCCTTTCTATAACGATCATAATGGACGTCATTTCATTTGTTGCCTCTCTTTTGTGTTTAAATTTTTGATGAAGAATTTCAATACGTTATCTATAAGACTTTCGATTAGTTTAAATTCTGCTTTTGGCTGAAAAGAAATCCATCTTACCATTCCATACATTTCCATAATTTTTCCCTGAAATTTAAATAGGAAATTACAGTCTGATACTTCTTCCGATGGCTTCCGCTTTGTAGCATAGTATTAGTGGCATAATCAGAGAGAGAGGGCATGGGGTTAAGAATAGCCAAGGGAGCAGGGTGGAGCCCCTAGAAAATTTAAGCAACCTAGAAAATTATTAGTTGCTTTTGCCTTAGTTCATTTTTGTATATATCGGTTCCCTTGGTGCTTAAAAATATCCCGCCCCCTGGTTGCTGTCTGGCCACGGGCTTGCACGGGGTTGGGCCCCCAAAAATGTCCCTAACAAACCTCATTGACATGGGTGAACAAGACATATATCGCACTAAAATGACAAAATCCATTCTATGCTTTTGCAGATGAACAAATGACGATATTGTTTCGTATATCCATTGTATGGTCAATGGACGAAATATTTTGCCGATATTTAGGGGCATGAAACTACTTTGCTGTCATTTTATGGTCAAAAAAGGCTTTTTTGCAAGAAGATCGCATGCACCTCCAACCAAATTAATTTCAACACTCAACAGTACATGTACAGAAAATGTACACGTGTACGTATATGTGTAACATGACTAACATCTAGATATATTTGTTTACGCATACACGTACGTGCATCAGTGGCGTAGCCGGGGGGGGGGACAGGGGGGCGAGTTGCCCCCTCTGGAAAATCTTGGGGGAAATTTTGAAACTGAATATATGGTGAAATTTGCGCATGATCTGGTAAAATTTTAAATTTCTCAACCAGTACACTTTACTTTTTTACATGGGCGTCAATCCTAGGGGACGGGGGTACTTGCATTTCGATGGGTGGGGGACACGATATCAAATGCCCCCCCCCCCATTTGCGTTAAAGAGTAGTCTCGTGGCTGTATTTGACTGGCTTTTTGAGTGGCATGTAGGTTTGTTGGGCAATTATTAAGTGCCTCGATGCAGATTCTGAATGTAGATTTCGTCAGGGAAATCTTATTTAATGACAAAATTTCGGCACGCTTCGCGCGCATGCGTCACGGTTTGCACTCCTCATGACCATTAAAAAGGTAATTATACATGGAACTATTCTGATCACAACACTTTACGAAAACAGACATACATCTCCAAACATCTGTAGGGCTTCGCATCAATATGGGATCATTCAATCAGTGGCAGAGGGGAGGGCCATTCGGCCATGCCCACCCTCACTGATGCCTATTTTTTTTAGTTCCTAAAAATACTTAAATTTTTTAACACAAATTTTACTTCAAAAGGTAACGTATGTGGCACCAGATTTCACGTAAGGACACCTAATTTTTCAAAAAATTTCTTAGACCCCTCCCCCAGGCCAGCGGTCACACAACATACTGCATGTCCCCCTTGAGAAAAATCCTGGGCACGCCACTTCATTCAGTCTAATTTGTAGCATGATGTGGAAGGTTGAAAGTACGTTGTTGCCGTTAAACACTTTTCAAAAATTTTTACCGAGCGCTTCGCTGAAGTTATTATCGGTATAGATGGTGATTGTTAATACACTTACGACTATAAAGCAAACTGAAAACGCACTTGCTAATCCTTCACACCTTTGCTATACTACGATCAGCTCCAAAAATATCCCAAAGATAGCACCATTTTGCATTTAAGCAACCTTAAATTTCACCGTCGGAATTTGGAACCTTCACACCCCAAATATATCACCCTAGCAACGGGCCTGGTCGGGTCCATGATCTCCGACAATGATCCACGCTCCGAAGCGTTGTTTCAGCTATTTTGGGACATGATGAAAATAACATCTTGAAGTAATTCCGTGGACTCCGTGTATTTCACCTGGCAGATCATCTATGATGGTCATGTTAACTTTGAAATGATAATTCTTATTAGAATAGGACAACGTCAGTCATCATAAGGGGGGGGGGAGGAAAGAGCCTATAGGAAGACGCCCCCTCTTCAAAACCAAAGGGATTGGTTTGTCCTAAGTCATGTATGTCCCCCGTCCCTCTCCCCCACATTTGAATACGGGTTGACGCCCCTGCTTATTTAAAAGTATATGCCACACTGGCACAACCAGTCCTCATTAAGGTTTTAAGAGATGGAATGATGACACCATGCTTATAGTTGTACTAGTTATGTTTTACTATCTGTTTTATACAGCATGGGATCTCTGCACCTCTGACAAGGGGCTCTGTCCTTTTACTGTATACTTCCAATGTTTCTTGATAATTAAAGGAGCAGCATTGTGGTATATGCAGTTTGTTAGAATGGGTCAGTGGTCAAGTGCTATAGGACAGGTCCTCGTAAAATTTGGACTGATTGTGGTGAATGTGGTGAACTGATGAAGGGAAAGGCGTACCAGGGTTCACTTAATTACTGTACTTCACCCATTGTAATTCTAAACTACCAGTAGGACTCAAGAAAAATTCACCAAGACATGCAAGATAAAAAAAAAAGCTTCCTAAAATAATAGGAATTCTTGGTGATGTATTCAATTTACATTTAGCACCAAATGTGGCACCATTTTGCATCTAGCCCCCCTTGCATGAGCAAAATTTTCCAAAGGGGAGGGGACACCCCCTCCCCTTAAACCCCGTCCCCACGACGGCGATCAGTCACATCAGCCAGGTCAGAGGAAAGCACCCGGACAAAATTTGGACCTGCGGAGAACACTGATTATTAGGAAGCAGATCACTAATTGGGGGAAATCTTGGTGCTCTTGCCCCCCCCCCCGCACTCTAAAAACAATTTGGTCAAATTGACCAATGACTGGGTCAACTATGCACCGAACCAAATATGGTCAAATAGTTTGACTAAACTATGGTCAAATTTGACCACTTATTGGTCAAAGTTGACCATAGTTTAGTCAAACTATTTGACCATATTTGGTTCGGTGCATAGTTGACCCAGTCATTGGTCAATTTGACCAAATTGTTTTTAGAGTGTGACAAAAAACCTGGCTACGCCACTGACGTGCATGTGAAAGCATAAGCATACTTGCTCCACTAGAATTCTTGTTCCCCCTCCTCGCCCCTCCCCCATCAGCCCTCTTACTCCTCATCCTCATGATGAAAAAGTGTGGTTACGTCATTGCTATTCCTCTAGGTATAATATTCTTTAAATAGAATTGTGGTGATTTAACAACAAAAATGACCTTCACATAAATTTTCTGCAAGGAAATTAGCTTGCATGTTTCAACAGAATATGTACCCACTCCTAGCTTTCGCTTCCACTTTTTTAGAATGAAAGCAAATCTAAGGCAGTAGCAGAAACTGAGCACCTTAATATTGAATACCTTCCAAGAATATGAAGGGGTTTATCACAGATGGAAAGTAATGCTCTAAAATGAATAATTCTCTTGCAAAAAGAATTTTCATGAAGAATAGCATTGAGATGAATTCACTTTATGCCTTCGACAGACTCGTATACTTGTATTCATACTTTGGCTCATTAACCCTCACTGATATACCTGAACATTCATTTATACGCGAACTGGTACTCACAGATTTTCCAAGACAACATTGGTGCTACTGGAAAATGTTGTACTCGTAGTCATAGTTTCGCTCTACTGGAAGTGGCCTGTACTCGTTTTAACAATTAGATATACTTGCACTCGTAGCCAAGACACTGTACTCACACTGGTAGGCTGTTCTTTGCTTTTATAAAGTAATAAAAATGGCTAATCCAGCCTAATGAAGGAGATTTTCATATTTGAAAGGGTAACGAAATGTAAACCTTTTGGGTTTTTTTTTCTTGTTAGAAGTGGAAGGAGCTTGACGAAGCTTTTAGTGGGGAAGGATGCTCCTTTGGGCTTCTTGGGTAACTGGTCTTCCGCTAAATTTCCCAAAGTATATTAGCAGTTGAAGTTGCAACATTTGTTTGCTACAGTGAAGGTACAGTAAGCAGGGGGATGTCATCTACTTACATTGGAGAGCAATTCTTTACTTTCTTTGTTTTTTCTTCAATCTGTTCAAGCCCGTAGCCCAGAGACCAAGGGGGTTGCGACCTAGAAAATGTTTCCCCGCTGGAAAATGCAAAATCACCATTGCCTTAATGCACTTTACTATGCTTCCTCCCTACGAAAATATTTGCCCAAAGCTTTTCCCACCTCCTTCAGTACCATATCTGGCTACAACCAGAATCTGTTGTTTTGACCTATAGGGAGCTGAGTTTTTCATGGAGAATTTAAAGTTTTTAAAATTCTTTTGCCTTTTGTGCATTCACATCAGTGAGCAGTAGCAGTTCCGATTCACATCATGAAAGGATCACATGACATTATTAAGAAGAAAATAAGCATTACTGGGCAATGTGAGGTTATGACGTCAGATGTGCTTGATTCAAGTTAACTATGGGTTGGCAATGTGATAACTTCATCGGCTAATATTTTGAGATGCTTTCATTGGAACTGAATGCAAATTTGACTAAAATGCTTAGATTGAGTTACCCTCTAACATATCAAAACACAATTTAACTCCTAAATCCTTCTTTAAAGTTATGGTGACATGCCTCCGAAAAGAGCTGTTTCACTTTTCAGTTTAGGAGTAAAGTTCCCCAGTGAAAGATTTGTTGGAATTTTTTCAAAACCATTTACCGTTCTCATGATATTTCTAATCAAAGTTTGCCGGTTTCCGGAGTTAGTTATTGCATATGCAAAAGTAATAATGTGGAGTGTTGCACAATGTTAACATTTCTTTCGTTAACCTTATATAAATTATCTCTTAATTACACATTAGGTAGTGTACACTTTGTAAGTACCGTATATAAATATTTTTCAAGAAAACAATCTTAATTTCCATAACAAGTCCCTCAAGGGATAGCAATGCTACAATTGCCTTTGAAATGAAGGGGGATAAAACAAAGTTTAACATTAGCCATATTTGGTGAGCCCATCTTTCGATGTCACAAATTTGCATATTTAGCTCATATTCATCATGATAAACGTGTGAAATAGAAATAACCCTGTAAAATGGTCAAAATTTGACGGATTTTGATGAGAACTGCGGCTATTTTCTGGCTTTTTAATGTTTTATACATCAAATATCCAAATATGTATTTTACATGTCACCAGACCTTAAAATTTGCCAATGGAGCACCATTTAATCGATGTAAACACATAGCCTATATTATTGAAGCATCAATACACTTAAAATGCATCTATTGCTTAGGCACCAATATACTTACGGTTTCGATAGCAATATCCGTGATCGGGAACCGTATTCTTCGGAACAATCTGTTGGGGTATAGGTATCATTTGGGCAAACGAAGTATGCCAACAGCAAACCAGGAAGCCGAGTGCGAAAATAAATTTCATCTTTGTATCAGCTGAATATTAGGACCTGTCTAATAAAGAATGTGGAACTCAAAAAAGTTATATCACCAAACTGCAGCGTTGCGTCCTCTTTTATAATAGTTTTGTGGTGAACATTTCATCAAAACTCTAATTTTTGTGCAGTGTATAACAAAGGAACAAGATCACAGGTGCAACAGTGTACACACTAGGTAGGCTATTTGATAAATTTCACACAATGAAAAAACATAAACGTTTAAAAAGTTTTATTTGGAATGCACTAGAGGGGTTGAATGTGGGCACTTTAGAGTTTACCGATATGACAATTTATTTCCTCTACATACGGCGTCTCAGTTTCAGATGGACAATCAATAACAATAGAGTTTTTATGGTTGTTTTAATACTTTAAAGGTGGATACTCCGTTTGTGTTACATAATTTTTCATACTTGTAAAACCATGATTTATAGATATAAAATGATGGGTATTTTTAAATTAGGAAGCTGGGTGGTAACTTTCGTTCAAGAAATACGGCTTTCACAGAAAGAAATTTACTAATTTGTGAGTCATAAATAATTTGTGGGTACAAACTTCCACATTTTCAAATGATGCAACGTCTCTCACTCTTGTAATATATAATAATTTTGAGAAGCAGAGCTATTGTAAGATTTTATTGATTAGAGTTAACAGCTTATTAATGGTAGAAGCTATTTTCTATGTTTGCCATTTTGATCAAATTTTAACACAATGTTTCTTAACATTTACCACATCAAATGTTTAGGGTTTGAGCTTCGTTCTTGAACTGATGATGTGACGTGGCTTACGTCGTGGAGTCCTTCACTGAATAGCCGAATTCACCATTGTGAACCAACTGACCAAGATATCCAGTAACTGATTTGACAAGGAAGATTTTCTAGTCTAAAAGTTTGCTTAATAAAATTATATTTTGCCCGGTATAAATACACTTCCCGACTTTCCTTTGGTGAGCGTTTTTTCTTCTTTGGGAGCAATGATGCAGATTCTTAATGATACTTAACCAATCATTTGCTCAGAGGCCTAACTTTGGTTTAGGATGCCCGGAGGGAATATGGATTGCGATGTCCCTGACCAAGGGTGTGCATGGTGCAGCCATGCAAAAAAGTACAGTGGTTTCGAAATGGTATAAAGGCCCTGGTGCCCCTTAGCCTCGGTTTGCCTGGGCTTACCCTCCCCCACCCCCGAGCACATAGGAGTTGCACCGCTGCGTTTGTTCATTGTCAAAGAAACTCGTATAGCAGTTAATCAAGCAAAATAATCAATTTTGTTGTCTCTTAGTTTTTCATGACAAAAAGTTTTCTATGACTGGGAAAAAACGACGAAATTAAATCTCATATGCAACTAAGTCTTCATACCTTGTTTACCTATGATTGGTTGTCCTTACGTCATTTGTTTTGTTTTAAACACAAATAGACTACTTCAAGCAAGTCTGAAATGAAATGTTGCACACTCACGTAGGCTACCTATTTTGTACATATAGTAAAAGTATTTTACTTTTTCAGTTTATAAATATTACCAGTTTCAGCCAGACGGCGACAAATACAAGTCAGCGTAGCCTAATCAGAAACCAGGAAAAAAAAAAAAGAACCGAGATTTTATCAACACCAAACCCCCCAATTGAGTAAAAAAGCAGATATAGGAACTTAGCAATATATTTGAGGTTGTAGATGACTTTTGTGACGACTCGTCGAGAGAAATGGAGGCTCATCAAAGCTCTGTCGAAGAGGCAGTGCGGAACGCTTTCGTGGAGCATGGGCTTTTACAAACCGGCACGCCTAAGCTGCCTTACATACCTCCTAGCGAGTCAGGTGTGCAAGGAGATAGCCCTGCATCTGTCATTAACTCAGTGTTATCAGCCACATACAAACCTTACAGCTAAGAAGAGCAGAATTACGGAGACTTAAAAAACTGTTTTACTCTCAAGGCACAATACAACATGATGCACTAGTGTGTTTAATCGGTGACTCTAACGCACGCACTGGTGATTGGGATGACTTCATCCCCATGAAGAATTCGTTTTCCAGCAAAGCGGTATATGATATCAGAATTTCCCACAGACTTCGCGTGGTAATGGCAAGAAACCAGCTATCGTTAAATATGTTAAACGGAGCACTAAAGCAAACTTAATGATGACGAAGAAAAATTGAAGAAAATCCCACTTTTGACCTTACGAGGATGAAAAATAACATATTCCGGGAAATGAAGAATGATGCTAACATGGTAAGATCAACTGCATAGCAAAGTACCATGAAGAAGTTAAAATAGTAATTGATTCTAGTTCAAAATTACATTGGAATGATGACCGATTTAAGAACCTTGGGACCTAGCCTGTCTAGAGCTGCAGGATAGGCTAGCCCTAGTCTTAAGTGATATCGTCGCTGTCGCAGATAAAGACGCATTAATTAAAACCTTTCCTTAGAACTGATAAAGTTCACGTTCACGATCATACGCATTTTTCTTCAATTCCTCTAAGAAACGTCCACATTCTCGGATTAAATGTCTGTTGAATCAAGAAAAAAATTGAGGTTGGAATTCTCTGTGGGTAATGTATTAAAAAACTTTGATATTGCTTGTTTATCCAAAATAAAAGTAGATCTTATTAACTGTGAAGATTTTCCTGGTTATGATATAGTATGTTTAAAGTGGTCGTCAATCTTCAAACATGGTGGTGTACATGGATTGGCGTTTCTAATCACAAACAAGATCAACAAAAAATGACTGCTGAAACTGTACTCTGGATTAGGTTTAACGAAGAAGTTTTTAGTTTCCTCATAATTTTTAGTGCTATGTAAATGCCCCATGAGGGTTCAAAGTACTTTGATTAGAATCTCCCATGACTGCTTTACTCTTAAGGCAAAACATAATACACTAATATATTTAATCGGTGACTTTTACGCACAAACTGGTGTTTCGGATGACTTCATTTCCTATGAAGACTTCGCTTTCCAGCAAAGATCATATATTATCATCTTAGATATGAATTTTAATTCAAAGGATGAACTAGAGGTCCTAGGTATTTGAACTTTAAGATATAATAAAGATGAAGGAACGAACAATAACGGTCACCGGCTCATCGACTTTTGCAAAAACTGTCAGTTACATATCGTGAATGGTCGCTTTGGTTTGGACTTGGTACTTTAACATGTGGGGGAGGGGTGCGAGAGTTACATAGAGTTTGTAATTTCTTCCCCTGAATTGTTCCAATTGGTCGAAAATATTAATGTCGATGTATTTTTCCAGAATAATGGTGAGCAGTCTGATTATTTTTTTTTGTAATGGTGGGGTCAGGCATGGTGAAAACCTGTTCCCAGTTCTGTTTGCCCTGTATCTAAATGACATTGAGTTATTCATCAGCAAGTACTATCAAGGATTAAATAAGCTCTCAGAATCTGTGAAATGCCATTAAAATAATTGTGATGTTGAAGTGTTTTTGGTACTTTTTTGCCTACTCTATGATGGTGACACTATTGTGCTTGCTGAAAATGAAAGTGTTCTACAACTTACATTAAATACACTAAAGTTATACTGTGACAGATGGAAACTGACAGTTATTGCAAGTAAAATGAAAATTGTTATTTCCTCCAAAGCTAAAGTAAGAAAAAGACCTGTTATTAACTTTGATAATGTTGTAGTTGAAATTGTTGATGATTATACCTACTTAGGTACTGTGTTTAATTATAATAATAAGTTTAATAAAGCTAAGAAAAAGCAAGTCAACCAGGCAAGAGGTTCCCTTCATAGTCTCCTGACCAGGTCCTAAAAGCTGCAGTTGCCCCTTGATTAACAATTAAAACTTTTTGATCAAATTGTTCCTCCTGTCCTCTTGTATGAGTGGTAAATTTGGGGTTTTGAAGACATTTCGCAAGTTGTATCGTTCCACCTACAATTTTGCAAACAGATTCTTAAGGTTCGTAATTATACTGCCAATTGCAGCGGGAATTGGGTAGACACAGGTTAATTAAGACAATTGAAGTAAGGGTGGTTACTTTTTGGGCAAGAATTGTTAATGGTAGTAAATACAAACTTTCCTACACCTTATTAAACCTCTTAAAGCCCTGTATGAGAAAGGTATTTATAGCTCAGAATGGATCGTGAAGGTTAAAAGTATTCTTAATTTTTCTGGTATGTCCTATGTTTGGAATTATACCACCCATAATAATAAAATTCTAATTAACATCAATTGGCTAAAAAATTCACTAAAGAGAATACTTTCTGATATGTATCAGCACGACTGGCTCTAAGAAATGTTTCATAACTCTCAGTGTAAGAACTATCCCATTTTTAATACAAAGTTAGAAGTCGAAAAATATCTCATCTGTTTACCTCTTAAAGACCGTATTAATTTGTGCAAGTTTCAATTTGCTAGTCACAAACTTCCCGTTGTCACTGGAAGATTCCTCAGCATTACTTTTCAAGAAAGAATTTGCCATTATTGTAGTTCTGAGAAATTGGTGGATGAATTATGTTATTTATTTGAATGTGATATGTTCCACATGGAAAGGAACACTTCCTTAAAACGTTTCTTTTAGGTTAACCCTAATACAATTAAAATGAGACTACTCTTTCAGACTAGAAAAATATCCATTCTCAGGGATCTCGCAAAGTTTGCTATTTTCATTATGCATTCTTTTCAGTTAATGAACTCACCTTCCTGCTAGGCTGGTGGCATAGTTCCTTCTCAGCTTATATTTGTGTTGTTTTAGTTTCTTCTATTTTCTCTTTGTTTTCATTTTGTCATTTTGTAAACTTACATTGTTATTTGTTACATATGTAAATGTTGTATTATCTTCTTGACTCTCATACCTCAAGTGGGGTAAAAGCTGAGAATAAACTGAAACTGGAACAAACTGAATGCTGATTCAGATGTTTGTAAACATTAAGGGCAAACAAGCAACCAGGGGTGGACTGACAATGAACTGGGCCCCGGGGAAAATGGGTATGGGGCCCCTCCTTCCCAACCTGAATCAACTTTTCCTCACCGACACTACTTATAATGGCCGCAACCTATCCCACCGAGCTTCAGCTTATTTCCTACTTTCTCCGATTTTTTATTTCCCTGGATTTCCAAATTTCCGATTTTCATTAAAATTTCCGAATGACAGTGTGGGCCCCTATCTGTGTGGGCCCTCGGGCAGTGCCCGGTTGCCCGACTGCTCAGTCCGCCCATGCAAGCAATGCATGTGTGTGATTCTTGTGTAGAAGAACAGCTAGACACAAGACACATGGTAGAGACGTGATAAATGAAAATATAAAGAGATTTTAGCCACGAAATGGAATACTTTAGACTCAAATTTATCCCTGATGTGTCGGGCCTAAATAGTAACTTAATCTAAGCATTCTGGTGAATCCTATTAATTACAATCTTCCTTTATGAGGTATTACCCATTGAAGTTACCACATTATTATTAGTCAACTTGAAGCAATGAAACGTGTTATCATGGATTCATATTGGTAACCAATTAGGTCTTGCATTTTTCAAGTGTTTTGACCTTGAACTGTATAGGGTTGCTAGCTTGCCCTAAGGGTTCGTAAACTTTCCAACTTCTTATTGGCTAGGAGGCACTCATTGTGTAAATGCATTATGGAATCGGAGAGTCAAATAGTACGTACATTGTAGTAAGTATGTTGTAAGAAGGACAAAACATAGTTTATCAAACGGATCGGTGACATCATACCTGCTTGCTCCAAGTTCACTTTTGGCAGAAAATGTGATAATTGAATATGTTAATATCTCGAGAACGGAACATAGTAATTGAATGAACTATTCACAGAAGAATGTCTAAGAAAGTTCATCTTCGACATAATGAAAACTAATTTGGATCTGGACCATCCTTTTCATTACATAGACTTGCTAAAAGTCTTCTGCAAAAGGCAGCATTTATACCGGCAGATATATAACTGAATTACAAGAAGTAAGGTAGATAATTACTAACTTTTAGTAGTATCTGGTATAATATTCGTTACTACAATCAATAAAAAATGAAATTTATTCTCATGCATAGAAACTGTTTTAGTTCGAAAAGTTCTTGAAATATTCTGATATAAATTCACCTGTAGCTGAAAATGTTTACGTATTGAAGTGTCTCGTCGATGTCACTACGTCGCGTGTCTCTCTGATTGTTGGACATTGTGCCATCAAGCGCACTTTGTGTCATCTTGATGTCCAAGGTTCCACTTCTTGTGCCTGCCGAAAACACTCTTACTGCGCATGCGCTGTGCACTGCGGCGAGTCACATGAAACACCTCTACAGATCTTTTTCCAATAGCAATTACAAAGGAATATGAATTTTGGTAGGCGTTGTTTCCATCAATAGCATTTTACTGTGGCCAAAAACGACACGTAGCAAAATTCCTTTCCATAATCCTTTGAAAATGCTATTTGGAAAAGGGTCTTTTAATAAATGATCACTAATACGCATAGATAAGTGTTTTGACGAACAATGTACCACTAAAAATACATGGACTTTCATCCTGTGAGTTACAAACACTTTATAACACTTATGTTGTCAGCACCTAACAGGATACAGGTACATTTGATAATTTCATCTCAAGTATTATAACATCAAGGTTAATTGCCTTATTGATGTTCGAAGAGATGTTCTCAGCTGTCTGCTATTGATTAAACATTCTAGATGGAAAGGCAAGGTACCCGCAATCAATTATGTAAATAGCGTAATTACCAATTAACAGTTAATAGTTGGAAATAGTTGCGCTTATAACAATATTTGTAGAGTAAGAATGCTTGTGTGTTGTACCGGTTTATGGTAACAAACTATTATTAACTTGAGTATATGCCACCCGTAAAATAAATCTTTAAAAAGTATAAAACACAGCAAATGTGCTAGAATGGGAAAGTTTAGGGCTTGGGATCTAGTTTGACGTTTGCGGAATATGACTCAGAATTATACATCCAACTCCATCCCTACAAAAATATGCTTAAAGGCAACTTTCGACAGTTTTAAGTTTCCTCCTCTTAGAAAACTGAGGTAGCGCCCCAACATCATAAAAGGCAGTGCTTTTCTTTAATGCGTAAAGCCTTGCCTAAGATAATCTTAATGTGGGAGCTTTTACTGTGAAAGTATTAACGAAAAACTAATATAAAATGTTCATATCGTCTACTACTTCTTGAAAAGCACTCTGGAAAAGTTGATTTCCAGTCAGGCCAGTTAGAATAGCGAAATCCAGAATTATGAAGGTAATAACAGAATCAATTTACGAAGTTTACTAAGCAAGCATATAAATCTACAGATAAATTCCTTCACGTCTAAAACCAGAAACGAAGACTAACGTATACTCTCCACCAACTGAGATTGGTCACCAAGCTGTTGGCGCTAAAAAACTCTAACAGCGAAGCAGCCGGGCAAGCTTTCTCTATAAAATGCTCTACTCGACACGCCGTTTTACTGTTGTTTTCAGTGACCTGCCCAGAACAGCACAAAATAAAGCAATACAAAATGTAGCAGAGGTCTTTCGCATGCATCGTAAGAATAACAGTACAAAAAGACGTTTCACAAGGAGGCAAAAGGCGTTTGTCCTGAAATCTTCTCTGATTGACAGACGATCATGATATTCATTTTGCTATGAAAAATGACACTTTCCCTGAAACAAATATCTCTAGCACTCGACAATCGACAATTTGGGCAAGCTTTCTCTAGAGGGGGGATGCCTCCCACAAATCCCGGCCTCATAACCCTATGATCACATACATTTTACTGGCCTAACGCAAGCATGTAAATCCAGGTACCTGTCAATCATTTCCTGGCCCAAGGTAATGCAGGAAGCTACTTCAGGGAAACTTTGAGGTGCAGGCATTAGACCCCGAATTCTTGCGCTCTTTGCGCAGGTGGATAAAGCAGTTAGCAAGAAATCTCACTGAATTGCTAAATTTATAATAACACAATTCTTGTTTAAAAATTGGTTCAGAAAACTTAGGACAAGGCTAGCTCACGTAGTTGGTAGGCACGTATCATAATAATTTTGAAATCTGAAAACAATTGTATTCACTTCAATACCCCCGTTTGCAGTGTTTTTTTTTTATTTTTAGGGTTTATAGGGACAAGTGCGAAGTACTCAAGTTTATTATGTTTTGTTATCACGAAACACGTAGAACAATACAAATAGCGTCCCTATAAAAATATTGTTTCAAGAGCAATTTTGTTCTTTAAATAATCGATTGTGGGTGTGTTGCCTTGACATCTATATTTAGAATGTTTAAATCTGGGAGCAGCTGAACACATCTCGTGGTACATCAACATAGTAATTACCCTTGACATTCATGTAGACTGGATAAAATAATCAACAGTACCACGTAAGTGGTATGGAGTGGTATTTATCTATGCGTGGCAATGATACACCATCGTTTATTAATAAGTAATATTTTTTCCCTAACGCTGAATTTGTGTCAAAATGTTTTAGAGGACTTCCACAAGAGACTTGTGATTTTTTACGATTTTGCCCAGTTTTGGCCTGTTTTAAACTTTGTAAATTTTGACGTAATTTTTTGCTATTATCATTTGAAGACGCATTTAATTGGGTTATTTGAATGGATCGATGTCTATTTTGCTCCCGGAAAAAGAATTGATAAGTATTTGGTCACTATAACTGGAGTTAAAAACATGATATCGCCAAATGAATTTTTATATTCACAATCTGCAGCTTCTTTTTATGAGAACTTATTGAAAATCTGGATGACGAAATATTGTTTAATTTAGGCAAAACAACTAAAATGAAAGGCTATAGAATTCTGATATTTTAAGATTTACGTTTTTCTCGCCTGTTCTTAGTTTTGTAATTTTTTTTATCCAGTTCTACAAGATCTTGTTGCTACGATCTCAAAGACGCAATAAAGTGGTCCAGGAAGTAGATTTGATGCGTATTTTGGCCCAAGCAGAGAAACTGGCAGGTCTACGCCCACCGTAACTTGAGTTAGAAAGATTATTATCACAAAAAGGATCATACATTCGCGAAACAGATCCTTTTCTATAAGAACACATGCAAAGTTGGATAATGAAAAAATGTCAACCTATGCCAAAGTAATAAAAATGAACGGCTTGTGATTATTTTTTAAAATTTGCTCATTTTGACCAATTTTTAGTTTTGTGTAAAGTTTTTATGTAAATTTGTAAAAACTTGTTGCAATGATATTAAGGGAACATTTAATTGGGTCATTTAAACAGATCTGATGTGTATTTTGGCCCGTGCGGGGATATTAAAAATTCTGGGTCCACTATAACTTTCGCCAGAAAGACATTATCACAAAGAGGATCTCATATATGCAAAAGGAATCTTCTCTGTAATAAAAACACATGCAAAGGTATATAATGAAAAATTGACTAATTTCGGCCAAAATTATAACAATGAAAGGCATGTGACTTTTGTAAAATTTGCTCATTTTATCTTAATGTAATTTTGTGAATTTTGATGTAATTTTGCAAGAACTTGTCGCTATGATCCCAAAGACGCATTTTAATTGCGTCATTTAAAGATATCTGATGCTTATTTTGGCCCGCGCAGAGAAATTGATAAGTCTGCGCGCATTGTAACTTGAGTTAGGAACATGATATCGCAAAATAAATTTCAGATCTCTGATCAGCATTTTCTCCTCTGAAAGATGACATTAAAAAGTTGGATAATGAAAAATTGTCCAATTTTGGCCAAAATTAATTAAAATGAAAGGCTATAGTGGATCGAAGGAGGATGCTTCCCTGACCACACCTAATACCCTGGGCTCTAGATAATTCATCTTTTTTCAACCACATTCTTACTCTAAGAAGGTCATTTCAGTTTCATTTTTGATCACTGGACGTTTTCTGCTGTTTTACGTCTTTACCGAAGAAAGGTAGACCAAAAGGCAGTCTTGGAAAGAAGAAAAAATGCAACAAGTGCAACGGACCAAACAGGCTACTGTCCATGGCCTAACAGCTAGCCTACACACTAGCGGATCTACTACTTTAATACCGCCAATGGAGGAAGAATATGAGGACCTAGCTAGCGACACGGAGGACACCCTCAGCCATTTCACGAATGCTTTGGATACTGCTATTGACAAGATCACTAAGGAGCTGAAGATGATTAGATCCAACTTTGGAAAGGCCATTAGTGAATATAAAAAGCTAATTGAGGCAGTTAAGGCCAAAAATGCGGTGTTAAAGGAGAAGTGTTAATCATTTGAAGCCAGGATCGATGATCTTGAGAAGTCTCGGGACGAGCAAGCTATCCTCCATAACAAACATGAACGCTTTTCGAGGCGAAATAATATCCGCATCGTAGGATTTCCTACTTCTGCTGACGAATATTGCCTTGAAATTGCTAAGGAGGTTATTGCAAAGATTTGTGTCCCTTACCGCAGATTAGAGACGACGGAAGGCCCGTTGCTGGCAGAGATCTTCATATTCTGGTAAAGTTGTCCTTCTTTAAAGACAAAATATCTTTTTTAAAAAACGCCAGACGGGCTCTCTCGGAGGACACATGTTATGTCGTTGAAGACCTAACGAAATTGGACCTTGCCGAAAATCGTCGCCATTCAAAGCAAGTCTCAGATCTCTTCCAACAGGGGATCCGTTTAAGATTTTCAGGGGGTCTCTGGCGACATGGTAATGGAAAACCTTACGATTTTTCCTAAGGAAAGGTGTTTTGAGAAATTCTTGCACAACAGAAACGGAAAAGGCGACAAAAGGTGAATAAAAAATTATTTCGTAAGGGAGTGGCGCTGCATTGTTCGGAAGGGGTCAGGAGATTCCCATGTGGAAAGCCTTACAACTTTTCAAAGGAAGGCCACAATTAACTGAGTGATCAACATGACGTACTGTTTCATTTGGGAAAGGTATTTTTTTCAATAAATTATTAAATAGCTTTATAATCATGGAAAGGTTATCTTTTTGACACTTTATGTTATTATCCACTGTGTTTTAGGCTTGTTTTCCAGGACTCTAGCTGTATTTATTATGTGGACCTTTTCGAGCGTAATTACTCTTTCTTTTTCTTCTGTTGTTTTCTTCCTTTAACCATCCCTTATTTGTTTCTTATGTATTATACAATTGACACGAAGGATTCTTTCATTATGTTACATGTTTTGCCTCACATACATCAGCTGTTTTTTTCTAATAATGTAAATACTGTACAGTTTGACTTATCATTATTTCAAAATGGCTGATGTTACTTTGTACATATAATGCTAGAGGGCTGAGGCAGAAGAGGAAGCGGAGGCAGCTTTTTGCTCTCTTACATAAAAAACAAAGACATGTAATCTATTCATGCAAGAACCGCATAGTGTGTTAAGTGACGAAAGGTATTGGAGATCTGAATGGGGAGGTTACATTGTTTTTGTCATGGACTGCCAACCAGCCGCGGGGTCTGCATTCTTTTTTAACCCTCGTCTAGATTTTAACATACATAGTACTGAAGTAGGAGGTGACGGCCGTTCACTTTTTAAGGAAGTAACTGTTATGCAGAAACGTTTCACATTTGTTTGCTTACATGGACCTAACTTAGGTGATCCAGATTTTCATTATAAATCTCTCTTTCCAAAGGTGTATGATTTCGAGTTGGTTTCAGTAGTGATATGTGGTGATTTCAATGTTGTTTTTAATTTGCATTTAGATAAGATAGGGGGTAATCCACGAACAAATCTTAAGCAAGGGATATACGTATAGAATGGATATCAACGCTGAATTTAGTGGATATCTGGAAGGAAAGAACTCTTTATCAGAAAAAATTTAAATCGTATTCAAATATTACTCAAGGGATACACTGCAGACTCGTTTTTTTATCTCACGTAACATGCGTCATTTAGTGGTTACGAATAATTTTACTACTGGTTTGAACTCTGATCATGCAATAGTTAACTTACACTTTAAGATTCATCATGAAAAACCTGGAAATTGAACATTGCTTTACTTTAAGATGCTGCTTACATTAACTTAGTTACATATCTTATTGCAGGAACTACTAATGCTGTTTAGGATAGTGATCCTGCATTTCGTTGGGATTATTTAAAATATCGTATTCGAAAAGCTTGCATTGAGTATAGTAAATCAAAGGCTGGGGAGAGAAGAAAAGAAGAATCAAAACTTATCAGTCAGATTTCTCGATTAGAGCAAAATTATTTTCAAAACAATGGAGCGGAAATTTACGTTCAACTGACAGAGGCTAGAGCCAAGTTACAACATATTTATTACTTAAATTCCATGGTATGATTATTCGTTCTAGGGCAGGTTGGGTAGATCAAGGGAGAAGTCTACAAAGTACTTCCTTAAGCTAGAAAAACGTAATAAAACAAAAAATGTTATTAGTAAACTTTAAACTGAGGACGGAAGGTATATAACCGACAACTCTGAATTACTTCGTAATTTATCGTTTTACAAGACGTTGTACACAAAGCAAGGTATCAATGCAATGGGTATTTTGAAGGATGTTCACTGTGATAACTCTCTTTCACAAGAGGACGCAGAGAGCAGTGAAGGTTTTTAACAATTCGGGAATGTTGGGAGGCCCTTAATACAATGAGTGGTGGTAAGAGTCCGGGAAGTGACGGAATATCAGTGGAGTTTTATAAAAAAATTCTGGCCAGTTATTGGGGATTTAGTTGTTCGGTCTCTTAATTTTGCTTATGATAATGTTTTATGACAAGCAAACAGGGACGTGGAGTAATTATTTTACTACCAAAACAAGGAAAAGATACAACTTTACCTAAAAACTACCGCCCCATCTCCTTATTAACTGTTGACTAAAAATTGCCTCTAAGGCACTGGCCACCAGGTTTAAAAGGTTATTCCATCATTAATTAATGCTAACCAAACTGGTTTTCTGAAGGGGAGATTTATTGGAGAGAATATTGGTTTTACCCTTGATTGTATAGAATACTGTAAAAACCATAATATTCCAGGATTACTGTTGCTTGTAGATTTTGAGAAATCTTTCCATAGACTTGAATGGAATTTTATTACAATGTGTTTAGAATTTTTTAAGTTTAAAGGGGGTTTCATCAGGTGGACTCGTACTTTGTATTCAAACGTAACTTCTTGTGTATGTAATAATGGATACTCCTCACCCTCTTTCCCCATATCAAGAGGGGTCAGACAAGGTTGTCCTTTAAGCCCCTATGTATTCATCATTTGTACTGAGATTCTTGCAATTTGTATCAAAAGTTCTTCAATGGTTAAAGGAATATCTTTCTTTGGAAAAGCAACAAAGATTTTACATTATGATACTGCTTTATTTATTGATGGCACATATGGTAGTTTAGGTTCAATTGTTCATATAGCCTACTACAGATTGGTCATCTGGTCATCTGGTTTAAAAGTTAATGTTGATAAGACTAATTTTCCCTTTAGGTCCTTTAGCCCTGAATAAGCTCTACTTTTTGGATGAGTTTTCATTTAACTGGACGTTAGGCCCAAGCACAATTTTAGGTACAACTTTTGATAATTCCAGAGATAGCGTATTTCGACTAAATTATACCCATAAGTTGTCAAGATTTAAATCGTTGTTAAATTTATGGTCCACCAGGGATTTCACTTCCTTTGGCAAAATAATAATTATTAAACATTTGGCCTTTCACAACTAGTGTTTTTATTTCAAGTTTTGCCAGACCCCTTCTAATTGTTACATAAGAGAATTAGAGAGATTTCTATTTCGTTTCATTTGGAACAGAAAACCAGATGAAATTAGTCGTAAGACTCTTATTAGCACTTAGCAGAATGGCTTAAAAGCTACTCATTTGAAATCTTTCATTTATGGATTAAAATGTACTTGGATTAAGAGATACATGGATGATAAAATTGCTGATTGGAAAACGTTTTTTGATTTTTACTTGAGAAACTATGGAAAACATTTTTTGTTTAGTTGCAATTATCAGATTTATGACCTTTATGTAGAAAGTTTATTTATTAGGGATATGTGCAGAGCATGGTCTTCTTATAATTTCAGGGAACCAGTTGACGATTTTGGCAACTAGATTATTTGGAATAACTCTTTGGTGAAAATTGACAAGGAAGTAATATTTTATTAATCTATGTATGAAAGTGGTATTTTAAGGGTAAAAGATCTATTTGATAACAATAATTTGCCATTGGAATACGGGCACTTCAAACAAAAGTTCCTCTTGCAATGTTGCCCCTTTTACTGTATTCTACGGAATACTTGCCGCTATTCCCAGGCAATGGAAGGATAATTTAAGATTTCGTTATGGAGATAATACTTCAAGAGAAAACAGACTTGAAAAATTACAAAATGTACAGTCAGCATCACGCTTCATTTATGATGAATTGATCAATGTAATTTTTGCTCCCCGTATGTAAAATGAAATGTAATGAAAGCTTTCAGTTTAGTGAATCACAATGGCGGGTTATTTTTCAAATTCCTCACGTAGGTTAAGATCCGTTATTTTCATTTCCGTTTCATCCATAGAATTATAGGTACAAACACACGTCTACGTCGAATGGATATACAGGGAGATTCATTGTGCTCATTGTGTGGGGAGCTGGAGGAAACCATTGATCATTTATTTTGGGAATGTGGAATTACATCACAGTTTATTTTAGACGTAGAACATTACTTTATTGGACATCAATTTGTGTTTTTAAAACAAGATCTTTTCTTTGGCTACAAGGTTATCCCGCATCATCCATACAATCTCTTACTTTTTCATTTGAAATATTACCTATTTAATAAGACAACAAACTTTGAGTTGCCAATGTTGAATAAATTTATATATAAGTTTAAGTTTGTTCTTCAAGTAGAAAAACAAGTGCACTATTCGAATGTCACCTTCCCAATTCCTTACGTTAGATTTATTAATGCTTTTAGTACCAATCCAAAACTCTTCACTCAGTTTATTGTACTAATTTTATAACCAGTCAACAGCGACAGATTTAAGTTTTGTTTACAGAGAAATGAGATGAAGTTTGTAAATAATGTAGATTTTTCTTAGTGAAAAAGTTAGAAGAACATTTCTCTGGATGAGGTGTTGTCAATGTTTATATTTTTTAAATTTTCCTGTAGTGATTGGGTGTTTGTGTCTTGTATTTTGTAAAAGACACAACACATAAGTATATCTTTCTGAAGGAGACTACAATAAAAGAGATGGAAAAAAAGGAACAAAGATTATAAACTTATCACTTTTTAATATTAGCTCATTATTTTCCTAATTTTCAGTTTTGTGAATTTTGATATGATTTTGCAACAACTTGTCGCGATTATCCCACAAACACATTCTGAAATTTGTTTTGCGATATGCATTTTCCCTAACGTCAAGTTACAGTGTCGCGCAGACTGATCAATTTCTCTGCGCGGGCCAAAAGACGCGCATCAGATCTCGTCAAATGAGACAATTTCATGAGCTTTTGCGATATGAGCGACAAGTTCTTGTAAAATGATATCAAAATTCACAAATCTAAAATTGGGCCAAAAATGAGCAAATTTCAAAAAAATGATAAGTCTATAGCCTTTCATTTTCATTCATTTTGGCCGAAATTGGACAATTTTTCATTTTCCAACTTTTTAATGTCATTTTTTATAGGAGACAATGCTGATTGGAGATCTGAAATTTATTTTGCGGTATCATGTTCCTAACTCAAGTTGCAGTCCGCGCAGACTTATGACTTTCTGTGCGCGGTCCGAAATACGCATCAGATCTCTTTAAATCACCCAATTAAATGCGTCTTTAAGATCACAGCGTCAAATCTTGCAAAATTATATCAAAATTCACAAATCTAAAATTTGGTCAAAAACTGAGCAAATTTTTTTAAAATGATAAGTCTCTAGCCTTTCATTTTAATTAATTTTGGCCGAAATTTTTCATTATCCGACTTTTTAATGTCTCCTTTTAATGCAGCTCCTATACCAGCATCCACCTTCTCCACCCTCAATCCTCATGCACCGTCAAATTCATTGAAACAAATGCTCTTATGGAAAATAACACAGTCAAATCCCGATTTAGTGGTCTGGCAAGTTAGTGCGCAACTTCAAATCCATTTTCAAATAGCGAATTGATTCACTTCACCTTGCAGCCGGGAGTCTCAATGTGTTCCCGCATCGCCTTCAGCACCGTTGGGTAATCTTGAACCCCCTACCCCCTGTGATTAAATGGTACAGCCACAGGTCTCATCAATTTTAATTCAATGTGCCTTCTCTGAATGTCACTTTAATAAAGCTGGTCTCCATAGTTTTTTTTAACGGAAAGCAAAAACCGTCTGCCTCTTGACACGTCACGTTATATTCACTAATGCCCACAAGCCTCAAGCTCTGAATCACCAAATTGATTGGCTGACTTGGCTGACAAGAGATACATAAAAATTATCATTTTTGTGTTCTATTTCGTGTGCCTCCAACTGTCCAACGTCCTTAGCAAAAAAATGCTTTATTCTATGTTTTGTAAATACCCAGTAATTCCAGGGGCTTCACCCCTTCCCTATTATTAGTTGTCCCTCGACCCAATTCAAAAAAGAAAAATATTGGAACTATATTGTTGTGGTTTATCTAGCAAATCCAATGTATTATGGGATAAGGTTGAATACTTCAATCTATAAATGTCCACAATTTTGAAAATAACCGAAAGAGTGCGGGAGTTTCGCTGTGAGCCCCACCGGGGTGTTACCCATCAGGGACGCATCCAGGAGTTTTCAATAGAGGGGGTGCAAGGTTTGATTGATCACTGTCGTAGGGTAGGGGTATCAAGGGAGGCTGGTACTCCTCCCCTTTGCAAAATGTTTGCTTTTGGAAGAGGGCTGAGATGCAAAATGGTGCTATATTTGACATATTTTGAAGCATTTTTTTTTACCTCAAATTTGTTTTCACGCATGACGGCCAATAGGGGAGGCGCGCGCCTGTTGCGTCCCCGCCTGAATCCGCCACTGCCCATGGACCCGATAAGGCGCCCTAAGGGGGATCCCTGGAACGCACACTGTCGGGGTGTCCTTCGCACTCCCGTGGTGTTTTGGGTGCCGTTGACTTGTCCCGCCCCTAAGATTTTTAGAATTAATTTCCGCCAATTGCCTTATTGAACCATTTCTAGAGCAAATCTGCATCCTATTGGTGTTATTCGAAATACTAATTATATATTTTATCTGAAGATGATTTAATAATATCTCAAACTATAGGTCGAGTTATGAAGATGGCGATAGTGACTTGTTAATGGGGAAGGAAGATGGCGGGAGGGGTTGCAAGGGTTTTGAAAATGGCAATTTCTTTCAAGATAATCTACAAAGAGTAATAGGAGTGAAATTTTACTCAAGTTGTCCTAGAGAAAGCGGTAATCATGCAGCCAGTGCTATGTATAAGGGCCAGGAACGGGCGAAGCCAGCCGAAAAATTTTATTGACCATTTGGATTCTCATATAGGCCTACTGTTCGATTAATAATAAATGATGTGTACGGGGGCCAAGTACGCTTTGGCAGGCATGTTGCATTGTCCCTCAATTTAAAGCTTCAGGTTAAAAAAGTGAAGGGAGCCGACACCCGTGCATTGGAAGAAAAAAAAGTATAAGTGATCAAAATTTCCTACACCAAATACCATGTTGCTTTCCTATCCATCCCAACGTCAACACAGTAATGATGACATTTCTCATCACGCCCCGAAGTACATCGAAGAAAATCATTTTGGCATGTTAAGACACTTCACATTAATGCATTACTATTTTTCACATTGCAAGAGTTCATTAAATCTCATTACTTCACTAAAAGTTCGCAGACGGAAAGTTATTAATAGTAAACAGTTTAATGTACATAGTTCACCCAAGGGCGATATTTGTGCTACCCAATAGGGGCACAGTGCTGAGTATTGCACTGCTGTGGTTGGTTGTAAGAGTAATATTTATTCCATCATTCACTCGTAGAAAAATCTCACCCCTCTCCCTACGAGACCCTATGGCTTAAATGAATTTGGTGTTGTTTCAAATTTCGGTCGATATCTGCTTACAGAAGCCAATGCTCGTAGCTATTAAACTTTGGGGCTATCGATTTGCATGGCTGTACGGGCCGGGGTGCTGGGGGCGGCCGCCCCTCAAATTTCAGTGACCTAACTAAATCTGGCATATATTTTATCTCAGTCGGGCGGAAAATTGGGCAGTTAAATTAGGTCTGGAGTCGGGCAAAAATCACCGCCCTCCCTGAGAAAAACAGTTCCGTACGGCCATGTCGCTTTGCCAGATTGGGAGAGGGGGTAGGGCCTGAGGTAGTAATCTGCACGAGGGGACCGTCACACGTGTTCCATCCTGGACTTCCTTTTGTAGGACACCCCCTCCCTCCCCCTCCCCCCCCCCCATCTAGCTACTCTAATGGCCTATGTGAGAAAATAACTAACAATTCCGGAAGGAAACTAATACTAGTGTTAAGTTGTAACAGTATTTTCACTTCACATTCCTTGCTGTCAGCCTAGTCTACTCCTTATTTTCCCCCAACTGGAGTGATTAGCCTTGGGGCCTTTATAACATACGGTGTAAGAAATGAGCCAAGGCATAATCATCAAAGAGAAAATACGACTTGTAGATATGTATGGGTGTTGTGTACTGTGGTTTGTAGGCACAACCCAGTAGACAAAATCATCATGCATGTGTATTTGTGGCCCCTTCTGCGTTCCATAAACACTAACCTTTACAACTGCAGTTAATCGCCTGTTGAACCAGGTGTATGCGGAGTTGTATGGGCCTTAGCGCGTGAGAAGTTGTGGATGTGTAGAAGTTGAAAACAATCTTGTCAATTGGGAAAAGAACAGAAATGTGTTCAAATATGTCACTAGATTAGGATAAAAATGAACCAGAAGGTGTTTCTTTTTTAACCAAATACAAGTTTTGGACAAGATTCCGGTTTGTGCCCCATGCATTAGATTGCTTTTAGAGCGCTGGAGCAACGCCCATGATTGCATGGGGATATCCCATTTAAGTGCGTTAATTTGAATACCCTACGTATATTGACTATAATATTTGCCTGTGTGTGTCTAAGAAACTCAGTAATCAACAGGCATGTATGTTGCAGAAAATTGCAGAAAAATACGAGCGAAGCGCGCAAAAATTTTGCCTCCCATGATCAATAGAGCTACATACCATGGACGTTGACAAAAAAAATTTAGAGGGGATGAAGGGGTTCCGTCCCCGTCAACCAAATTACCAGGGATCGTGCTTTATGGGTCTACATCCGATTTTATGCAAATATAGCCTTTGCGGGTTTTGTTAAAATACTAAAGGCACGCCGTCCTCCCTAACCAAATTCAGTATTGGAGGTGACCATGTCTTACATACATCCATTTAAGCAAATATCACTGCATTTGACCATTTCTGCAATAGGATTTATTACGTTCCCAACCAAATTATAGAGGAAACGTTCAGAAGTGTGTACGTAGGTAAAGACTGTTTTATTGATCACTGAACATGCACTCTGAATAGTGTGCGCGCGAAGCGCGCCAGAAAACCATTTTTCATGACGCGCAAGTCATCGAAAAATCTAATATTTGCACAAATGTCAGCAATTATTACGATTTATACCAAAATATCATACATATTCCGTCCCTCTCAACCAAATTATTGTAGGGGACTATGTCTCAGACTGCTTTTGTTTGCGGTACTTTTTACTTTCGTTCGATTAGAAATTTGCTTAAAGTGTAAATATGATGGTTCGTGACATCTCCTGGTAAAAGCTATTTGTGGCCGGGGTAAGTCATAAGTACTCATGTACATTTTTTAATTGATTTTCACGAGACATCGTTCCAAACTAAATTCTACACTTTTCCACGCATTCTTCAAACGAAGTAGTAAAAAGACTTACCAGAGTCTAGCACGAACTCGGGGGGTTGTTGAGCAGGCCTGAGTTCCCCTTTTTGGAACTTTTATTTTCCACACTTAGTACCCGTGAAAATGGTTAAAATTCCATTACCATGGTTGTGACGTACTGTAAATCCTTGGACATAGATCAGTGGCGGATCCAGGATTTGGCAGAAGGGGGGGGGGGCCCAGGTCATAGTGGCTTGCATAAAAGTCCGATCTGGGGGAGTAATCTAAGGGGGGAGGCGGTGCGCCAGGGTATTTTGATAGGAGGTAAAGTATGTGATGAGTGATCACCGTCCTGGGGGAGGGGTCTAAGGGGGGGGGGGTGCCCCCTCCCCTTTCAGAAATTTTTGTTAATTTAAGGTTGCTCAGATGCAAAATGGTGATGTCTTTGGTATATTTTTTTGACTGATCATACATGGCTGGAAAGTGTTCATAATTTAGTCAATTTCAATTTTTGGTTGGATGGAAGATGCTTTTCTGGGGAGGGGTCTAAGGGGAGGGGTGTCCCCTACCCTTTGAGAAATTTTTGTTAATTTAAGATTGCTCAGATGCAAAATGGTGATGTCTTTGGTATATTTTTTTGACTGATCATACATGGCTGGAAAGTGTTCATAATTCAGTCAATTTTAATTTTTGGTTGGGTGGAAGATGCTTTTCTGGGGAGGGGTGTTCCCTCCCCTTTAAGAAAATTTTTGTAAATTTAAGATTGCTTAGATGCAAAATGGTGATGTCTTTAGTATTTTTGAAACTGATCATATATGGCTGGAAAATGCTCATAATTTAGTGAAATTTAAATTTTTGGTTGGGTGAAACATGCTTCTCTGCAGAGGGGTCTAAGGGGAGGGGTGTCCCCTCCCCTTTGAGAAAATTTTTGTTAATTTAAGATTGCTTAGATGCAAAATGGTGATGTCTTTAGTATATTTTTGAAACTGATCATATATGCCTGGAAAATGCTCATAATTTAGTGAAATTTAAATTTTGGTTGGTTGAAAGAGGAGAGTAGCCTTTGTTGTCCAGATATTAGGATGGCAGTTTCCCGAATTGAAGTCTTCTTTTCCCTTATATTGCCCTAAACTCGAAGTACATTTCATTAAAGTAAATTACAAAGCTTAAAGAAGATGCTAATGTTGCAGCAAGTTATAGTTAAAAACCTGAGGTTGTTGAAAATATTCCTCTAAATATTAAAGAATTCTGAAATTCCCTTGAAAGTAGAGGTAGTGTTCCCAATGATGTGGGCCCGGCTGGTAATAGACTGAAGTTAGCAGTCCAATGCAGTGCTCATGGGTAACCCCTTGCAATGCCCAGAAAAAGTTATTGTGACCAATATAAGCCAAAATGTTATCAGCCGGAGGTCAGTAACAGAATTATTAACATAAGACTGATTTTCTGAGGTAGAAATTTAAATAATGAACAAATTTGAATTTCACTCTGACACATCACAAAGGCCTATTAAATTGGAATAGGGCCTAGTCATTTGTTTTATGACGTTGAAAAAACTTCAAAAATTTTTGGAAGGGCAGGGGCCCGGGCCCCCTGGGCCCCCCTAAATCCGCCCTGTAGATATACCATGCACGGGGAGGGGAGGGCTGGGGACTTCAACTATTCGATTGAGTAATATATTTGCTATTTACGGGCAAACATAAATTAAAATTTCGTTCAAACTGATCAGTCCTCATCTGAATGAAGTGCCCTAGGCTTATGCACTCAAAGCTCAGTTTATCGCATGTACGGATTTCCTTTTCCAAAGGGCGGGCTAGAAAGTGCAAACTTACCTAGGTTACATTCCAATATGGGACCCGTATGGGTCCCACATGGACTGACATATAGGGCCCATATAAGTTTGCACCCAAGATTTATAAGGGTCCCATATGGGCCAGCCCAATATGACCCATATGGGATACTTCTGTGGCAACTGCCACATATGGGCCCCAGAACTTATACCTTATGGGTAATATGGGCTGGCCCATATGGCCCCCTTACCAATAAAATACCAAATGGCAAAACACTCACTTAAATTTACTGTAGATACTGTTTTCATATCAAAAGTGGGCAAGCAAAAGGTTATTGTATCTTAGTGAAACTGAAGGTATAATGGGTCAGGCCTTTTCACTGCTGCAGTTGGAATTGTAGATCACAAAAAACCATCTTTCTTGAATTTTAGACGTCCACCACGCCACCCAGTTTTAGGTTCGTCCCTGACTGAATTAAATATCTTTTACATTTTTAAGTTTGCTGTGCAAAGGCATTATTCTCCATGCTGTATTGGCTGAAAGAAAGCTGTTTTTATAACCCACAATTCTATTGTCTAGGTGGGGTATATCATGTTACCCACCTCATTTCATACACTCTAAAAATTGGGTACTGGAAGTCTGTCCCAAATGTCTAAACAAGTGGTACCAGTACCAGACGTCTTCACGATTTACCCCTTGGCACTTCCTGCTAAGAAAACATTGCTTGTGTAAATTTTCTAGATAGGAATTGTCCGAAATAGAATTGTCCTGAGGAATCGCTGAAACGGGGAGACTCTGGTCAAGAGGCAAAAACCGGTACTTTCATTTCAAATACGAAGGAGCTTGAATTTACAACTAAAACAAATGTCATAAAATCTATGATCGTGACACTATTTCCCATGATTGAGTGGAAGAAAGGATATCTGAGATCACCCAGTCAAGTAAGTTATGCAGTGGCAGATCCAGAAATTTGTCTAGCAGGAGTTACTATTGAGCTGTGTCCTGAGGGAAGGCCGACTGGAGTAAGGGGAGGGGTATCCACTCCATTTTGGAAAATTTTGTTTAATTATGTGTGCTCAGATGCGAAAGGGTGCAATAATTGCCAAATGTTCTTCATATTTTAGGGCCTGAAATAGTTGTATGGATTTTTTTCCCAGAAATCAGACAAAACTTTTTTTTTCTCATCTGGGCATTTCTATCATACATCTCTAGAAATTTGGTAGCTTTTAGATATAGCCTTATTAAGTGCCTTATATGTTGCTCTCAAGTTTACTTTTCTTCTTACTTTTTAAAATATTATTTATCCTCATTATATTTACAAAATTGTCCTTTTTTAAAAAGGTGCCACAGTTGGTGGGGGTGACTAGTCACCCCCCTGTATCCACCCATGGTATGGGCCTGTGCACAAGCCTGTGCATGAGGGCCTGTGCATTGCCATGCTCCCAGGGATCCGAGGACTTTTGAGGGGAGAAGTATCTTAGACCACTGGTAAGATTAGACATCCCTCTCAGTATGTATTAAGATATAAAACTACAAAATCCAAATACTACCAGACTGAAATAGAAACCAATGCCAAAGATCAAAAACACCTTTTTGGGATTATTGAGAGGCTTATTAAAAGGAGCAAATTCTCCCCTCTACTGGGAGGGGATACGAAAAGTTTCCAAACCATCAGCAATCTTCCTTATTTGTCCAAGTTAGCTGAAAATGTGGTTGTTAGGCAACTCCATCAGCATCTGGAGAAGTCTCTAAGTTAAAGGCAGACACCGATGTAAAAAACATAAGTGTGACCCCTGGTGGTGGAAAACTGACACACTTTTTAGGCAAATTTTTGTTACATACCGAAAAGGTTGTACAGATTGGCAAGAAGTTTCTCAAACAATAGAAAAGATTGGGGCCCTTAGTCAGACAAGGTACTTAAGGGGGAGGGGGCAGATAGCTTCCAGGATGCGAACTATTTTTCACGGGGCGAAATACATTAAAATGCATTAATTGGCAATTGTGACTTAATTTTCTTCGACGCCCCCCTTCCTTTGGCTGCAGGGTTATGATTATTTAGAGAGGGCTGTCGAGCTAGTGTTCTTATACCATGGAAGATTGCCATGCCTTTAGACAGTGAAGCTTGTGAGAGGTGATGAGTCAGGAGGGGCTGAAATTAATTACCTTCAATCACTTGAGCTAATGTGGCCTTACAATTTGGTTCAAACTAGAGTTGTACCAATATTGCAAGCAGCTGATATTACTGGTACCGTTATTTCAGTTCTCAATATTGGCCGATACCAATCCAATACCCATATTTGGGAAAGAAGCATTCTGCAACTAACCATAGGCCATGGGGCACCACTATGAAGTTGTCCTTCCATCTTGATGAGGTAAAATATTGGATCTTGCATTCAAAAATATGCAAACAGAGCACCATTTTCATGGCATATGGGACGATAAATGTCGGTAAGGTAATATCGGCATTTTAAGGTAAATTTTAAATGCCGATACCCTGGCAGGATGAAAATAGGGAATATTGGCTGCTGATATCAATAGTGAATTCCGATAATGATTCCATCACTAGTCAACCATGGCTGGGTGAAAGGAAACTCGGGTTTCTCCTCAAGATCAGTGATGACCAAACTTTTAAGCTTCCATAAAAGTGATGAAAGATGAAGTTGATATGTGCAGCTACCTCCTTCCTGCAAAGGGGTATGATGTTCAAGCTGGGTGTTACTAGGATTTGAACAAAGGGGGAAGGTGAGCATACAGAAGTATGGTAAGTGCATAGTCCCTACAACAATTGACAAATCAAAATCTAATGTCTCCATTATGTCATTTATTTGCATCCATACTCTCAATGAATGAAGACCCTCTGGGATGCACCTGTTCTGGCTAAGGTTTCCGGAACCCTCGAAACATATGCATTCACATCCAATGAATTGAATCTCTTACTTAAAAGATGACTCTAAGCTCAAATCAAGTTTTGATATGTTACTTATTCTAAACATTCTGGTGAACTTTGCACTGCAATCTGATGAGTGGTTCTCAAGATACTAGCAGTTAAAGTTGTCACATTTTCAACACAAATTGAACTTGAAGCCAGCACATGTGACGTCACTGCCTCACATTAATGAGCAGTCTTTTTCTTTAAACTTTACCACTTTTCTCCTCCACAATCACATATTATAGGATCGTGATTGTATGAGAGGCATAAGAATTTTATAACCTTCACATTCCATATGGGGATGGCCTAACTATCCCTATTAACTTCAAGGTCAGCACAACAGACTGAAAAAACAAAGGAAACAAAGCATTTCTCATCAATGTGAAGAAGTGATATAACCCCTGCTTTCCTCAAGCTCACTATGGGTCACAAATGTAGTAACTTCATTTGTTGCCCACCCGGCAATACCAACGTTCGTGAACTTTCAACAGAATTCTTAGTCAAACTGCGTAAAAACTGTACGCTATTAACTATTCATATATACGATCACAACAAACAGAATTATAAAAAAACGACTTAAGCAAGTCTTGATTATCATGTTGTTTCGAATGACAAATCTCAATGGGGTTTTAGTGTGTGATTTCGCCCGCTTCAAGCTCACACAATGAAGTCCCATTGACTTACTGTGTGAAAGTGAATGTTGCAGCTGAAGCCTTTTCGTGCAATATGAATATTCATATATTGAAACCAATCAACAGTTGAGAGAGTAAAATCATACTGGGCTCATGAATATAACAAAATTGGATGAATTCTGTCATTGTTCGCAGGTGTTAGAGTATGTACGCCAAAGAGGAGTACATTATAATTCGACACCTGCTATGAAGGTAACTTCATTTGCTGATATCTCGGGTACTACAAGTCTGATTTGAAGTTTCACCAAATGGTGTAGATTTAGTCCTTCTTTCACATATGAAAATTAATTTTTTCCTTAAACCCGTCCTTTAAAAGTTTGACCATAACTACAGAGGCTACAGCATCACCACAAACATATGTTAAAATATGATATCTCTAAAGGCAGTTGGTGACTGCACTTTGATTGACATTAATTTAACGGTCAAAAGCAGTCACCCCAAACTTAATTTTACACAATAGCTAAATGTCACAAATTTCTTCTTATTTCTCTTCCACGTATCTTTCATAATATTTTAGGACATAAATATTGCATATTCAATTTAAACTAAGCAGTTGCTCCTTGTAAATTTTACAATTGAGTGGGAAAAATTCTGTCACATGATTCTCAAGATCCATTCAGGAAACAGGATAGTCTACTCTACAATTCTTTATTGGGGTGACTGCATTCTCCCTTTAAATGGTAGCTTCACTCTGGTTGGTCAATGATGACTTGTGCAGTCAGTTTGCTTCCCAATTAAGCTTACTACTCACTGGAAGCTCACTGAAAGCAGTGTCATTCAAAGAAGGCATTCAAAAAAGGAATAATATGAATTACATATTATTTTCATAAATCTTAACCGATTTTAATAGAAAGTCATAACGGAAATGTCAAATCAAAGATGTAATTATGCCTCCTGGTTGTACATAGCTCCAGAACATCAACAGATGTCTTCAATTTTTTCTTTATGATGTTTTTGCTGCATTAGCAAGCTTTTGGCACATGATGTATTTAACTTCTGATGGCTTTTTGTTGGGAAAAAAGCCTGTCCTTGTCCCTGAAAACAAACGGGGAAAAACAGTATCATTCCAGAGTTACGAAAAACTTGAGCCAGCAGAGATGTGGTACTCGGGACCAAGACAAAAGCCAGAGTACTCGTAGCAATTAGGGATAGGGTTCAGTGTAACAACTTTGGCTTGTGGGATAGGGTACATGCATGCTTGCTTCCAACCAGGGACTGCTCACTGTTCTTTTTATGATGTCACTTTTATTTGTTCCCTACCTCATCTCTACATCCTGAGGCAAGTCTACACTAATTTAAATGCATGCAGACTTTTCAGAAAAGAGATGTTGGAACAAACAGATGTCGGAACATAGAGCTGTAATCCTTCCAGCACAGCACTGATCAGAGGTTCCTTACCTTGTCCAGCACATTACATAAACAATCATTACCAAAATCCCCCAAATTACCCAGTGTTTTATGATGAAATCATCGTTTAGGATATCACTGTCATATGTTCTTATTCTATGAGTGCAACTGTCAGGATTCATAGGAGTATGTGCTACCTTCTCTGTGTGTGGGTCCATTTCCTGTGAGGATTGATAACATTGTTTGTACATCTGCTTATTCACAACACATATCGAAATTATAGACATATCAGTCCCAGACAACTCTGCCCCGAGCCAACTTGGGGTCTCAGGTCAACTTGGTCCCAGGCCAACTTGAATGAGTAGTCCAAACCCAGTGCAATCCTAAATAAGAATTCCTGTCTTTGAATTCACAACGTGGAAATCCTTTTAGCCAACGGCGTAAATGTCACTGTTTACTCTTTGTGTTTATAATTCTGTGACTTTTGGCTATATTTTTGCACAAACATACATTTGGACACCAGCTCAGGATGTGTGACCTGCAGCCTGTTTACATTCTTTGTTCTGTTTAAAAAAAATGAAAAAAAAATGATTGATGTCAAATGTTAATATCTCAAGGATTTGGGCCCATTAATACTAGATTCAACATCATTATAAAGAACACATTCTAGTATAAATGTCTTTACACCTGGTTATTAGTCCTTTCCATGCTTTCTCCAAACTTTCTTCCATCAAATCTTTGTAAGTAGGACCAGCTACAGCTTTCATCATTTTGCACAGCCTCCTTTTCTGTTGTGTCATCCTGAAATTCAATTCAAATATTTTTTTGAGGATTCATATTTTTCAAAACAGGAAATTTCAATGAATCTTGTTTTACATAATCTTTAAAATTTGAGTTCTGCATTCTTATGGGTTATCAAAATAGCATAACATCTCATGCCAGGATTGCATTGGTGTCACTTTGCTGACTTCTGAGGATCCACAGCAGGTTCAAGCAAGTTATTCATGACACATTGTAATGTATGTGGTACAACCTGCGTACAGTAATATACTGTTGTCATGTTAGATTTGCATTACCATATTTCTCTAAGCTGAAAGTGGAACATAAGTTTTGGAGACTGATCGGGGGAGGGGTCTAAGGGGAGGTGCCCCTCTGCCCTTTGCTGAAATTTAGATTTTGGTACCTGCCTACAAGCTAAATGGTGCAATATTTAAAGCTGATTTCACAAGTTTTGTTTGTCTAATATATAGACAATTTCAGAAATGTAATTATAATAATGCTATTAAAGGTGGTTTGCACCACATTTACTCCATAGACCACAGTCTGTGGACTGGTGGCATAACTACATAATCACAAAATTATCCTAAAATGAACAGTATAATTCACAATTGCCACGTATATGCCTATTATCGAAACAGATGGCACAGCTGGTTCAGTCAGTACGTACGTAGCTCGAGCTACACTGCTGCAGTGCAGGTCGGAAGTTTGGGCTGTAGCCTAATCTTCAGGGCTAAAAACAGCTGTGATCGATCATGAGGATTTTTACTGCATCAAAAACATGATAGGCCTACAGATTGTATAACAGCTATATGTTTTCGAGAAAATCAGGACGATTTATCTTACTGGCCAGGATGCTCACTTTTCCTTTAAAAATGGGACAATCCCAATTAATTGGGATGGATGGTAACCCTATGTTAGATATGTGAGGTCATACAAAAGGCAGACATTGTCAATTTTAGAAACTGTATCTAATATTCAACCTTCAAGATTTCTGAATGAAAATAGGCGTGTTGCAACAGGTGGGGGGGGGGGCAGATGTTTGGCAGGCTCTCCCAAAAACTGTTTATGTTTAAGTAAAACGTGTAGAAATTAAGGACGACAATCAATTGCCCCCCCCCTCCGGAAAATCAAAAACTTGAAAAAACGAAGACAAAATAAAGAAAAAAAACGAAGAAAATATAACATCAACATTTCTTAACAGTTCAATTTGTGTGAATTTCTACTCTCAAAACAGGAATTGAATGAAAATATCAACACTCAGGCCCTAGCAACCTCCTGAGCATATTTTTGGTATTTTTTAAAGTTTATATTTATGATATTGCTTATGTTTCCCCTTTTTATATGCGGTAAATAGGCCTTGGAAGTGCCATTTCCCAGCGATCTGGGAAGCATTTTGGGCCATAATTTTCTTGCGCTCTGCGCCAACCCATGGTGGTGTGGAGCGCTGAGAGTCTGTCTATGGGCTTTGCCCCCCCCCCCCCCTTGACAAATTCCTGGCTATGCCTTTGTCAACACTCTGTGAAAAGTAGCATCTAAACTCTTTCTGGGAGTAAAATAATTCCCATGAAAAAATTTGGGCCGCCAAAAAAATTTTGCCCCCCCTTGAATTTTTTTCTGCGGACGCCCATGTATATTGGCCACCTATTTACAAATGATCCTTACTGCAACAAAGTATGTCCTTAAACCTTTACATATGCTTATGGCCATCCAGGTGGAGGTACATCTGGTCCTAACAAAGTAAGCCTTTCAATAGTCCAAATTTGCTATGTCTGAACCTTTAAAAACTCATTTTTGTTCATTCTGGACCTTCTAAAATCCCATGTTGATGCTGAAGGCCTGGAAGGTCTGAAATCTGTTTAATTTGAAATACAAGTCCAATTATCAGACTTTGGGCTAGTTTAAACTGACTGGACCTTTCCACAAGTGCATTGAACAAATCATTAGGCAGTTTTGGATTCCTTTAAAGGTAGTGTCGTTACTAAAGCATCATCCATTTTTTTAATAATTTTCATAAGAAAAAAGACTTAATGGGGGGGGGGGGGAGAAGGGGCACAAAATGTATGCTTTTCAAAAAAGGATAAAATGATGACAACTTTTTGCAGAAAAAGTTTTCACAATTTTCCAAGTATGCCTTGAGAGGGGCTGTTTAACAAGTACTCTTGTGAAAGTGATGAAAAGAATTGATGACTACATTACCTGTTGTGGCTTCTTGGCTGTTGGTTCTGGTGATGTCATAGGCCATTTTATAAACTGTATCTGCTCCAGTGTGCTGGTTATCGATGTCAGGAGTTCAGGTAAATCTTCAAAAGCAGAAGAAAAAGCAGCAATTCTTTCATGGGCACCAGATGCTGACAAGATGTAAATAAGAATTACGAGTTGGGGAGGAGTAGAACCTAAGCTGCATTCACTCCTTGCCTAGATAGGTCTGCTGACAGATGGACAGTGATATCCATTATTGGGAATCTCAAGATTTGTTACTATTCAGAAAGGGACCCCAAACATCTAAATATACAAATTTCAAATATTTAATTCATCTTGTACTTTAGTACACAGTATGGAGATGGGGATATCTTACAACACACATGATAGATTCAATTTCCTTTTATAGAACCTACTGCATCATTGGCCTGCAAGTGGTATATGACTTTTAAAATGGCCCTTCATAGGAACAACCTCCCCCCACCCCCTCCCCCATTAAAAAATGAATCAAAGCTAAAACATGCACATTGTGACTGGCATAAATGAGTTTATTTAGTCTGTTGTAGTGTAGTCATAATACTCATCACTACAAACTGAATTTCCTCTCCTCTCCTCTCCCCTACCCGCCCCCTTACAACCCCCAAAAATAGTCACTTACCAGTGGTACTTATACCCATGCTTATTCACCATGTGTGGCCAACTGTAGGGAGGCATTTTGAGAGACCATGCCATCAAAGAAATGTCACTGAATCTTGCTTGGCGGATCAATTCACAATTTCAGTTTAAGAACTGCTGATATGATGAGTAATCAAGGCTTGATCTTGACTGAAGAAAAATGTTCAATGGAAGTTTTTCAGTAAGATACTGCTTATCAGTCTAATCCATCTGATTATATTTTCACTATTGAATTCCCATTTCTTCCAAGTTGAGACTGAAATCCAATCTTAGATTTTTGATAATGTCATACCATAAAATGAGAAATCACTGTAGTTTCCTCAGTATTAATTGTCATACTGAATAACCATAACCGTATGAGGCGAGGGGAAGGGGGGCTTATGCCCTCCCAATTTTGGCAAAAATAGTGGATCCATTCAGGCAAATGAGACAGCCAAGAAAATAAAATAATGTGCTCTTTTGCAACCGACACAAGGCGTTATCAAAATTCGGGCAACTTAGTCCAAAATTCTAAATTCGGGCAAAAATTATCCCTGACCCCCCACAAATATTGACCCTGTATGCCTAAGTGAATAACTACGTACAAAGCCCAAAATAATTAAATTTATCAAGGAAGCTAAATAATCACCCTGCTCCCACTCAGTAATTAGCAAACAGCATTAATTCCAGTCTAGATATTCTTATGAATGACTGACAAAGAAAAAAGTATGTAAACTTTGACCATGTAAAATGGTAGGCCTAAGCATGATTTCTAGCATAGGAACCATGGACCAAATAAGTTTACTCAAGTAATATGGTCATACTTTCTTCATGGGAATATTCACTATCAGCATACATAAAACTTACAACTTAAAATCAAGAAAAAGCTTTTGGTTATAACAGTAGTTGTTTTGATTGTTCTTATTAAAAAGTTTCAACCAAGAGACTCCCATTGACGTAATTACTAAAACTCAGTGATGACTGTCAAATCTGAACTGTTTAAAAGAACTCTCATGTACAATTTTAGTACTTAGTGTTACTCTTTAACTGGTTGGTTCTGTTCTTATATTTACAGAATTTCCTTCACCAAGTTTAGGCTCTACCTGTTTGGTCGGCTGCTGCTCTTTTCCCCTTTAGCAGACTCTTGATCTTTTTGTTTTTCCACCTGAAATTCGATTTTAAACTTTTTCTTTAAATTAGTCCTGATCTTTCATCAATTTGCTTGAATTTGCTTAATTTCAATAAAAAAAAACTAATTTTAAACCTAGAGTTTTTAATTAATTTTTACTGTGTTTATCTTCAAAGTGAATTTCTTAGTTGATAATAAAAGCATTTCAGATATATGAGTCTGTAACATCATTAAAATTAATTTTAAACTAGTTCAAACTTGGTATCTTTCTTAGTTCACTTTCATGAGGTATAGCACTATATATGTCAGCATTTTTTCACCACTTTTTGACTTAAGTGATAAATGTGTTTTTCAATTTTTGTTTTTAGTGAGGAGAAAAGAGCAGCCTTGATCATATTTTGATGATGCTTTGACTTTTTTTCAATTTCACTATCACTGAGGCTTAATTTCAAGATATGGCTACGTTTGGTGAAGAGTGAAAACTAATTTTACTTGAAGGTTCATTTTTAGCCAAAAAACCTGGCTTCCTACATCTTTACTGTGATAAACATCAAATTTAAGTGAAGATCAAACCCTTCATGGAAACACAGTATAGGCCTATACACGAAGTCAATGGACTCAATGTCAGAGGACTAAACGTGGTGGGATATGTGAATTTACGGTCCTTTAAAACTACTTGCTTAAAACAGAAACCCAGGACTTTAAGTTTGGCAGATGTTGTATTAATTGTTTTCCACATGGAATAATAAATTCCACAGCAACAGATCTTGTGATGCAGTATAAAAAAATACATTCAGTAAGGTATTTAATGTTTTTCTTTGGCAAATTTTCATTAGCCAAACTCTTAAGTGTGTCAAATTTTCAGCCCTGTGCTACTATATGTTAATATTTTAGGCTCCAGGGTGATCCAATTTATTCAAAGAGAGCTGCCTGTGTCTGATAGTAATTATTTGCCAATCAATGGTCACTGCATGTGCACTGGGATATTATAACTTTTTCTTTGAGCACTGTAGGAAGTTCCATTGTCACTGGCAACTGACTCCCTCAGTGGTTTATACTGCTTCAGAAAAGCTCACTGGTCATGTTACTATGTATGCCCTGAAAGTCCATTGTTGTGCAGCGTTAAGTAACCCTCACTATACTGCATCATATTGTTAATTACTATTAAGTTCAAGCTTGGGCCTCACTACAATAGTCAGCCTCCTTATTTCTATAGCAAGTGCTCCTGCCAGATTGCAGCTTTCTTAATCTCTTTATTGTTCAGAGTTCAGTTCAGATCTACCAACTACCTTTGTAAAGTACCTTAATACACTGTAACTCTTTGTACAACTTACAACTATCATTGAGTCTCATGAACATAGCACCATGACAGGGCCAAAAAGACTAAAATTCTAAAAATATTTTACACCAGAAATGCTGAAATAGGGAAATCAGTATACACTTGCTTCCATCTTCAATGCTAGTTAAGTGCAGAGATACCATTTGATGTTAAAATTCACTAACTTTACTTTATAACTAACAGTTGTGCATGATACTCTTAGTCTCCTACAATTAAATATACTTCCGACACCATATGCAAGTTACAAACTAAACTTGTAAATGTAATCCAAGGGCAGTGTGCATCTATATCATCTAAAAAAGACAAGCCCAGGTGGGGGGAGGGGAGGGGAGGGGGTGAAGCCCCTGGAAAAATTTTGGCTCCCCTAGAAGATGAGAAATTATCATTGCTTTTAATGCATTTTATTATGTGTCTGCCCGCCCTCCCCCCTTGAAAAATATGTCGTCCCCCATCAGTGCCTTGTATGGCTACAGGCCTGAATACAGGATGTCACACTCAATCTTAAGTTTGATTTCAAGAGGCACTTGGTATAGATCAAACTCAAAGATTGTTCTTATTTTTTTACAAACAGGGCCCTGAAATGGGCACAAAATGACTGGAAGGGACAAACCTTTCAGGGTTTAAGCCAGGAGGCTGCAGACTTGAATTGAATGACTAATTGTTGGACAGTTGGAGCAATATTAATTATTTTATGGTACATTATGGAACAGCACTGTCTTCACAAATGTATTTTACTGTTTCAATAAAAAGAAGGCTTTGAATCTGCTTCTTGACAACTAGGCTGTGAAAATATGCTTTATAGTCAGTATCTCAGCCAGCTGTATGGACACTATAAGTACCAGGCTGAATAAATGCAGCCCAGTTCTCAACCATGGAGCAGTTAACCAGCACCCAGAGGATGAATTGGCCAGTCTGTAAACATTCTTCAAAGAGTCATGGATCTGGTTTTTTGAGGAAAAAATTAAGAAACAAAAGTGTTCACTTTCAGGGGCCTAAAGACTTCCATCACAAATATCAAGTAAAAGGCACCACATTTCGTCAGCTCTCAGGAATCATTTGAAAAATTGAGTTCAGCTGGACAGCACTCAGGTTATGTTTTATTAAGTGAAAAATGAGGTTCCTCTTTACAATTAGACCCAGCTAGGTGAAAGAGATGCTTAAGCCTGAAGCAGTGTCTGCAGAAAAACTGTTACAAATGGCATAAATGCACATTGTGAAAACTTTCAAACATACTTACATACCGTACTTAGTATATATAAATTATCATTTCACTGCTTCTCTATGCTTTACGTAGTAGAGATGATAGAACAAACTTATGACATGATATGAAGAATAATTTTATCTAAACACCATTCCTGAAACATCTTGCATATTATTACACCCTAACTATCTAAAACTCAGTTTTGGATGTAATTTTAATATGGGTGGGGGGGGGGGAGGGAGGCGATTTGAGGGGAGGGGGTGATGGAATGACCAGGTGCTATATACAAACAATTATGTGTGCTGTCAATTTAATTAATACCAACTGATACACTACCAGTAGCCTACTAATAAATGCTAAATCGTTTGAACTATAAAGCAATGGATTTCTTTCTGTGAGAACCCAGCAATATGTTATATTACCTTCCGCTAAGGTGGGCGGTGGTGGGGGGCACTGGGCAGCTGCATCCGGCACTTGATATTCCCACCAGAAACTCCTGGAGGCAAACACACATCTCCCTCGTAGCCCACCACAAATCTGCCTACCAAAACCTAAAACTAGCCCCAAATTTACTCCCTAAAGTAAACTGAGGGAAAAAATGAAAAATAAATGGCTGAAAAAATGGGGTAGATGCCATGGGGGAAGGGGGTAGGGTGAGGTACTTTCGCTAGATCAGTAACCCAGCACTCAAATTTACCTTTGAGCTGCCATAACCACTCGATCTGTTACTCTTAAAATCATGATTTTAAAATTATACAAAAAACTGTACTACAAACACATAATATACTTTAATTTAAGGCTTTGTTCAAAATGTGCCCCACCCAAACTGGACCCTTAGATAATTTCTGCCCCAGGGACAATTAACTCCTACCCGAACAAATTCCACTTGGACAATTCCCACCCTGGACAATTTTCCTCGGGCAGTCCTGGCAGATCCAAACCTCAGCCTACCTATTACCCTCAGACAAAAAGGGGTGGCACCAAGATCAATTGAAATTTCAAAAGTTTGGATTTTTATTGAAGAAAATTTGAAAGATTTGGTTTTTATTGAAGAACATTGTACTTCCTTAAACCAAAATTTTATTGTAAGGAAGAAACCACACGATGAAATTGGAAAATTTGCCCAACCAGTTGAAGGGGTATAAAAAACCCCCCTTGAGGGAGGGTTATGGTCCCCTACCATCCCCAACAGAGGGGAAATGGCCCCCTCCCCCCCCCCAGCAGTCCACCCCTGCAGACAACATCTCTCACCAGATAATTTGAATTCACAATTTGAAAACCATCCTAAGATCAGCATTTAATAACATGCAGTTAGTTAGTTAGATGAGATTTAACGACACACCAACACGAATGTGTTATATAGTGTCAACAAGTTTAAATACGTTTATAAAGTCCTTCCCTTTAGTCGCCTCTTACGACAGGCGGGAGATACCGTGGGCATATTCTACAACCCCCAGCCCACAGGGGGATTAATAACATGCAGTGCACAGCTCTACTTGATCAATGGGCATACATGGTCAACCTTTTATTATTCTTCCTTTGGAATGAGCCTTGATCTCCCGAGAAGACCTGTATGCCTAAGGAAACTGCCCAATTTCCCCCAAACGTGTGGCCTTATAGAATAAGTTTTTGCCCAAACTGCAGGGTGGGGGAGGGGGCATCTAGTCCCCTTCCCCTGGCTTGTATTTCTGTGTGGTCATTGGTGAGGTCATGTACTTCTTATTTTTCTTGTATACATATATTACATGCCATCCATTTGAGGTAGTCTAGCTCATCGTTTATTCAAAGAGAATGAAACTGAATGGCAAAATGCTGGTAATGGCAAGGTGTGGATTTCTTTCTTGGGGGAAGCCATCCCTGATGGAAGGACATGGCCCTCTCCCCCTGGCACCATGCACCCATGCAGAAACATCTCTCACCAGATAATTTGAACATCACAACTACAAAAAACGACTTTCAGATCAGCACTTTAAAATGCACGGTGCAGCTGTTTGATAAATGGGGCCAGTGTGACATGGGGACACTATGTCATTGATTTGGCATACTTTAGGTTCAATTTGAAGCATCTTTTCTCTCTGCTCACTGGTGCCCTTTTAAAGGGACCACATGGACATACATTTGTCCATGAACATTTTATGACATTAACAGTTCTAAGTGTATGCTGCAATGTGTACTAATTGTACAATATGTTTGCCCCAAATAAATTTAGTCCCACACTTCTTTAAAATTGTTGATTTTACTGAATATCACCATGGAAGATTAATACACAAGTTTTAGGCAATGACTTCTGTTACACAAACCATACATCATGAGCAAATGATAAGAATAGACTGTAATGTTTCATGGGCAGATACAGGGGGGTAACTAGGGTGACTAGTCACCCCCCTCCCACCAACTGTGGCACCCATTTATAAAAAGACAGTTTTGTAAAAAATGATGAGGTTAAATTATATTTTAAGAAGGAAGAAGAAAAGGAAAATTGAGAGCAACATAAGGCACTATAATAAGGCTATGTCTAGAAAGTACCAAATTTATGGAGATGTATTATTCAAATGCCCAGATGAGAAAGAAGAAGTTTTATGTGATTTCTGGTAAAAAATTTGTATGTACTACTGGCCGACAACTTGTGGTACTATTGGAGACCCTGAAATATGCCAAAACATTTGTCAATAGCACCATTATGCATGTGAGCACACATAATTAAACAAAACTTTCCAAAGTGGAGTGGACACCCCCTCTCCATTACACACTTACCCCCAGGACACAGTTCAATAGTCTGAACCCCTTTCACAAATTTCTGGATCCGCCACTGTGTTTTCAAATATTTTGAACATTTGTTGGAAAGATGAAACATGCAGCTAAAATGTAAATGCCATCATACATGTTGGAGTGTTCAACTTTGTTGGAAGCCCATGTACACAATCATAGTGACATTTGTTCATTATTTGTCATTAAATGATTGTCATTACACAGTGGTGGCACTAGGATTTCAAAAGTAAGCTCAGAGGTTTTAGCATATTTCTGGGTGAAAAATTAAGTCTCAGGATAGGTATATTTTGGTTCATAATGCATCATCCAATGCACTATATTTCAGCTGAGTGGGGGGGGGGGGGACAACAGAGGGGTGAAGGACAAAATCTGAGGGGGCAAATGGTGCCTCATGCCCCCCCCCCTCATGCCGCCACTGGTCATACAAAGGTATAATGAAGTATATTGAACAAACATACATGATCATGTGCAGGAGCTTTAGGATTTTTCTGTACTAGCTATTACCAATGTGTGTTACTAACTCACATTTTGTTTCAATTAACATGATGTAATCATTAATTAAGTTTGAGATGCCTGAATAACGAAGTGGTCACAGAACACACCTGGATCATGTAATTCCTTTTTACTGAAGTTTTGAACATCCCAAATGGGACAAAGGTGAAAGGGTGGCAGATGGAGGCCAGTGATGTTTGCCCTAAAACTGTCCCTTTTGGAAAGCAATCATGACATGAATTCAGAAGCCACATACTTTTGCCCTGAATTGACACTACTTTTTTCCTTGCTTATAGAGCTGAGCTCTTCGGCCCCCACATGTGGTGCTGCTTTCCAAATAATGCCTACTTGTTGAAAATTTCAGTACAAAAAATTTTTGGTTTAAAAACTTACCAAGAAGGTGGATTTTGAAATAGTCATATCATGAGAATGAGGCATGGCAAGCCAGTGGCCAAAGGGGGGAGGAGGGGACCAGGTTGAAGTGCACTGTAGAAAAAATTTTCCCTTGAAAATCAAATATAACCATAGCCATAACTCCTTGTAGTACAGTACTTTCTCACTATGAATATTGTGCCCACCCCCTCTTCATCTCCCCACTGCAATTAACTATGGGCCTGAAACATTGGAAATTTAGTAGGCTGTATCATGCATTTCACACTTTTCTCAGTACCCTTCAATACTTAGACATTCAAGGAATCACAATGGCTTTAGAAAAACCATGAAAAGCAAGACCTGCAATCTGAGTATTTAAGGCCTACAAGAGTCACATCAAAGGTCATTTTATCACCTAACTTATGTATCAGCTCAGCAAAGCAGGTGCAAAGCTACGGGGGGGGGGGGCTGGGGGCTGCCCCCAGATGTTTGCTAGGCCCCCCAGAAATTATGTGTGTCTTAATGAAATGTGCAAGAATTAAGGACGGCGATCAATGCCCTGGCCCCCACCCATTTGATACCTAGGCGGCCCCCTAAAATTTTCATCCTAGCTATGCCCATGCAGGCCCACATTGTCAGACGAAGAACTGAAGGAAGGGGACAGGGAGAATCGAGATAGCTTCAAGGGGAAAAAATATTTTTTCAAGGGGGGGGTGGAACTAAAATACATTTAAAGATGATCATTTTTAACATTCTCGGAAGGGCAAAAAATTTAAAAATTATTATTTTATCATTCTTCTCAGAAGGAACAGGTGCCTTTTTTACAGGTAAATGAAAGTTAAACCTAAAGAACTTTATAGCACGGAGTCCTGTCATAAATGATGTGACCTTCGGAAATGCACATTACTAACTTTTACATTTCTGCATGCTAACTCTAAATGTATACTAAACTTACAATGGTAGGACATTCCAATACATTACTGCTCCTTGTGAAGGAACCCTTATATACTTAAAATGCAAACTAACATCAATGCATGTCTTAACATAGGTTGAGGGATGTTTTTTTCCCCAATTTCAAACCTACCAAAAGCATGTTGGGGTGGGGGTGGGGGCTGGGGTCAAAGACCTGCATGCACAGTGGTCAAACTATGACAAAATGATGCTGCAAATAAAATATGATGACTTTTCCTCTATTTCTTTTTAAATAATGCTTTGGGAGAGTGATGACACTTTAAAATGATGGTCTCAGTTTCCATAAGTAGTTGATGAAAGGAAATTGACTTAAATACTCACATTAAGTTGTAACCCCTGTAGCCATAGGTATAAATTATTGTTTCAGCAGGGGGGCATTTTTGGATTGTCATCCTAGGAGAAGGGTCCAAGGAGGGGGGAATTCTTGAATTTGAGGTTCAAACATGCAATCTGGTGTGACATAATATGCAAATTTTAGGGAAAACTACTCGCATAACAATTTCCTACCGTTTCTAACTGTGCGCATGTGAAAGCATCCTCTGACTCACATGGCCATGCATAGGACTTTTACTGTGCAACCCTAACTTTCCTTTTCCCTTACTGACACAACTGATTGCCTTGTACAAACCTAATTCTGAAAGCTTAATCTTTTGTCCTTACTGTGATCTTTATCTTTCCCCACCATCTAAATTCCTTTCAACCATCATTTTTGACTTAAAGAGAATGTTTCTACTTTTTTGTCTTGCTACAGGTTCAGTGTGTTTTATACAGTAAAATGCCTGTTGGAAAGTCTCTGCAAAATCCCTTCAATGTAGATTACCTGATTCCTTCGCTTTTAAGTCTTCTTCAAACTTGTATACAACAAATAATTCAAGAAGACACTGTAAGCTTTACAGTAGTGCTAAAATCGATACTGTGAAGTTTTAGTCCCATCAAAATGACGGAGAAGTCCATGGACTTTACAAAATCGAATCACTTTGAGGTATCTGAACTTCCAATTATCCTCCCTTCACAGACTTACGTGTGTTAGTCATTGCGAGATAGATCGGCCAGCCATCTGACACATTTGCTTTCTTAGCTTAAGTGGGATGAAAACGGTGTCAAAATGCTGTTAAAGGGTAGTATATGAATAATTGAACCTTTAAAATACTTTTTGGCCAAAATCTTAGCCAATTACATTTCTTTTGGGCTGTAGAAAGGAAAGGAAGAATTGTGTAACGTTGATCAAAGGTACATGTTACTGCAGCAGCCTGGAGAAATTGGCATCCCCCATTTTTCAGAGGTTCATTTTACAGGAAGCACATTGTGCACTTCTACAAATCTTTCACTTAATTAGGAAAAGCCTTTGTGGCTTTGATGAAGATTTTTTGTATCAAATTCTGTTTCTAAGGGTTTCAACATATGGCTTAAGCCATAGACGAAGAAGGCTGGGGGCTGGAGCCTCCCCAACCAAATATTTTTGTAGAAATTTGGGCACTATGCTGAGAATTTTTCGGACACCTACTGAAAGAAAAATAATGCAATGATGTAGCTAACGGTAATCAATAGTTAAAAAACTTCCTTGGTAATTATTTGAATTACACCAGGGTATTAATTCAACAGTGCGTAAACTTACATTATGATTATTAGTGGTGTATTTACTGTAGGGGGGGGGGCCTGGTTATGATGATTGGGCCATGCCTCCCTCAATGATGCCGATTTCTTTTTCTTTGAAGTACCTAAATATATAATTTTTTAACACAAATTTTACTTCAAAGGTAGCATATGTGGCACCAGATTGCATGTAAGGACACCTAATTTTTCAGCTTATATTATGATTATCATTGGTGTATTTAGGGGACATTGGGCCATGCCTCCCTCATTAATGCTGATTTTTTTCTTTAACCTAAATATGTATTTTTTAACCCAAATTGTACTTCATATGTGGCACCAAATTGCATGAAAGGACACCTAATTTTTCAAAAATTTTCAAAGGGGAGAGGGACACCCCCTCCCCTTAGACCCCTCTCCCAGGCCACAGAAAAATAAAAAAATATCAATATGGGCAGGGGAGAAACATGGCAAATTATATATGTAATTGGCAAGTGGTGTGATAAAAAACAACGCATGCCTATATAATATATACATTAACATGTTGAATGCACGTGGAGCACACAGACTTTTGAGGTCAAATTTTTCGGGCAAGTCTTTACAGCCCCCCCCCACCCAAATCAACTTGAGACTTCACTATGCCTAATGGCTTTACTGGCATACCCCAATGATGCATAGAGCATCGAGCAGCAGGTCCCTTTTGACCAGCAACCTTTTCTTCAAATGGTCTAGCCTACACACAGGTTTACGGGAAATCTCTGGCGCCCGCCTATGTAACATTTAGTGAGGTGTGAATGAGTCATCATGAAGCCCAAAACAGCCTCTACTGTTTCTGCTGAATACGGACAGAATCGTTAGAAAGGAATTGTTATGAAACTTTTGACAATTTTTACAGAGGAAATAAAGAAAGGGATTTCATTCCTTAATTGTGGGGGTGAGGAAGCATATATCTGTTTTAGCACAGGGGCTACAATCCTCCCATCCCTCTGATCTTAATACACCTAAGTCCAAAGCCTTACAATTCCTAGAGCAAAGCTGGGTATGCAACTGATCCATGCAATGTACCTGAGTTTGAACAAAATTACAACAACGAAATTATACAAAATATAGGCTTTCTCATTAAATATTCCTTGATAGGGATCTGAAATCTGTATCAACCATTTACACCATATTTAAACAAAATGCAATGGGTATAGCTGCTCAATACAGACTGAAACCACTCTGTTTTTTGCCTTTCATGTATAATCCTGGAAGTGTGCCTTGGGTAGTCATTTGGGTAAATTTGCATGTACATGTACTGTGAGCATATGGTGTATTTGTATGGATCACGGGGGGTCACCCGGGGGTGGGGTGGGGTGGGTGGGGGACAGGGATGCTTCTTCCTTACTTTTTTGAAAGGAGGGGACATCTCCAAAATGTCCCCCACTTTTTCAATAAAGTAACGTAGATTAAAAATTGACACTACATTGTAAAAGCTAAATTGCGCCCAAACCCCTCCCCTTAGACTCCTTCTCCAGGACGGCAATTCACCAATGGTGAAAAGTCCCCACCACCTGAGATAGATCCACGCCCTTGTGTATTACACTCTAAGCCTAATATCCACCTGACAACCATGCTTCACCAGTCAGTTGGCAATTAGCTTCCATAATGTCAGAAAGGTGGAGAGGCCACTAATGACCCCCTAAAGGGATGAAATTGGCTGATGGCCCTTTTTAGGTTTTTACCATACTTTTACCTATTTGCTTTTATTGATATTGTTTTCCAATGAATGCATTGATTTGATTTTGAGAAGAGTCATCATCAGCAACCCAAAGCATATTTTGAGCTAAAAATTCTGCAAATGCTAAAAATGCTACACACTAACCTTGGGGGATCAACCTGATCTCTGTTCAGGTCCATCTCTCAGGGGGATTGAAAAAATTTTTGGTAAACAGTCTCAGTAGGGAGGGAGGAGGATTCCTAGAGGTAATTGGCTTAATTATGTAATGAGCCAGAAAAAACTATCATTACTAATGAAGCCTTTAGCCAACTTGAAGGGGTTGGGGGCAGGGGGTTTCCACCTAGAAAAATATCTCTCACCTACCCCCCAAAATCCCAATTAAATTACCGTTGCCTTCATTTCAGTGTGTCCCCTCCCCCTTAAAAACATACTGCTACCCTGGAAGCCATTTCAACCCCCCCCCCCCTTCAGTACCTTGTCTGGTAACAGGTCTGGTACTATACATTTCCCCTCACCATGCCATACATTCCACGTCAACTTCATCTTATCCATTATTAACCATTTCATTACTTCTCCATGGAGTAACAAAGCCATTCCAGCTCCATCCTTTCATACCACTGCACTGGAACTCCCTTTGAGTACGTTTCATTTAGAGAGAGCGAATAATTGTTTTAGCACCTGGTCAGTAATTTAAAGCAGCACAATGTCTTTTGTTTCTGGTAGGGGATGGGTTCTCTCTCTATGATTTTCAATCAGTGCTGTACTGGTTGCCAAGGTGTGAGAGCTGTACATTGCTGCTGCAGGTGTTGAGCTGAATTTTGCTGCCTTTAGAAAACAGTTCTATGTTGAAAGTAAGTTGTATATTTTTTATCGCAAATTAACCCTTTCTGAAGTTCTGCAGTATTTCTCTAAATTTATTTTCTTTGACCAGTAGCACAGGAGTATGAACTATATTGCAAAATGCAAACCGAGATTTTCAAAAGAGCCTCCCCTCTCTTTTTTGTTTTAAACTGTGGATTTAGGGAACCCTATTAGAAGGGTGGGCAAGGAGTAGGAGGGGGACAGATAAATCCTGCAAAAGTTTCACCATTGCCCATACAGTAGGAACTAACAGTCTTTCTCTTTATTCAACAGGGGCAACCTTTTTAGGGGTGCCAGATAATGCATTATGGCAATGGTATATATTTTTTTTTCTGTGGAGGCAAAAAACTTTTCTAGGGGGCACCCCTTGACCTTACCTTGGCTACCACTTGACTTGCTTCTTTCAGTTAATCAATATGCTACAAAGTGTAATTACTGTAAAATGTATGTCCCAGTTAGCATGCAAGGCCCTAATGAATCAGAAAACTCTCTGTGCATGCTGTGTATAAATGTAGGCACTCTGTATCCAAGTTGCCCGTGCATATGCATGATAGGCTGTTTATCATATCTTTACTATTGTGGCAGATAAACATTAACATTACTTAAACTAGGCTATTGTAACACTGCAGTATTATTCTCAACATGCAAACCTGCTTTATAATATTTGCAATGCCATAAATTATTTCTAGATATCAATCATTCCTAAGTTGCAGACTTCGATCAGCACAGGCAAACAGAGCAGGGGAGGGGGCTGTGACCCCCATTTCAGGCACAATATCTGCTATTTCTGGCAGTCCCCCTACCCACCATCACCCTTCCTCAAATGACAGGGGTCCTGTAATTTGGATTTCACCAAATCACATTTCCCAAACTGTGCTAGCTAGGGTAGTTATTAGACCAAAGACCTCCCAACTTGGTCATAGTAAATCAGGGGTCAAAATAAGCCTTCAACCTTTGGGGCCAGCCGGGCCCCTAGTCCATGGAATCTAGGGGCCAAATGAGAAATCAAGGGGCCAAAAACTAACCAAGAAAAAAAGACTGTTAAAGTGTACGGGAGCTTTTCATGTGCTCGGAAACGTGTAAGTGTAGGTATAATTAAGGTAGGCTATAAGTACTGTAGATGCTGAAACTAGCCTGGAATCTGTCCACACCCTCTTAGACCAGTACTTAACAACTGTACATGTTGCATGTATTGTACATTTTCAAAATTTACTCGTAACTTCTGAATTATTCCCCGGTAAAATGAAGGGCACTGTCCAATTCCCGCCAACCAGTCAGTCATGAAGGCTAAGTATTTGCCTGAGCAGCCTACCCGTAGTACGGCAGGTTTTGCAAATCCCCTCAGTCACTCAATCATGTTATTGTTTATTGTAATCTGATTGGATTAACCCAACATCATGCATATGTGCAGTCAATGATCTAGGCCTACAGTGTTACGTAACCAGGGAGCTGCCACTGGCAGCTCACTGGCGTAACAGTACACAAGCCAACTTGCGATATTAGAATACCACCTCGGAGGTATAACTCCATGATTAGAACCCAGGGAGCTGCCACTCTAACAGCTCCCTGGTAATAGCTAATTTACTATTCTACCTGTGAGGCTCTGCCTACATTACTCATGAATGACATCGGTGTGCGTCTGCGTGAGTGATCTTCCGTGTTGTGACAAAGCAGAACGTTAATGAGCGATGTGAACTGATTTCAGAAATAATGTGTTTCGCAGGTTTTTAGTGACTGTCAGGGTACGAAATACTGTACACAGGCCGTGCGAGATATAAGATCGTTTACTTGTGGGTGTAGAGATTCATGTGCAGACTGTACAGTTATACTTGAAATATTTAGGAGCCAGCCCGGGCCCCTTTCCCTGTAGAAGCTATGGGCCCGAGTGAATTTCTAGGAGCATCGGGCCCACGGGCCCCCGTTATTTCGAGCCCTGTAAATTATATTTGATCTTAGCTTTTCCAAACTAGTATTCCAGACTAGTTAACTCAGCCTGTGCTGCAGGTTGCACACAACATAATGACATGATTTTATGCAATTCTCATCTTTATTGCCAGATTTCTAGGAAATGAAATGCTGAGTTTCATTTCTAAAATTTGTCTACCTAGCTTTGCTGTGCATATTTACTCATTATCTTTGCATAATGAGCCCCCCTTTTATCTAAAACCTTTGATCTGTACCTGACAGAGATACAGATATGAGCCCCACATGAATTTTGATGTTCAATTTCAGTTTATACAGTCTAAAAGTGCATACAAATACAAGAGGGCTCTCTGTAGAACTGGGGTGGAGGAGAACACTTTAATTCTCTCAGGTAGGGAGCAGGCCCATAACCAGACAAGTTAATTAAAAGGGGTAAGAAATAGCCTCCATGGGGGCAAAATATTTCCATAAACTAGGAAGCTTTTTGAAAGTCAGGGAGTGGAAGCAAATGTTAGTGATCAGTGTCCTGGGGAGGGGTATAAGTGTCCCCTCCCCTTTGGAAATTTTTTGACTATTTAAAGTGCATGATCTAGATGCAAAATGGTGCAGTGTTTGACAAAGTTTGAAGAAATTTCATCCTTTCAATGCCACAGTTTGGCAGCATGTGCAAAGTTTTCGGCGAAACTAGGTTTCCGCCCCCCATCAATCAAAGTGCGGGGCCGATCACCTCCATGCCCCCTTTTCCTACACCTATGATTTTTCAGGGGGCAGTAATGGGGAGAGCTATAGAAAGGAATTGAGACAATAGCAACTCTTTATTTCCAGGGGTGGGGCATTCACTATCACTCTGCCCCCTTGCTACCGGCCTGGTGGGAACTGGATTAATTATAAAGGCATGGGTATTTGTATCAAAAGTGCCAGCCTGAAAGAAGCACAATTTGGGGCCTACATTCTTGAGAATGGCCCAATATGATGCATTGCAATATTTAAGATATTCGCTAGTACATACCTTCAACCAAAGGATACGTCTTATGGAAGTTGAGGGGCATTGCTAGGATAATATTTTTAGGGGGCCTAGGTATATATCAAATCAGGGGGTCACGGCATTGATCGCCGTCCTTAATTCTTATAAATTTTATTAAGACACACACACAATTTTAGGGGGCCTAGCAAACATCTCAGGGCTCGGGTACCTACGCGCCTGCTTATGGGTAATAAGGTGTCATGAATTAGACATTGATATTATGTGATTATCTCAACTTTTTTTCAGATAGATATTGAAATGTCAATATCCGAGGTGATATTATCTTAATAGTTTCGCATAAAGTATTTAAATGTTTTGCTGCAGGATCCCAGTGTCTTAATTTCCTTACTGAAAAATATTGAGATATTGACATCCCAGATCTTTATATCTCAACTTTTCAAGTAGCATATTTAAATGTTTAGTTAGGAGATCTAGTGTATTTGAAATCTTAATATCTTAATAGTTGAAGGTTAAATATTCAGAAATTAAGTTTAATAATCTCAATATTTTAATACCATTGGCAGCAAAACATTGAGATATTACTTCTGAATTCTTGTTATCTCAACTGTATAGCATAAAATAGTTCAGATATAAAGTAACACAACCTCAAGATGTTAATACTTTTACAGTAAGATATTAAGCTGATGAGATCCTGTAATTTAATATTTTTAAATTTTACTCTAAAATATATAGAAAACAAGATTTCACATGTCAGTATCTCAATTATCTTTGGGTGAAAATATTAAGATGCTGTAGCACCCCAAAGCAGGGGCACATCCAGGAATTTTCAATAGAGGAGGCACAAAGTTTGATTGCATCACTGTCCTATGGTAGGGGTATAAGGGGAGGGGGTGTACCCTCCCCTTTGTAAAATTTTTGCTTTTGGAAGAGGGCTGAGATGCAAAATGGTGCTATCATGACGTAAAATTTTCCGAACAGAGAGACTGCCCAAGCTCGTATCTGATGTTGCTTGCTTGATTAAACATACCCCAAGCTAAATCTGTTATCAGACACCATAGATGCTGTTGTGACTAATGGAGCAGAAACCACTAGAACATTAACCCTATTGATACTCTCTATGCAGCACAATAGACCTTTTGAGATGGTCAGCACAGTCTTGTCATTACAGGGTGTAAGGAGGAGATAAACCAAGGATGCATGAAATGAAAATTTCCACAGACTACTTAGCCAAATTAAATCTCTTTATTCAGTACACTGAATAGAACCCGCCTGGTTAGGGTAATATGTGGGTGGAAAGATGAATATCCTATTCGGAGAATTTCACGTAATGTATTTGACACATTTTGAAGCATTTACACTTTTTGCTTCAACATTTTTTTCATGCATGATGGCCAATACAGGGGGTGTGCACCTGTTGCACCCCTGGCTGGATCCACCTCTGCCCCAAAGTAGCAGGAAGGCCAAAACCCCAGGCAGAGTGGTGGTGGGGTACTCGGGCAACTGATGATTATCGAGGTCAGGATGAAAGGGGGAGCACAAAACTGAATGTAGGGTGCCGCTATTACACTTAAGTGAAGGATGGCCCAGGATAACAAAAAGAAGGCAATTAAGCATACTTCATGGTTAGAAAAGAGAGGTATAATTAATAAACCCAGCTCTCTCAGAGTAAACAAACGGAACTTAAATTTCTCTACAATAAATCACAAAGTAAAGAATTAACTTTTCTCTCAAAAAATAAAAACCTTCCAGTTCTCTTTTAGTGAACAAACATATATTTCTTAAATGAATCACAAAGTAATGAATTCTAGCTTTATCTCAACAAGTAAAAAAATCCTACCAGCTCTCTTAGAGCAAATACTGTAAAGTACTTTTTCCACTATAACATAGACATACATATCTTGACTAACCTGCTGCAGGGGACTCGTTCCTATATCTGGCTAGGCACAGACAATGAGATGCTCTGCTAATACCTCAACTATGTCTAATCAAAGGTAGGGGTCCACCCTCCCCTTCGGGGACAAGCCCAAAAAACAAAAATATGGCAGGTGAACTAAGAAATATGTACCTTATGTTCTTAACATTGGATGGAAAGGGGGGGGGGGATACCAGCATTCTCAGAGCCTGAACCCTAAACCCCAGACCCACTCCAAACTTTATAAATACAGAATTATACTTGAGAAACTTACAGGATACATGAGAGGGCCTGCAGAGATCTTCCCCTTAACTCTAACACGAACAAGGAGCAAGTAGTTTTTCAAGAGCCAGCAGCCTCTCCCAAGACTTCATTTAAAACAAAAATAGAATGTTGACTGTCATGGCACGCAGCTGGTCTTTGCATTGTGCCAGTGTCATTGCCTGCATAGGAGGAACAAAAGTAAAAAGAAGGTAAGTACTTAGGCCTACATTGCAAAGTGTAGGTGAAAGTCCTAGAGGCTAGTACACAGTTGAATAGAAATAATGCCGACAAGATGAGACTCCTAATTTAGTTGACAGAGCAAAAACCACAAGAGCGACCCTGAATTCGGTCCTACAATATTGTGATCCTGTAATTTACGATATCAATACTTTACACTACAGTATTAATGATCACAGGATCTTGGATGTCAACATCTCTATATCATGCTGTCACGATGTTTAAATTTTGCGATCTGATAACTGAATATTTCAATATTTTTAATTACCCTAAAATATTAGGATACCAAGATTTTGGATGTCAGTATCTCAAATATTTTTCAGTGAATATATTAAGTTATTGGGATCCTGTAATTTAATATATAAACATTTTACCCTAAAATATTGAGGTTACAAGATCCTGGATCTTAACATCACAATATCTTACAAAAAGTTGGGATATAGTCACATAATATCTCAGCATCTGAATGACATCTTAAAAGCTCCACAGGCTAGAGCTGTACTGTACCTGTACAATATGAAACGGCACTGTGCAGACGAGCAGCGGCATTGGCCTAAAAAGCCTTAAAAAAAGTTATATGGGCATTTTGAGTATACAAGCAGTCAGCCATGCTAGATCTTATATACATATGGTAACGAATAAAGTTGGGGGGGGGGCTGACACATGTGAAAATCATTTTTGGGGTACATTTTTGGTCATTTTTGGGCAAAACTATGATTTTCATGATTTTATGTATTTCACATTTCCAAATAATTTACTACCAGGAAAATATAAATTTTAATCAATCTGAAAACTACTTTGGTCAATATTGACAAAATAAAGTTAGAAGGGCAGATTCTTTTATTAAAAAAAAACAAAAATTTTCCAATGAGATATTCCTCAGAAAAACTCCAAATTTTCTTTAGCAGAAACCACAATATTTTCTCGCACAGAAACCCTGAAATTTAGGGCATGCTTTGCACACTAAAAATTCTGCCTTCAACATTCTTTCAGCAACCCTTCACCATTATTCATGTGGCTTCAGCCAGGTTACTCCCATGCTTTTGGGAGCTTGCCTGTCAAGGAAATTTTTGGTGCTACCCCTTTGTCTATTCCCTCTCCACACCCCTCCTGGTGGCCTTGCCTTAAGTACAGGCCTGCAGCTCATCTCCCTCCTGTCATACTGATACACATGAACCATTGATAAATTTTGAGAATCAATGAAACTAGAATGATGAGGTATATAATTAAGGGATATGAAATGTAATTCTTAAGGCAAGCCAGAAGAAAACTTAAGATGAAGGGTATATTTTGTTTGAAATGAAATTTTGTGAGGAACAAAATGAACTATAATACTTCAGATGCAAAATCTCACTGTTACATTGTGCAAAATCAGCAGATTATAATTTATGAATTTCAGGCTCCTCATAATATGGGTTTTACAGCATTCATAATATTCTCAAGGGAGAAATTTCCTGTTACACAGGGAACCCCTTTAACCACCAACTGAAAGTCCCTTATATGTCATCACCAATATGACCAGTCAGCAGAAAATGGTATGTGGGGAAGCTCCACCGGGGCCATTTTAATTCAGGGACCCTGCAGCATATACTGTAACAAAGGAACCAGCTTACACCCCACCTATGCAAGCAAAGGTGCTTTTTTAAGCTCTGTGGTAATTCAGTGTTTGATGAGACTTAATGACAACCAGAGTGATTCACAACTCTGTACAGGCAAAGCAAGTACTGTACCTTGAGCTACCCTTTTTTCAAGGGATTTTTCTTTGTTTAAGTGACAATTGTACTCTCTGAATTGGGTACTGAGAGGTTGAGCTTGGGCTTCTTTAAAGCTATAGCTATCCATGCTATGTTGGCCCTAATAATCCATTGTTGAGGAATAAATTACCTTCAGGACCTGTTGTTAATTAATGCATTTACAATAGTACACATTGTTACCATATTGTTCAAGCTCTTAGCCTTACTATTATATGCCAGTATTTGTAACAGTTACTTCTGTAATCTACACCGTGAGTGAAGTAATTAACCACTTTAGCAATTCTACTCATTTTCTCAGTGCAAAGTACTGTACATGCATGAGTACAAACCACATGCAATAGCAATTTCATCAAAGTATATCGATAGGCAGCCATAAATAATTAGGCATACAATAAGCAATGCACCATCAGTAGCAACTCAAAAACAAAATTTTAAAAATATGTCACACCTACAAACTGGCCCTTAAAATTGCCAGAATTCACAGTCGAGGCATCCTGAATGGGGGGACAAACAACCCTTGGCCTGGGCAGAAGCAAGTATAATTTAAGATTGCTTACAGAACTTTTTGGGGAGGTGCAAACTATTTTTCAGGGGGCATGCACCTCACCCCTTACAATCTCTCAGCCACTTCATTACAGCCCTTTCCACATAAAGAATTCTCCTGCAAAAAGACAAGGCAGGCCCAGTTGGTTCACTGGGCAGTTTACTCAGTTGCAGAAATATGAAATATTCAAACTTCAAATAACAAACAAAACTACTTTTTTGTTGTATCTTGTTAAAAATGGGACTGAGTGCAGGGTTCTGTTTTCAAACGGCACATTCAGCGCGCACTTTCAAAGTTTGATTAACATTCGTTAACATGATTTATACAGACCTGTTGGAACTATGTACATTGAAAAGACATGGTACCAAAAAAAGAGTAAACATTAGCTAATCATGCACAGATATTGCATACACTCTGCCTGCTTATAAACTCTACTGGCTCTTAAAGGTGCTGTATATGACTAAAAAGAACTTTGTGTGGTAAAAATTTGTTTATTTTGTCTGAATTCAAAATTTGAATACTGAAGAAAGAAAGATGAAAACTGATGCAGGTGGAAAAAGGAATTAAGAAAAGGTTGTGAATATTAAACTCACTTATTCTTTTCACTTGGCCTTATTTTAAAAATGAAAACTCGTTCTACTCACATTGCAATTTTTCGGGGTTAGGGCTGAGAGGGAGATTTTATGTTATTGTTTACATTCAAATTCAACTGCTCTCATATGTACAGGAATATGCTGTATGAAAGCTACAAAAGAAGTTGTATGAAAACATCTGAAGGACATTTTATAGCAAAGCAGGAAAAGTGTTCTAGGCCTTCCAGTAAACAAAGCTTATTAAGTGATATGCATGACAACAAAACAAGAACCAAGCTGCAATCACAAAATAGGAAGGATACGTCCAATAAGCTATTACTTACAGTACATCACATGGACAATGGAGAAAGCGGACAAAAATAGGTAGAAAAAGAGGAAAGGCAAAAACAGAGAAAAATGACGGGTCATAGGAGCTAGGCCTCAGATGGCAGGGGAAATATAATGACTGAGGACGGATTTAAAAATTAGAATGATTAACCTTGGAAAATGAACCAGGTCTTGCATTCTTATTTTGTTAATACTAAGGGTGATAGTCAGCACCAGACGAGCATGCATGAAGGCCGGGGTAAGTTGCATCCCCCTCCCACCCAACCCAACCCCAAATAATTTACAATTTGAAAACTTTCTCCTAAAGTTAATATTGTCTGGGTCTAAGAGTAGCCAAATTTACCCCAGATGTCAAAACTCTAGGGACTGATGGGTCCTGAGCCTCCTCAATTAAGACATTTAACCCCTGATTCTATGCTGCCTAACTAGACCTGACCATGCACGGCATGTAAAAGGCACAATTACCTTTATAGCAGGTGTTGAATATGTACTCCTCTATTGACGTACATACTCTAACACCTGCGAACAATGACAGCTCATCCAATTTCGCTATATTCATGAGCCCAATTTGATTTTACCTTTCGACTGTTGATTGGTTTCAAAACATGAATATTCATATTGCAATATGAATTTTTTTAATTTTTTTTTGTCCCACTACAAAAACTTAATTGCTCTGCAAAGAACAGGGGGGCATACGCACCCTGGATCCAGCCCTGAACTGCCATAAGAAAAATTTTGCTACGCAAATCAAAGGTTGTCAGTACATTGGAGTAGTTGTGTAGTCACATGTTTTCTGAGGAGAAGGCATTACCCTATCCAGGTTTTTCCAGGGGTGTTGGTGTGTAACTCAGTCATAAGAAAATGTCAAATTACCAAAAGTCATTAGCGTTATAACCGAATGTGGCCAATAGTTTTGCCTCCAGAATATTGATAAAGCCAAGGGTTGAGTACTGGCATGTAGTCATGCCCAGATTTACCTTTCTGGGCCCTGGGCCAGCCCTACCTGGGGGGCTTCTTCTTCTGGCACATTGAGCTTAATTGAAACCTAAAATTTCTTAATTCCTTCTCACTTTGGCCTGGCAATATCATTTATAGCATCAAATTCCAAACCTCTGACGAAACTGGATTCTATATAGCAAGAACACACAGGCTGTTAAGTCTTTCCTCAGGGTCATTGTTGACCCGAATGAATTCTTGAACAGTTTCTGCCATGAGAATTACCACCATTCTCCTTCACAATTCATGACAGGTCTTATGCAAGGTACATGTGATATATACGATATGTCTACATTAACAGGTGTATTGGAAAATTGCTTTTCCCCACTCTCCCCCAGTTTGGCACTCTAAATCTGAGACTATATCTCTTTTATGTTTTCCCATCATTTTATATTTTCACTCCTCCAATTTGGGGGCCCCCTGAATTTGGGGGCCCTAGGCCTGGGCCCATCTGGCCCAATGGGAAATCTAGGCCTGCATGGGCATAGTCAGGATTAATAGCAGAGGCTATCTGCAATTAGAAAAAATTTACAATGCAAATTACAAAGACACAATGGCATCGTCATAAATTATTTACCACGTGCACGGGAACATTATGTTACGTTAGTGGTATTGCCTTTAAATTAGTGAACAAGCACTACAAGTAGGTTAAGATGATTTTAGAATAACACGCAAATGTTAATAGTTTCACTGAAGTGGACATACCTTGGTCCGTGTTATTCTGTTTTCTCTTTGAAAATCCACAGGCAAAAAGTGACATTTTCAACTGAAGCCAGCTTCCGACATAGACCTAGCATAAACTGAATTCTCGCAACAGAGTTGTCACTTCAGTAATTTCTTTAAATAAAACATTAGCAAAAGGGCACCATCTTCTATAGACCAGCTAGCTTGGAAACTTCTCGTGACTGAGACTATTGATGACATTAATCTTGCCAAATTTAGGGAAAGAAGTCAAAAATCGGAACTGATTTACAGATGATTTTGGTTTTCTTTTGGTTCACTTCCGAAGGACTCAAGTAATTAATGTTGAGGAATGATTTGCACTTCCTTCAGGTGTGTATAATGGGCAATACGTATAGGTGTATTTTTTCAGAATTAGATTGGGGGCTATGGCCCTCCTGGCCCCCTCTGGCTACACCAATGATGGTGTCAGCTTTAAGAGGGAGAAATCACACACTAAAACCTCACTGATGTTGGACGTCTGAAACAGCATGGTAATCAGACTTGCTTTAGTTGACTTTGCATTGAATATTGTGTTTGTTGTGATTGTATGAATAGTTAATATAGCGTACAGTTTTTATGCACTTTCACGAAGAATTTTGCGAAAGTTTGTGGATGTTGGTATTATGAGTGCAGCCAATATATTTGCAGGAGTAAATACACATCTGCCAAGTGGGCAACACAACACCCAACTAGGCCTGACCATGGTGCATAGGCATAGGAAGCTGTTCAAGACTGGGGGACTGAATTGTTTCAGACTGCTGCCCTGGGGGAGGGGTCTAAGGGGAAAGAGTGTTCCCAGGTGTTCCCTCCCCTTTGGGCATTTTTCCAGTATTTGAGGGTCCTTAAATGCAATTTAATTGATGTAACATATATTATGTTGGGCAAATTTTAAGGTAAATTATTGCAAATTTTTGACATTTATTACACAGGAAACAGCCCCAATCAAAAATTTTTCTAAAAATTTGGGCACTATTCTGAGATTTTTTGGGCACCTACTGAAAGAAAAATAATGCCATGATGTAGTTAAAGGTAATCAATAGTTGAAAAACTTCCTTGGTTATTGAAATTAGTTCTGACTTGAATTACACCTCAGCACCTATATATCTGGTTGTTTACATTCAACAGTGTGTTTTTTAATGATTAAACTTTATATTATGATTATCAGTGGTGCATGTATTTAGGTGGGGGGAGGGGGGGGGGCATTGGGCCACACCTCCTTCAGTGATGCCAATTTCTTTTTCTTTTTAGTACCTCAATATGTTTTTTTTTTTTTAACCCAAATTTTACTTCAAAGGTAGCATATGTGGCACCAGATTGCATGTAAGAACACCTAATTTTCAAAAATTTTCAAAGGGGAGGGGGGCACCCCCTCCAATAACCCTGGACCCCCAGGCCAGAAATCACACAACATAATGCCTACTCCCCACCCCCATGGGCAAAATCAAAAAAATTATCAATATGGAAAGGGTAGAAACATGGTAAATTATTGTATGTAATTGGCAAGTGGTGTGATAAAAATGACGCATGCCTATATAATACATTAATATGTTGAACGCGCATGGAGCACACAGATTGGAAGGGGGGGGGCATTTTTCGGGCAAGTCTTTACAGCCCCCCAAATCAACTTGGGCTCCTATTCACCTATGAACACCACACTTTTGACTGGAGGCAAATCCCCCCCCTCCCTGGCCAGCACTCCCTACACCTAGGCTGCACTATGTAACAAGCACATTATCACCCAACTAGACCTGGCTATGGCATACGTAACTGAACAACAATGCCGCTGTTGGGAAAAAGCATATGGGGCCATTTGGATGGGGGGGGACCCAATTTGCCCAAATCTCTAAGCCTATTTACAGGTAGGAGAATCCTGCCCAAATTTATTCAGATTTTCCCCAGATTTTTAGGTTTCCAGACATCCCCCCCCTCTTATTCTTATGCCTTATGTTAAATTAGTAGGGCCAAAATGTTGAGGTTTGAATTATGACCAAGTCATCCAACATTGATTGGTTTGTTCCTTTGTAATGATTTGTTTAATAATGGTAGTATTCTGGCACATCTAGATTACCCAGAACAAAAACAAAAATGACAAATTGCCATACAGAAAAATTACTTTGTAGCCACGCCCCACTAAATTTTTGTACCCTCATGGTATAGTGTGACTTTTTTCAGTAAGATGCAGGTAAAAAGGTGTGTACTGAGGAAGTGGCCCTTATAGGTGTATGGGAGTTTTTCAGTTTAGGGGGGCAAAGGATTATCAGCCCAAAATATGTAATCCTGCCCGAATGACTATCTAAGCTGAGCGCCACCATTGGTTGGCGCGGTAGCGCGGAGAAAATTTTGAAAACCTCAGACAGCTGGAAATGGCATTTCCCAGGCTTATAAGAAGAATCAAAGCAGTTTCATTTGCAATAAAATTTTCACTTCAATAATAAAAAAAATGAGCAAATTTCAAAATGATCAGAAAATAAATGTACCACTAACATTGCATGGATGAAATGGTAATGTAAAGTAAGCTAATCATTGGGAAATGAGCTTTTATGCACATTCTACAAACTATTTTACTACTGGCAACATGAGATATGATATGAATATAACTTTTAAAATTCGAGCAACTTCAGTAACCAGCGAAAATCCCAAGACTTCTCAACTTTGCGGGAGGATGGTATCACATCCCATACCGGCTACCTATTATATGTATGTTTCATCAAACTTTATAAGGATCCCATATGTGTTTGCATGAGCAGCCTGTTTAGCTCAGACTTACATGCCCATGCATGCACATTCACCTGAGTGGGGAACTGCATGAGACAAATTAGCTCTTACAAAACCTACTAATGTATTATTAAGCTTTACTTAGGTCATTGCTTCCCAACCGGGTGTGATAATAAGCTTACAAAATACACAAAGTGATCTTTAATTCACCCTTGCTGTCCCAAGGAAGATGTTGAGGAGCTAGGCACAAAAATAACTGTTGCAAAAATAGTTGTGCTCTTGTCCGGGAATAACTGTCAACATCATGGGAGTGATCCATCTTTAAAAGTGGGGGGGGGGCTACAGTCAGTGGCACTATCTAAACGGAGCTTCACCATCACATGGCAACTGGAGCGTAGAAAATGTTGGTCAAAAATTACCCCCAGATCACCGGAAATGGCCTTTTCCAGTCTTTGAAAGGTAACTATGACAGATGTCAGAAGTATTTCCTATTAAAAGGGCTACTCAGCCAGCTCAACAGGCCTTGGCAGGAGTCTGTCACTGCCCTCAGAAACTAGCTTTTAACACAGTTTAGCATAGATTACTGGGCTCAAATAAATACACTACAGTACTGTACAGAAAAGTGAAATACTGTAGTCTATTCTCAGTCTTTTGATATGTTGGCTAAAGAATAATAGGACCTATTTACTCATTCAAATTTGGATTATCAAGGAAAAATCTGTATTCCCATATTTACAATGATTTTTGACCCCTGGTGACCAGATGACTTTTGACCCCCACCAAAGACCCCCGGTGACCTGATAGGGTTCTTCCTCTCACCATAACGCATCTACATAATAAGTATGAAATTACCTTCTTGAGATATCGTGTGTGACCTTTGACCTCCACCAAAAACAATAGGGTTCTTCCTCTCAGTAGAGAACTGTCAGAGCTTCCTTTCTTGAGATATCGTGTTAACAAAGTTTTCAGGCTTTGATCCCGGTGACCCAGATGACCTTTCACCTCCACCAAAAATAATAGGGTTCTTCCTCTTACCGTGACGCATCTACATACAAAGTATGAAACTCATCCAAGCTTCCTACCTCAAGATATTGTGTTAACAATGTTTTCAGGGTTTGACCCCAGGTGACCCCAGGTGACCTTTGACCTCCACCAAAAACAATAGGGTGCTTCCTCTCAATATGGGGCATCCATGTACTACATTTGAGAACTGTCAGAGCTTTCTTTCTTGAGATATCATGTTAACATGGTTTTCAGAGTTTGACCCCGGTGACCCCAGGTGACCTTTGACCTCCACCAAAAGTGAAAGGGTTCTTCCTCTTAATATGGGGCATCTATGTACCAAGTTTGAGAACTGTAAGAGCTTTCCTTCTTGAGATATCGTGTTAACAAAGTTTTAGGGTTTGACCCCCGGTGACCCCAGATGACCTTTGACCTCCACCAAAAATGATAGGGTTCTTCCTCTTACCATAACGCATCTACATACTAAGTATGATCCAAGCTTCCTACCTCAAGATATTGTATTAACAATGTTTTCAGGTTTTGACCCCTGGTGACCCAGGTGACCTTTGACCTCCACCAAAAACAATAGGTTCTTCCTCTCAATATGGGGCATCTATGTACTAATTGAGAACTGTCAGAGGTTCCCTTCGTGACCCCAGGTGACCTTTGACCTCACCAAAAATGATAGGGTTCTTCCTCTTACCATAACGCATCTACATACTAAGTATGAAATTCATCCAAGCTTCCTACCTCAAGATATTGTGTTAACAATGTTTTCAGGTTGACCCCTGGTGACCCAGGTGACCTTTGACCTCCACCAAAAACAATAGCATACATACATACACACACACGCACACACACACATACATACACACGCCATCATGACCGCATAGGTTTCTCTTTTCATCGAAACCAAAAATAGGCCTGTTGTAAAGAGTCTACTGAGAAAAGGGTAAAGCGTTCTGATTTCCAGATAGAGTCAGTGGCACTATCTAATCGTCACATCGTCATCAGATGGTGTGGAGCGTAGGAAATGTTGGCCAAAAATTACACCCAGATCACTGGAAACGGCCCTTTCAGTCTTTGCTAAGTGATACTATTAACTCTCAGAAATATTTCCTAAAAAATAAATAGGCCTACAAAAGTCTAGAAAAAGGTATTTAAAAGTGTTCTGATTTCCGGGTCTGCTGGGTTGACTTCATGTCGGCTATGGTATACAGTATCCCCCCATCCAATTTCATGGGGGAAATATCCCCCCATCCCCCAGGATTGCTGCACATGGTCAACATGTATAATAAACTGATAAAAATATTCTATGCTGGTCATGGGCGTCAATCCTGGGGAGCCGGCAGGGGGACATGTCCCCCCACATTTCAATGGGTGGGGGACACAGTATTAAATGTCCCCCCACACTTCGTAAAGAGCAGTGTCATGGCTCTATCTGACTGGCTTTTTGAGCGGCATGTAGGTCTGTTGACATTGTCTCGATTCAGATTCTGAATGCTGATTTTGTCAGGGAAATCTCACTTAATGAAAAATTTCGGTGCGCTTCGCGCCCATGCATCACAATTTGCACTCCATCTCATGACCATTAAAAAGGTGATTATACAAGGAACTATACTGATCACAACACTTTCCGAAAACAGAGATACATCTCCAAACATCTGTATATCATCAATATGGGATCCTTCAATCTAATTATAAGCATGATGTGGAAGGTTGAAACTTTAAAGCACGTTGTTGCCGTTATCCTTTTTTTTATACAGATGTTAAGTGCTTAACATCATAATCTATATTACCATTTGGATGTCAGCCTTAGATGCCCTTTTACAATGCACAATGAAGGAAAGGAAAATTTTCATGATAGTCCAAGAAAGTTTCTTTTGACTCAACGCAGGTATTTTTGCAGAAAAACTGTCAAAATAGTAGCCAAAGGGGGAGGCTTCAGGAAGATTGTTGAAAACTTATTCGATCAGCTTCAAAAATAAACCAAAGATAGTACCATTTTGCATACAAGCAACCTTAAATTTACACAAATTTCTCAAAGGGGAGTGGGACACCCCCTCCCCTTAGGCCAGCAATATGTGTGTATTTGATTTCTATATGGTTATTCCTACAAAATATTTCATAAAATACATACTAATTTGTCGAATTTTTGTAATCTTTTTGATTTTCCACGAAAATTGTACCATGACTACGATGATTTTTTATTTTTCGGGCAAATTTTTGACAGAATTTGGATATTCGGCCATTTTGGGCAGTGTTGTGCAAGACTGTGAATTACGTCTTGTTCTTTGTTCTTTATAAGCTTCCTGAAAGTGTCACAAATTTTTGTAATCTTTTCAATTTTGCATGAAAATTGTACCGTGACTATGGTGCTTGTCTATTTTACGGGCAAATTTTTGAAAGAATTTGGGCACACTTTGGAGTTTTCTGTGTTACAACTAAAAACATGCCAGCTTTTTTGACTCAAATGGCTGCCCAAATTTTTCAGACCCCTGCCCAAAATTAAGGTCTTACGAAAATTTGGGGGCAGTCTCCCCCCTTCCCCCTACCTTGCACACCTATGCCCTTAACTCCACTCCTATTAATGGAAATTTATTTAACATGTTTTGTTTTGAGACACTCTAATACAGGAGTGGAGAACCTTATTCCTATGTAGGGCCATTTTGATCTTCACCATCCACTCGTACGCAATCTAGCCTGCAGATAGAAAGGGTGCAAGAAGCTTATGGGCCCATAAGGTCCTGGGACCCCAAGAAGGCATTGCTTGGGGGCAGGAAAAGACCCCGGTTCAGGACTGAGGTAAAGCTGCCAAGAAGCTCTGGAGTAGGCTATGTGCAAGTTTGTGGGCATCGAAGTATTCGTCGGCCCCCTATCTTTAAATGGAATGGATGGGACCAGCAGTATCAAAATTTAACAATCTGACATATGAAGCATAGTAATGAATGAGCACCTTACAAAAAGTGCATGCAAGGCATTTGTGAAGAAATGTAAGTTTTCTTCTTTAAATACATAGCACTGCATTGCATTGGAGGGTCTGGAGTTCTTAACTGACCCGTGCACAATCATCCAAAGGAGTTAACGCCAGTGCCCACAAAAATATTGCGCCGGTGTGGGGGTCATAGGGCGGGGGTGCTTGCCCCCCAATCGATTTCAGTTTTTTTTAAATTTTAAAATGATCCCAAAAGGCGTTTAAGCTATAGATTTCTGTAGGAGGTAGGGTGAGGTGTGTTTTTGACCAAGTGATGGATCTAATGTAACCATTTTCTATCACAAATGGTTCTCAAACTATCAAAATTATGGCAAATCCTTTGCAAGCTGTCAAAATTTCTGCGCACTCTGCGCCCTTCAAACCTCACCTCAATATTGTCCTTATTATCCATAATTTTCGGTAGCAACTTACGCAGAAGCACGTCAACAAAAGTTAAAAGCCATTTACGAATTCTCAGGTAAAAGACTGGCTTTGTGATTGGCAAATAGGTTTGTTGGGAAATTGAAAGTGTCTCAAAGCAGAGCATGAATGCAGGTTTTGTCATGATTATCGTATTTAATGAAAATTTTCGGTGCGCCTCGCGTGCATTCCTCACCATTTTCACTCATTCTCATGAGTTATAATACATGCAAAGTCATAATACATGCAACTATTCTGATCACAACACTTTTCCAAAAAACAGAAGAACATCTCCAACCTCTGTACAGTAGGAGCCTATGGAATCTTTCAATCTTATTTGTAGCATGATATGGAAGTTTGAAAGTACGTATTTGCTGTTTGACATTTTTCGAAAGTTTTTACCGAGCGCTTCGCACGCAGTCATTACCGGTATAGATAATGATTATTAACACAAGAATCATGACGAAAAAACATCCTGAAACGCGCTTTTTAGTCCTTACCTCCTTTTGCTTTACCTATCAGGGAGGTCTAATATCAAGTCCCTGCACTTATACTCTCCCTCCCATTTCCCCATTGCTCAGAACTGTTTGTCTGGATTTTTGTTCACACTTAGTAAAAATACAATATTTGTAATGTGCTTGGTATCATACTCTATAGTATCACTTTGGATGTCAAGTAATAATCATCATATCACTCACTTGCCCCATTTTATATAATTAATCCAGAGCTTCCACTGCAGGCGGCACTCATAATACCGGTGTCTGCCAGCTATAGATACCCTTTTATAATGCACAATGAAGCAAAGGAAGATTTTCATAATAGTCCAAGAATGTTTCTGTGGACTCCATGCACATATTTTTACATAAAAGCTCTCCCCAAATAGAAGGCATTTATTTAGTAGCCAAAAGGGGGGCTTGACAGGAGGTTTGTTGAAAACATACCCTTCTCTAGGAAAACATACTTAGTCTTCTCTTTCACCTAAACCAAAAGTAAGAATTCACTGAATTATGGATATTTTCCAGCCATATATGATCAGTTCTCAAAATTATCCCAAAGGTAGTACCATTTTGTATCCAAGCAACCTTAAATTAACAAAAATTCCTCAGAGGGGAGGGGGGACACTCCCTTCCCCAGGATTGCACCTTTATGTTGTGACAAAAAGGATTCCACACTGCTGTATACAGGCAGGCACAAAATAGTACAATTTACCCAGCTGACAGTGGGGGAAACTGAGATGGTATTACAACCTCATCTGTTCTGCCCCCCACCACTAAATCCTTGGGGTGCCACTGTACCTCACTGAGTTTGGTACGGCAGGTATACATGTGACAGTGTGCTTCTGTCCAATGCCATCTACATATCTTTCACGCAAAGCTGCAGCGCAACATTAATTTTGCACTTACAATGTATATAGTGCTAACTCCAAAGATTTCAGTGCACACTCAAGAAACAGAAAAAGAAAAACAAAAGTAACAACAAATGAAACTTAACCCAGTGCTTTTTATAGAGCTGTGATGGTTGTTTGTGGGAGTGATTGTTCCACAGAACAGCTAGGGCACCAATTACTTTGAGGGCTTTACTAGGTTTTAAACTGAAAAATGAACTCCAAGCAAGCCTACCCAGGGACTGAAAATCAGAAAGATGTCAAATTTATCCCTATGAGGACAATGACATTAGCATCCCTATGTTACACTGGCCCCTTTGCTTGAACAGGATGTCCTGTATATAAAGTGCTGGACTGAGCTACCTAGACTGGAAGCCTATCTAATTTACCTATAAACTGGATTCTACAGTGATCTTTCAGTATAAAATGGCTCCTACAAATGACATCAGGCTTGACTCCAATAGCAATGGGAATCTTTATGGCTTCGTATTTACTACACCATTGTTTGTATTCCTGCGGGTCTTGTATGCAGCTTTTGCAATGGGGAGGTTTGTTCTATGAAAAGTACTTGGACCAAATACATGAAACAGTATGTAATAAGTTGAACACCACCATCACTTGGTGCAAATAGGGCATCCAAAGGAAATTTTTGCCAAAAATGTACCCTTGGTTGCTAGAAACAGCACTAGGCCATATAAGTGGCTTCTCAACATTCATATGTTATATCCCCTGCTATATATGAAAACCACCCATTTTAAAATCTTCATTTTTGTAATTGCTGCAAATAGCCTAATTGTTCCCAAGGTAATGGTATAATTACTGTTGAACAATGCAGGCCCATGGGGGGGGGCAGGGGGAAGCCATTGGAAAATTCCCCCCCCCCAGAAGATCACAGATGTGACCACTGAATTAATGCATTTTTATTGTTTTGTCCCCTTGAAAAATATTTCCCCCAGCCTCCCCCTCCCCCGAAGCTTTTTGAATTTTCAAAAATGCTGCCAATCAAGGAGAAGTCATCAACTGAGAAATTTGATGCCCCCACACTAAAAATATACTTTGGGGTGATGAGTTTATGTTTTAACTTCCTGCATGATTACGAAGAAATGTTTATTTGGTAAAATCACTGAAGCCTTAACCAAAGCTGATCACGAAAAGCACTTATTAGGCTTCAAAAGTCGTAGGCCTACGTGACAGGTGTGTTTGTGTGAGGATTACTGTGAAATGTAAGGACTTTTGAATTATAATAAGGTGACCATATTTTTGGGGGTTTCAATCAGGGACACTACTAGACCACGCATCGTGTAAAAGAAAATTTACATCGATAGTGTGCAATTGGCTATCTAGGCTAGTAAATGTGTGTGATCACAGCAGTAATAGAAAACTTTCGATCTCTGTGATTGCAGATAATACCTGCTATTTGTTAGCCTATGTACGTTGTACTTGGGCGATATACATCTCAACGATTTTGATGTAATACTAGGCCCTAGCTACCCGGCTGTTCAGCTCCCGTCCGAAGGTACACAGTAGGTTATACAATCGACAAAATATTATTTTTACAACATTATATTAAATTCTTGGGAAATTTCAAAATTCAAGGACATTTTTTCAAATCGGGAACATTTTCAGGGACACTTATTCATCGGGACGGAACACTGGATTCGGGGACTCTCCCCCAAAATCGGGGACATTTGGTCACCTTAAATTATAAGCTCACTATGTCTGAAAAACACGATTTGCCTATAAAAGTTCTGGAGGCATTCCTATAATCTTGCAGTGTTCAATTTAATAGAGTAGAGCAATCCATATAGGAGAATTCAGAGGGGCAAAAGCCCGCACGTTTTGCAAGACTTTTTAATGGAGTTGAGAGAATGGTTTACACCTGGAGTGGGGAACATCTGGCCTGTGAGACTTTTTGGAACAGCCAGGAGGGCAAGGTCATGAATGTAATTTTTAGTAACACCTACTTGAAATTCAATTTATAATAACTTATCTACCCAGGGACTAAATACCCTGTGTGATGCCGCTTCTGGTGTAGTCTACAACTCACAGGTTACACAATTAGCATGTACTTTAAAGCATGTCTTTACTCATGAACCAAGCTCATCTACCTATTGGGTGTGAAATTTATTTCATTCTCACCATTACTAGTCCCTGTGGATTGCATTGGTAAAACCTGCCTCCTCCCTCCAGTGGGTTTGAAACTAAAGCAGTGAATAACTCTGCAAAGTTATGCGATGACTTAACATTACTGAAGTGCCTTCAAAAGGCTTCAAAACAATATTTTTTTCGTTGCACTTCCTGTGCTTTTTCTCAGTTGCTTGACTGTCATTATAATAATTCATACATCATGAATGGACCTGGAGTAAGTGCAAGCTAAGATATTTAAAACAAATGATCATTTTGTGATATTTGCAATTTGATCAGCTTCACGCATCATAAGGTCATTTACAAAGAGTGTATTAACGGTAATGTTTGAGTTAAATCCCTATAACTTTGCAGACACTTGATAGCTTTTGGAGATGTTGATTATCATCCATGAGATAAAAAGCAGTTTTATTCAGGTGTCACACAGACAGATCAGGTGTCTGTCTGTAAAAAGTGATGGGATATGTTATGTGCTCACACGAAATGTTTCCCATAGGAGAAGATCTTTTCGTTCCCTTGGCCACGCTGAATTTAGCTGTTGGCCTGCAAGCTATCATATGACTGTCAAACAGCCTGTGCGTTATTATCAGAAGGTTGAGATCACCACCTCTGGTTTAAACCGCCGTTTTAGTTGTTTAAATTGAACACCAAACAGTCAATCAAAACTGTAGTGAGACTTCTGACTAGTGGGTTCAACTGTATACTGAGTTAACAAATTCCCTTTCCCCTTTGCAAAATTTTTTCGGGAGCTGTACTTAGATCCAAAATAGTGCTATCATTTTATCGTTTTCGAGGTCTTTAAGTTCAAAATTTTCATAATTTTAAGAAAGATATCAAGAAAACTAACATTTTGTGGCTTCTTGATAAAGCTGAAACATTGTGACATAATGAAAGAAATAGCAAGATATTTATGCTTGGAGCATTTTATACAAGTGAATCAAGCAGTGTTGCCTGTTCCAATACTCTGCCAGTGGTGTTGCCATAGAGGGGGGACAGGAGCTGGTATGTGCCCACCATGGCTGTTCCCCCCATGTGCCCCTTCCCCTAAATAAGATTTAGGGTATGAAAAAAATTATGTTAAACACATCATTCACAATGCATATGTTAATATGAACAGAAGGACCCACTGTTATTTAATCACAGACAAACATAAGGCTAAAATTAAACAAAATATGTCCTCAAAACTGCAATTTTGAGGCGTGCTTTGCACGCATCTATTTGTTGAACTGAATAAAGACTGCTTTATTACATGGGACGTGTAATCCAGCTCTACTGTTTCAACCTTTATTTTCAAAGCTAAGAGACTACTGCGGCATTGATTCCTTTCCCTTCAATACAATTCTCACATTGATTATCTTTTCGCCAGATCTTACGTTTGAAACTGTAAAAAACTGTGATTTTCATTGCCTTTTTGAATGCGTATCCAATAAATATGAGGATAATTAAACAGCTGCTTTACTCTCATAGGCTAACATTTGCTTATTTTAGAGACCAGTGCCTTCAGATTTGCATGGTGAAACTTTGCTCTCCTCAGTATCCCTGTATTCTTGCCGAGGAGCAGTCAAGCAACACACCATTGATCATATTGGTGATACCTCTGAAAGAAATAAAAGGACTTCCACAAAATTTTCATAGATGCTCAAAACCCGAATTTTCTGACTACTTCATGCGTGCACTAAGGATGCAGGTCTCAGCAGGTGCAGAACCCACCCTTTTCTATTTATTGATGAAGAAAATGCAAAATATATATTGGTCATAATTGTAATTTTGAAGCACCTAAAGCCCACTGAACTGCATTCAAGCAGGCTTCTCCACATTTTTCCAGCTAGCCTTGGATCTGCAGCTGAGTCAGTCATCATGTACCATTGTTCAAGAGCAGTGATTTGTTCTCAATATTGGGGGGGACAAGACCAGAATTTCCAACAATTTACTGTGTGAAAAATCAAAGTCAATGGGCGATTTCTCAGATATTGGGGGGGACATGTCCCCCGCATCCCCCCCGGGATCGCTGCCCATGCCATTGTTGCTCCAATTTGAAGGCTAATCTCCTCAGTGGCATATCTGGAAGGTAGTTGTCTCAACATTAACTCCTATGAAGCAGCATAAGTGGATTAATTTTAAGCTCACGGAAAACATTAACATGATCAATCAGCTGTCCCTATATTCACACCCCCATCATGAAATTGTTAGTGCAAGTAAGGCTAACACAATGGTCTAATGCTTCATTCTAATGGTCACATTTTTTTTATAAATACCCCACTGGCAGAGCCTCTGCATCACCTCTGCATCAGTGGGCTGCGCATGCACCCCTGGATAACCAACATTGGAATGGTGTCCTTATAATACACAGTGGTGGGGCCAGGTGGTGTCCGGGAAGGGTGGCCCCCGTCAGGGAATTTTTACAGTTTTGTAGGGGAGTCTTAGTCGATACAATAATGTATGCAGTCCCCAACGGCGACTAGAAGTCCCAACAGTTTACCTGTTTTTTGCTCTCAGGAAGACAATTTCTCTAATAAAAACCCAAAATTTTTGGCGCACTCGAGCTTCTTCAATAGTTTCATTCCACATAGCTAGATATCACAAGTTCTATCACTACCAAGTAACATGTTGGCAGAGTACACAGTTTTTGTAGAGGTCGTAAATTTCATCCCAATTTATCCCAAAGCCTAGTTGCTGCTCTCTTGTGTGTGTGTCATGCAGTACAGTCAGTTGTAAGTGGCTCATGGAACAGTTTGGCTATTTCATCGGGTAGTCCAGGTTGTTTCGATACAATGTATGTTATTCCCGATATGGAAAACATCCCCTACAGTTTTTCTTTTTTTTCTTTTTGTTCTCCATGGTTACATAATATTTTTTGTGTAAGCCTACTAAAAATTTTCGCATGCTTCGCGTGCTTTGCAATTTCACGACACAGATTCAAAAGAACACTATCAGTGCACAACTCGGCTCTTGAAGTATAAAGTTATATTACGCAAATATGCCCTACAATGGCATGGAATAGTAAGGCTCCTTAAATCCCCTTTTCACCACCCCCTCAACATATAGCTGTTGGAACTTGGGGTCGCTGGCATGGCCCGGCTTCCTGAAGGAAAACTTCTGTCACCGCCCATGGTCATTTTACTTATTTTGGCTTTCAAAGGGGTCATTTATTCGATAAAACCCAAAATTTTTGGTACGCTTTGCCTGCTCTTCCAGAATTCTGTTATTTATAGCTAAACTAGTAGGGCTGTCACGTTTAAACGTTTAAACGGTTAAACGATCGATCGGCCGTTTAAACGGCGCATAATTCAGCTAAACGTTTAAACGGTTTTCCTTTTAAAAATACAATAAAAGTTTTAGCAGTTTTCTTCCCCAATGTTTTCTTTGATATCTCTCATTTAACAACGATGTTTATTTGTAAATTCAATGACCAAATAAAGCTTCAAAAATAAACTGTCCGTGTCCCTCCATTCATAGTATATAATTCTGTGATTGAATTGAATTCCACCTACTCACAGTAAGCCTACTAATCCCCCTAACAATACGCAGCGCCCGCATCCCCAATCGAAGCAGTAGCCCAAATCTGCTTATCAGGACGCGTACACAATATCGGCTAGTACAAGCCCTTTCCACCTTTTCAAGTATAAGTAAAGAACGTGGATTTACCTAAATGTCGAGAATTTCATCTCAATTTGCTAAACCTAGTTAAACGTTCTTTTGTCCCTGTGGTGCGGTACAGGCAGTAACTCGAGGAGGGAAGTACAATCTTTAGGCATTCATCTCCTTTGAGATCCAGATCCTATTTTGGGAACCATAAACTGTATATCTTTTACCTAATCCAATTAAACTTGGCCCCTGCCAACATAGTTGACTGATTTCTGGTTACATCTCAGTCCTTCAATTAGTAGATAAAGACTTCCTGTTCATAACCTATGCAAAAGATTTAACTGTGCAATGAGAGGACATGTCTATCTGTTGTGTAATCAATTATGGACAAAGTTCCTCACTGCAGGCCAGGGATTAAATGTAATATTCTAGAAGTGATAAAGGTTTCTTACAACAAAGAAATGAACAGATAAGTAGGATTTTATTACACCCAACGTCCCATTTGTGAGGTGTGGTCTGAGAGTCTTGATTTTTTAAGCTGGCCAAGTTCTAATGATACTCGATGGGGCCCAACTGCCCGGGCAATTGACCTAAATAAGCTTTAAATAAGTACAGATTCTTTTTCGTGTAGGCTTACCCAAAAATTTTTCACGCACTTAGTGCACTTTGCAATTTCACGGTTTAGATTCTGGGGAAAACATTCAATCAGCGTGGCACTACATTCCTCTAGTACAAATATTATGCAATGTTTGCCCCACAATGGCATGGTATAGTACATAGGTTTTCTTTTATATTCCCCCACACTAACCCTTTGACGGCATCAGGGCTGTCAGGGTTCGGATTGCAGCCCCCCTCCCCCAGTCGGGCAAATTCTGGTGACACTCCTGGTATAGCACAATGCCTGACCGAATGGCTGAGTTAGGTTTCTATAAAGAACCCCATATCATCTTTGTAATACATAATTGGCTAATAGCCATACTCTAGTACTGCACTATCCTGTGCAGACTGTTGATTGTCCTGGGGGTTGTCCAACACTAATACAGATTACGGACTAGATTTTCCCCCTCCCCCAACAAGATTTCTTAGAGCTCCACAGGAGCTTACTAGGCCCCTCCCCCAGGCAAGTAGTCTGAAACAACGTTCTGCACTCAGTTGCGATCAGCCTCCTACACCTATTTCAAATGTACAGAAGGTTGACATACGATTGGGCTAGGCCCATACTAGTAAGCTGATACTATCGATCTTATATAACCTTTGCCCTCTAATAAACGTTTGAGCCTATATGGCTTAAGGTATAGTCCTTCAACACTAACCTTAAATGTGTACGTAACCGTTCCCAAGGAAACTTTGCGATGATTTCCTTCTTTTTTCCAAAAACAGTCTTTCAGGACGGGTCACTCTACAAATAATCAAATGATCAAACCTCCTGCAATGACGTTACTGCATAATAAATTGATCGACAATTGAGTCGGAAGGCAACTGACGAACGGCGGTATGATACATTCACGAGCATGCGTTCTTTGGACGTAGTGACGTAAGTTTCCTGTTTGTTGGGTGTGTTAGTCCAAATCTCATAAAAACAGAAATGACAACATTCGTTGGCGGGAAATTTTAAAATAAGACATTCAAATATATTTCAAAACTAATTTCGCTAGTGCTAGGAGGAAAAAATAACTTTTCTGCAAATAAAAGGGGTTAAAATTTGAGCTAAAAAACCTTCACTATATGCATAAGTGGTTGAGAGTGTCCTATTATATAAGGAATAAGCAAAGCTCTACTTAGCGAGACTTCGGACGGTAGTGTTCACACATGGTCCTATCCTGATTGCACTGGGGGGCGGATAGGTTCCTCCCCAATGTATCGCCGGCCTCCAGAGGGGTGAGGGGAGAGTGTTGTCATCTACAAAGCATGCTGAGCATCACTGTAGGTAGAAGGGAGCTATATGGATGCCTGATTGACGGTGCCCGCAAGAGTGGGGTAACAACACCGGCCAGAATTCCTGAATACCTGGCTTCATTCTCTTGCTGATTTTTACAATAATTGTGAAAAGCGCCCTCTTTCAAAAACTTCAAGAACTATGTTCCTTAAAAGACCACGAGCGCCACCAATTTTTGTTTGGTCAGCTTTTATGCTACCAGTGTAAGAGTAATGACGTTTGTTTCACAAAGGCATACTTTTGTCACTGCATACTCGAATGACCTGAGCAAATTTTCAAGTTTTGGTAGTGTATAATGGACGGCTTAGGGAAGCTAGAATGCTTGTCTCCAAAATGAGTTTTATTTCTTTCTCCAGTTTAAATCCTAGATGGAAATTACGTACATATGCCTAACAACTGTTTCCATGAATTTGTTTTTGAGGTAAGAGGAAAATAAAAACTGTTTTGGTACTGCAGGATCAAGAAACCACTTGGGTTCATGTAGGATCCTGTGCCAGATTCACTTTTGTTCATGCTTGAGCTTCTTTCTTGTCACAGTCATATTTCTAACAGCTCTAGGATAATTTTATGAGGAAATTCTCTTTGTTTCAGTACAGGCCTTCCTTACGTTTGGGGCATATTTTACAAATGGAGAGAACAAGCAGTCATCCCCAGTATATTTTCAAGTCTCCTAAATCTTAAAAATCTGTTATTTCACTCACAAATATCTTTCATTCTGTAAAGAATCATTGAATAAAGGTAAATTTAGGGGTTATTCTGCTTGAATGTAAATAAAAAAATATCATCACATGACTAAATACAATCACTGACTTCACTTTCATTGGTACGGCAACCTGAAACAGTAGGTACACTCTGCTTTGTCGGTTAGTATACAGGCTGAATGTCATGTAGGCATGGCTGTACACAGGATTTTTTTGGGGGGGGGGGCAGGACTGCAATATTTCAGACCTCCAACTAACATCATGTTTAAGTTGCAGATGGATTGTTCCATACAGTTCCATACAAAGACATCATGTCTGACCTTGCATGGACCCCGAGCTACAAATATTAACCTGCCTCAATTGGGCCAAAATCAGATGGCAGTCTAAAGTCCGGGGAATGTGGGGCTCAAAACACAAATGTTCAAGAAATTAAACAATAATGAAGACATCGGATCACAGAACCTTTAAAATCTTATGTTTATTCTTTCAAGTGAGAGGATGAACAACACATTTCAGGTAAACTTAAAATTGCATATATAAAATTATCCCTCGGCCTATTCTGTTTACTGATAACTGAATACCTCTTGGTTATGGTAATTTAAAAGCTCAAACAAGTGATCAAATGATATGCAAATAAAATAAATGTTTGATCTTAAAGAACATTTTCGAGAGACTCACTAAGTCTGTCAGGAAAGGTGAGAGAAGAGGGAAATGTTGAAAATTGTTAGTCATGAGTATCTCGTAATGTTTCCTGAGAAATTCTTAAAAATATTAAGGTCCAATAGCCAATTGCAGGTACACTGTATCAACTGCACAAAGGGTGAAACAACCCATTAATGTTTTTTATAGTGCTGATGACTGGCAATGATCCATGCAACAATTAAGGGGGATATGGCAACCCCCCGCCACCAACCAGGAAGTTGCTACACTCCCCAATAAAAGTAAATGAAGCAAGTCATCCTCAAAAAATACAGTTTCAGTTTCACTTTGGTCGGTCAAAAATGGCTTGCACATAGTCTGTTGTGTTCCCAATTAACTTCACACATACCATGCTTAAGTTGAATACTGCCTCAAGCAATTTAGACTCAGTGCAGGCTACTGTGGCTCTGTCCTAGAGGTGTACTAGACAGGAGGCTTGGTTTAAATTGGAGGTGGGGCTAGAAGTTAACTAGTAGGGAGAATCATTTCTGTCTGGGGTGAGCTAAGACATCCTTTAACCTCATTTATAACTAGTTGACGGAGGATAAAATAAGTGGAATCACATGGTGGTTTCCAGTTCAACATGCCGCAAACAACTTTACAGTCACACACGGTTAGCCAGCACAGCTGAGCCATTTCATTACCTTTGAATTGTAGTCCCCCCTCCCCCACACTCCTATGTGCAGAGGTGTTGTTTGTGGTAGGGTATTGGCAGTTTATAGGCTTGGGTGGGTTGCCTGACTCTACACCCACAGTCTTGAGTGGGTCGCCTGACTAAACTACCCTACAGTCATGACTGATTAGACCAAAGCCTAATCAGTATAAAATGCTTCCTGGCCTCATGTTGCCATTTTGGCTTGAAAACTTAGGGTATTCCACATATCCTTGCTCCTAGGGCAAGCTGCTACTGCCATGTGGGCATGTTTAAAAGTCTAGCAATAAAATTTTCAACAGGCTATATACTGTATGGAACCTATTCTTTGATATTCTGTTAATATTATGAAAATGAATTATTTTAGCACATTACAAAGAAGACACTAAAATTAAATGAAGCAAGCCCTAATGATGAGGAGACACTCTTGTTACTTGATCATTGTTTTAAAAGAACATCACTTGCCCTACAACAGTGGTGGGAAACCTCTGTCACCAGGGCCGCATGCGGCCCGCAAGACAATTTTGTCCAGCCCACAAGGCAATTTACAAATGCAAATTCAGAAGCATTTAAAAAGGAATTGATATAAATAATCTTTTAGCTCATTGTTCCCATCGTTTATCCTGCTTTAGCCCAAGGTGTCCATCATTTATCCTGCCGTGTATCACTTTCTGGATATTGCACGTAATACTGCTACTAAAACCCTAGTATGCCCAACATAACATGCCCAGGCCACTGTTTTGTTAGACAAACAGGTGCAGAAATCCTAATACTTCTAGTAGAAGGCTACATAGCATTGAACAGAATTGCAGTATCACATATTAAGGTCTATCTATTACAGTACATAACTCAGAGGGCACTGCATTTATTCCAGTAGGTGGGGGGGGGGGGGGCTATAAGTGTCACTCCGAAGAGTATAAAGTTAAACGTTAAAAAGTACATAATTTGGCAATATAAAGTAAAGAAAAATAAAGTTGATTCCAAAATGCGCGATTTTTTCGGCGCGCCCAGTTTACGTGCACTTTCGTTCACTGTTGCTTCATGCAAAAATAAGAAGACAAATGGTTATATTGTGATACTCCTGGTCTGAGTAGCCTTGCACAATCAATGCCATTAAAAGTTTAATAATGGATGAGCATTCTATTGCCTACAAATTCGCACAAACTCAATAGCTTCTGGGAGATCCCACTAGTTCCTTACCTGGGCTTTTCCCCTAACCCCACCAGGGCCTGTTTGGGGCTCTTTGGGATGCACCCTTTGGGGAAAGCTTTTTGAGCCCTCACTATCTGCGGCCTGCAAGCGGATTATGACTTCTAAAATGGCCTTCAAGGGAAAAAGGTTCCCCACCCCTGCCCTACAAAGTCCTTATGAAAACCATGCAAACAAACTGTGTCATAAATTAATGCACTTACTAATGGAATGACTTCCCCCCATTGGCCTGGGGTATTGTCAGTTGAAAGTCAGTTAAAGCTGGGTTACTGACAATGCCAATGTGACTCACACAGTCACCTAAGCAGTCACTTCTCTTCAGTCAAACTGCCATGGGTGAACTAATGGTTAGTCACTTGTTATACTGTTAATATCTATGATGTATGAAATTATGAAAAATGTCAGCCAAAATGCAAACTGTGCATTGTTTCTCAGACTCATCGGTTATTGTCATGTGACATAAAATGTCGATCACAGGATGTATCATTCTAAGATTGCTCAAAATGTGCAATGACCATGCCCAGCACAGGCTGTGGCACAAGCTATAGTTCATAGACAATTTCCAAGCAGATATGAAATGCAATTTATCCAGCAACCTCAACCACATGTTCAGTACATCTGCCCGTTCCTTAACATTGAACATTTAATGCTTAGACATCTAGCTTACATGCTTTTAGGTGGCCCAAAGGGAAAACATGGAAGAAGGGTTCCATAGCACTGATATATAATGACAACAGGTACAGTGAAACTCCACAAAATTGTAATTCTTTAAGACTGGACTTTTGCAGACTTTGCACATAAACTTGGCTCTAATGACATTACACAGTTTTAGTTTCGTAAAAATCTCAGTGCTTTAGTCAGACTGCCTGAGGAAATTTAAAACCCCTGGAGAAGACTGCAGCAAGTCTGACATTGGGAAACAAATTGTTCATGCTCCTGTTGGAATACTTAGCAGTTACATAATTATACAGGCTTACATAATAATAAAGTCACCTTCATATATGATCCAAAAACCACCACAAGCACTGACGTCGCAATCTGACTAAAGGGCAGATCCTCAAATGTAATGATGTTTAATTCTATGTGGGTGGCTCTCTAATTACATAACCATTAATTAACACTGCATGGGATCATCCTCTGCTCCAAAATTAAATTAAATATGCAAATACATTTCTGGTCTCTTATCATATTTTGGCTTATCTTCCTGGTTGTAAAAGATGAGGTTAAAAGAAAGTTCTTCATAGACTGTAACATTTCAAATCATTACAAAGTTGCATTGAAACTCTAGTCATAGATTAAAAGGGAAAATATAGTTGCCCCAATAAGAATTAGCTGGTATTCTAATTCATGTATGGCTCTTACTTTTTCATCACGTGACAATATTTCACTTCCTTACAAACATCACAACAGCGTATACCCTCCTTCATATCATAAACTCTTTTCCAGAGCTACAAAAGAGAAGAAAAGATAATACATTTTCTAATTCTACTGAGATAAAACAAAAATAAAATGATTGCCAAAAATTATTTTTTGATGCTTCTAAAATTAAAACCTCAAATTGTAGAATTCTTGAAACACAATGAACAGAAACTTTATAGAAACCTGAGTAAAAACAATTATACACATGTCTTCATAGGCTTGTGGTGCAAGGAAAGATAAAAGGAAATTCATTAGTAGAGCACCAACTCAACAAATGGATACACCATGTACAGGGTTTTTGAGGTGAATATTCCAGAATAACAAAATTTTTCTTCCATTTTACAGGCTAAACAAGCTTTCTATTGACAATAGGAATAGAGAATTCTTTCTCCTATTATAAATACCAAACTTCTTTCCCTATTTTGAATAGCGAACCTTTTTTCCCATTTTAAATATCAAGCCTTTCCTCCTTTTATGAATACTGAACATTTTCTTCCATTTTACAGGCTAAACAAGCTTTCCATTGCCAATAGGAATAGAGAATTCTTTTTCCTATTATAAATACCAAACTTCTTTCCCTACGTATTTTGAATAGCGAACCTTTTTTCCCATTTTAAATATCAAGTCTTTCCTCCTTTTATGAATATTGAACATTTTCTTCCATTATGAATATTGAACCTTTTTTGCATTATGAATATTGAACCCTTTTTCCATTATGAATATTGAACCCTTTTTGCCATTATGAATATCAAACCTCTTTTGCCATTATGAATAGTAACCTTTTTTGCAATGCTGTAGTGGAGTCCCCACCTTCCGAGTCCAAGTCCGAGCTCAAGTCCTCACCTGCCAAGTCCGCGTCACTGGGTTTTGAGTCCGAGACCAAGACCGAGTCACAAGCTCCAAGTCAGAGTCCCCATATGGGAAAATGTACACCAGGGGTGCCCAACCTTTCTTGACCAAAGATCTACTTTTCAAGTAGCCAACCTCCCGAGATCACAAAACATGCACTGTCATACAGTTACACATAAGAAATTTTATTTTTTTTTATCTTTTCCTACACCCCTCGCGGTCGACTTGGGATCAGTGCTCGGTCTACCAGTAGACTGCGATCGACTGGTTGCAGGCACTCCTGGTGTACACTAAGAAACAGGAATTTACAAATGATCAATTTTTACATTGCCTTGTACACAATGTTGTGTGTTCTCATAGGCGGGATTATGAGGGGGGGCAAGAGGGGGCACGTGTCCCCCACATTTCCTAGACCTTAAAAATGAATAAAATAATAAAAAAATAAACTAAAGAAAGAGAGACGAGAGAAATTATGAGGGTATTTTTAACATAATGGTCGATTTTATAATGATAATGAAGGAAAAAACATTAATTTTAAATATCAAACAATGCCAGAATTTTTTCCTCGGAGCACTTCGCGTGCACCTGCAATGAGCACTAACTAATATAATGGCGGAGCTGAAAGGTGGGGAGGCAAAAGGGCCACTGTTATAAAAGGTTTATTAGGTACCTTCATTAAAATTTCTTCCAAATCATGGTCCTTGGCTCCCAGCCACACTTTTATGACATGAGGCCCTGAAATAAGGTTTGAGTACTAAATGTATGTCATTACGCCTAACATGCATGGTTCTTGAATGCACAATTCAGATACCTACCCCTGTATAGGGAATCATAATTCTCAATAAGTTTTTGGCATGTTTCGCACGAGCTCAGTGCTTGAGTAAATTACTATTTCAAAACTCTTACAATGCCTCCTGCTGTTCACTTTCCACACCGACTTCCACCATCCTCATACAATTGATCAAAAGTCACTATCTTAAATCTGCAACCATGATAAGAAAAGAATTCTTTAGCGGCAATTTAAATTATAGCTGCGAATGCATTTTTTTTCTCTAGAAATGGTCAAGAATGGCCGCAAAAGCCATAACATTTAAAAAGAATCTCGGGAGGATCCCTACCTTCGGCACTCACAGTTAAACGCTTCACTGGACATACAATATGAAGGTGCAAAAAATGCTTCTCTGGCATCGTTTACTGTGGAAGCAAATGTCCATGTCTCTGTAAGATGTACCCATAACACTTCATTCATTTTGAAAAGTATTATACACCATCACCCTCAGCCTTTCATCGTCCTTACAAATTTATGCTTTAACCTTTATTTTCGAAACTATATTATTTTTACAATTAATGAAAAACTTGAGGGGTCCCTTGTCCTAGACCATTGACAAAAATGAAACAAAAAAAAGAGAATAGCCTGGCTGGGGCAAGGAATCTTTAATTTAATGGATGATATTGCATAAAATGCAGTTTTCTTCAGCGTGCACCCCCATTTTAAATGTTGGTTCGTGATTACTTCCTATAGAACATCTTGCATGTTCCGTAATCATACAAATTCTTCTATCATCATAGTAACCACCCACCAGCCAGACCCTCGGCCTTCAAAATGACTTGTTATCTTGATTCAGAGCTATTATTGAAAAGGTCAAAATGTGATTCTTCTGATCTGTTTATAGTGCACATCCGACGAATTTCAAGATAGCCTAATGCTTCATTATAATAGTTTTAATTCTTTAAGCTTCCAGAGCGTTTACCCTGGACCACCACCAGTGTGTTGTCCCACAGAGGTGGGCTTCTGGACCCCCATGCCTCCAAAGGAGTGTTTGGCACCCCCTGGTGCCTTGGGTCCTATTTGATGTTCAGCCCGGTTTTGCCCCCCACTTACACACACCAAATCCTGCCCCTTTGTGTTATGTTGTAGGCCCTGGGTCTGTATGGCTGTGGGCGATTGTCTTCCTTTTATTGGTAATGTGGTGTTACTGTATGTACAGTATGCCGAACATGGCACTGCTTTTGTTTCTTTTCTTACTTTGAACTGGCAGAAAGGCAGAAAGGCTGAAAGGCAAGAATTGAAGAATAGGTCTGTTGGGAAAATCGGTGTCAGCAGTAAAGCTGTGATTAGATGTAGGGTGGTTCTCATTTTTAGGTGATCGATCTTTTAATATTTTCTATTAAAAATTGTTGCAAACTGTGAAAATTTTCTTGTGTTCATTGCTCTCTTCATTAAATGTGAATCGGAATAAATGGACACCTTTTGCCTTTTGGTAAATTTGTCCCTGACCCTGACCTGCAGATGTACCTTTGGTACTCTTTGCATGAGAGCATCAGTCATTTTGAGTTTGCCTCATTTCTGCAACCGTTTTGTGCTCCTAAGGGTGTTGGTACAGAGTGCTTGTGAAGAGGGCGCATTTGGGATAAAAACTTGTCAACAAAACAATTGTGCCGACAACCCGACAAACACATCAGTTTTGGAAGCAAAAGAGGGTGAGCTAGAAGTGAGGTGTCTGGCTACATCTTGCATCTTGGTTAACTTAAAGTCTATAGATTCACCTGTATGGTCTATGACAGATGGAATTCTCTGGCTTCAAACTACCTTGAATTTCAGCTAATACATACATCCCTCTGCTACATCCCTGTCTGCAAACCATATCAGAATCCAATAATCCCCACCATGCATCCACTCACATGCTCACTCAAGCTGCAGTCAAATCAACAGACCATATAGTTGGCCTGTGTAATCCAGTGGTGGTGAGGGTGAGCTGGCAGGCCAGTTGAAATGAACTTACAAAATCTTAGGAAACCATATGCCCATTGAAGGAAACATATTTAGGCCAAATAATACTATCTTTCTTATTTGCATTTTCTTATTTGAACTGTGCATTTCTAAATAATGATATTTCAGAATAAAGATTACGTACAGTATCAAAGTACAACTTTTGAGCCTGGTAACTTGCCACTCACAGTAATCTAGGAGGCATTTTCATAAAATATATTCTTGTTACACTAAACGAGCCAACAGATAGTGACACTCCGCTCAGATAAAGTCATGCCAAACCACTTTCTCCTGCAGCCATACACTTTTCAAAAAAGGTACACCACTTAATCTGACATTATTTTATTTGTTACTTGCTCTGTCAGGCCTGAATTGGGCCTAATGGGCAAATTGTTATACTTGTGACCATCAATTGAGTGCACATTCAATGTCATTTTACAGATAGTGTAGGTAAACATTCAGCTATATGTCTACTATTTTGTTAATACCCTCAGAGCTTCAGGGTCTATGCCCATTTTATTCCATTCGGTGCTGCTCTGAACCAGGGACCTTTCGACGGACCCCTAGACACCACACATTCAGGTGAAAGGCTAACCCTTTCAAAATGAGGCCTAAAGGCAAAATCAAGGATACATGTCTGGCTGTGCATGGCTTGTAAGATCTTCCTGGTTAAACATGTGGGCCACCAGCGGAAATAATTAAGGACCCTTATGTACATTTCCATCGTAGGACATTTTATAATATCATCTACACTATGCAACACATAATGCAAAGATGTAAATACCATGTGTTAAATAGAAACTGCAATGGACAAGGTAAAGCTATGAGACAAGGGATTAGTTGCATAAAAGTAATTCCCAAGTTCTGCTACATAGCCCAGCATCAACAGTGGATTCTTGTTTCTGTTTTCTTAATTTGTCCCCTCAACTTTATGCATGGATTCAAGTTACCCAAATGCTGCCACAAATATTCTTACATAACTAGCTTTTTTACTTTCATACTCCGAGCTATTCTGGCTAAATCTTACACACATGTTTAATGATTTCAAACAAATCAATTAAATTCATATAGCACATCCACAGTTGCATGAAATCACCCAGCTTGATACTTGACCATGGACAACATGTGCAATTTTCTTACATAACAAATTACAAGAATTAAATTAGTAATTAATTACCACAACTGTCCGTTTCATGTTTCTTTTACATCATTACCTTCAGAAAAGTGGTTTTCATCTTCATGATGTGCACCAAACTTTAACACAATAAAGTTCACCAATTAAATGGAACAGTATTTATCCTGTGCCATACCCATTTTACATAATTTACCATCCTAAGAAAAAGGCATGACTTGAACAATATTCTGAAACATTATAACAATGTTTCAATTTTGTACAGTTTGACACATCTTTGAACAAACTAACATTTGACAATAACCACAAGCATGTTACATATTTAACATTTCTGCCCATTTCCCTTTTTTTTTTTATAAAACTGTTGCTTTTGCAAATCTTACTTTTCAGTTAAAGAGTATCTTGTTAATACACTCTATAACCTATCTAAATAGAATCATTAATAGAATCATGGAAAAAATAACACTTCTTTGTAGGCAGGCTCCTTCCCTTGAGAGGAGAATAATTTGGTTTTGCATTTAAAAATGAGAAATAAAAATAGAATCAAAAAGATCACATTAATTCTGGTAAAATCAATAATACCTTTTTGTAACACAAACTTATCTTTTCAGCTCCACAGCATATTATAGGATTGTCAATGCATGAATATTTTCATTCCAAAGTGATTGTGGTTTGCAGCAATAAATTTTAATGTAATAATAGGAAAAATTGAACGAAAGTTCACCTCCTATATATTAGGACTAACAAGATGGATCTCACAGGTACTATGGGCAATAAGCATGAATACATGCTTTACAATTGAAAATGGTTTCTTAGCCAGACCCATCTGAAACCAGTGTTTGATATTTTGTAAGTTTCTTTCAAAAACATTTATTTTCAGTTGATTGTTATGTAAAGTTACGGAAAAAGTAAATATTTACAGGAGTGCTTTAATATGAAGGGCTGACGGGCTATTGAAGTAACGCATATCTCAGAACTTAAAGGGGAAATATATGCCTATTCATTTTATTTTTTTGTTTTCACCAGTATGTTATGACGTAATACCAAAATACCACTTTCACCTAACAGGTCGGTCTAGTGTTATATAGTATATAAATATATTTATGCATTATAAATATATATATCTATATATATATGGCACTGCAAAATGTTTTCCCCTTCAAAATAGGGTCTTGCTATGGACCATGATGAATATTACATGGATATGTAAATTTGGGACCAGCCCATGAACAAAAGGCTCAAAGGTATAGGAAACTATTCTTAGCTCAGGGGTAGGGATAGGTTGGGGTGAATAAGCTGAATATTTAAGACTATATGGTCCTGCTATCCCTCTCCTCTTTAGAAATTTTTTGAATACAGCAGGCTTGGGGTAGTCATAATCAGTAATCTTAATCGATCACAATTGATTACACTTTTTGAAGTAATCGTAATGGTAATCGATTACTCTGTGAAAGTTGCTAAGTAATCATAATCGTAATCGATTACAATGGCAAAGTAATCGTAATTGTGGTTTAATTTATGATTACACTGAAGTTAAATTTATAAAAGAAGTACAAATTATTAAGCAAATATATCAGTGCCTGCTACTTCTATTGGATCGGTGACTACAGTTAAGTTTCCTACTTTCCTGGATGCTCCAACCTGACTGGAGTGAGAAGTGCATGGGGTTGAATGATCTCCACTTTGGGAAGACTTGGTTCTGTTGTTGTTACAACCAGGGATTTTTTTATTACTTATCACTGGCACATTTTGTTCACTCAGCCCCCCTCAACCTGCGCACATGCTTATTACACAACTGGTTGACTTTATATTAAACACTTAAATGCACTTGTCAATTGTAACCACAGTCCCCCATACCCAGGCATTGCAGGGACTTGCCAGAATGTGACTTACAGAAAGGTAACAAGTGTTTCCTTCCCGGCTACATCTGGATAAAGTCCTGGTAGGGTGGGGCAACATTTGACTGCACATTGCTGGTAACTTTAATGCAATAACTCTGCACAGTGGGAGAGCAATCAACCAAACATCCTGATATATTCCCGGCCAGCTGAATACTTGTTGTCCATGCAATCTGCTCAAAAACAAAAAAAAGGTACTTCTACGTATGTATTCCTGTATGTGAATGCAGGCCAAGAGCACACATCCCGAAGCAAGCTGTGATTGCATAAAACTATTCACTCCAGGCGAGATATGGTATAAAACTGGAACAAGTACAGGCTACAGTGTTTAAATAACAACTTACCAAAAAGCTGCACAGTCATTGGCAACATGCCATTTTAAATCCTACCTTGCTTCGGCTGCACTTTAAAATCAGAGATGGTAAAGAAGTGTTATCTCCTTCTGTACCTAGGATCCTAGGACATTTTCACATACAATATCTCGAAAGGTTGAACATCAGATTTTTACAAAATAGTTTTAATCAGTGGTGTGCACCAGGGCATTCATATAACAGCACACTTATTTATATTTTAAGTATTTCTTTGTTCATTTTTTTCAGTCATCTACATCTGTAATCTGCATGCAATTGTACGTTCAAACAACTATTCTTGCTCAGTACATGTGCAGTTTCCAAAATAACCTAGGTACTTAGATATGAACCACACAGTAGAGCAGTGAGTACATGCCCGAGCATATGATAGGCACTTCTGAGTCGAATGCTTTGATGACATATGTGATGTACGTACATATTGGTTTTCTTTGGCACTTACCCCTGTACAATGCGTGCAGGCCTAGTATATCATTGGTAGCTACATACAGTGCAAAGTCCCTGCATCCCTGCGATTTACCCGGTCATGCTTCATGCAAACCACAGGGCAACAATCCTGCCCATTTTTTGCAATGCACATCCCAGCTTAGTCTCATCACATTCATAGCGGCATAGCGGGGACAAACTAGATTGTGTGCACATCCCCGGAAAAACTGTTGCAACAGCCCCACTATGGCCCAGGTGGGCAGGTGGGGGGGGGGGGAGCTGTGATCACAACTGGCAGGTGCATTAATAAAACGATAATACTCAACCTGAAAAAATGCAACATCTAAATATTAATAAAAACCAGAATGCAAAAATGCATTGAGGTTTCGATGATATATGTTCCATTCCAAATAATGCCATGATGTCCCATATCTTTCAGTCAATGGTCAAATGCTATCTTAACATGTTGGAAAAATACAGTTTTGTGTTCCTATTTAATTTTGGGAATTCTTGGGAAATTTGCAGTTTGACCTCTGGTGACCCCAGATGACGATCTTGGGAAATCTTGGAAAATTTTGCTCTTTGGCCTCTGCTGAACCCATATAAAACTCTTGGGAATTCTTGGGTAATTTTGCTTTTTTATCTCTGGTGACCCCTGATGACCTTTGACCTTCACCAAAAACAATAGGGTCCATCTTTTCACCATAACACATCCACATAGTACTGTAAGTATGAAATCTTCCAAGCTTCCTACCTGGAGATACATGTTAACAAGCTTTTCAGTGTTTGGTCCACGTTGACCCAAGATGACCTTTGACCTCCACCAAAAATGATTGAGTTCATATTCTCACCACAATGCATCCACATACTACGTATAAAATCTATCCAAGCTTTCTCCTGTGAGATATTGTGTTAACAAGGTTTTATGTGTTTGACCCTCGGCCACCCTACAGTAGATGACCTTTGAACTCCACCAAAAACAGTGGGGTACATCTTCTGACTATAACACATCAATTTACCATGTATGAAATCTATCCAAGCTTCATACGTGGAGATATCGTGTTAACAAGATTTTCAGAGCTTAACCCCCAGTGACCCAAAATGACCTTTGACCTCCACTAAAAATGATGAGATTCTTGCGCTTACTATAAGGCATCTACATACAAAGTATCAAATTTATCCAAGCTTCCTACATCGAGATATTGTGTTAACAAGGTTTTGAAGGTTTGACCCCCAGTGACCCCAGATGACCTTTGAACCCCACCAAAAATGATAGGATTCTTCCTCTTACTATAAGGCATCTACATACAAAGTATGAAATTTATCCAAGCTTTCTACATCGAGACATTGTGTTAACAAGGTTTTCAGGGTTTGACCCCCGGTGACCCCAGGTGACCTTTGACCCCCACCAAAAACAATAGGGTTCTTCCTCTTAATATGGGGCATCTATGTACCAAGTTTGAGAACTGTCAGAGCTTCCCTTCTTGAGATATCGTGTTAACGAAGTTTTCAGGGTTTGACCCCCGGTGACCCCAGATGACCTTTCACCTCCACCAAAAATGATAGGGTTCTTTCTCTTACCATAACGCATCTACATACAAAGTATGAAATTCATCCAAGCTTCCTACCTCGAGATATTGTGTTAATAAGGTTTTCAGTTTGACCCCCGGTGACCCCAGGTGACCTTTGACCCCCACCAAAAACAATAGGGTTCTTCCTCTCAATATGGGGCATCTATGTACCAAGTTTGAGAACCATTAGAGCTTCCCTTCTTGAGATATCGTGTTAACGGAGTTTTCAGGGTTTGACCCCCGGTGACCCCAGATGACCTTTCACCTCCACCAAAAATGATAGGGTTCTTCCTCTCACCATAATGCATCTACATACAAAGTATGAAATTCATCCAAGCTTCCTACCTCAAGATATTTTGTTAACAAGGTTTTCAGAGTTTGACCCCGGTGACCCCAGGTGACCTTTGACCCCACCAAAAACAATAGGGTTCTTCCTCTCAATATGGGGCATCTATGTACCAAGTTTGAGAACCATCAGAGCTTCCCTTCTTAAGATATCGTGTTAACGAAGTTTTCAGGGTTTGACCCCCGGTGACCCCAGATGACCTTTCACCTCCACCAAAAATGATAGGGTTCTTCCTCTTACCATAACGCATCTACATACAAAGTATGAAATTCATCCAAGCTTCCTACCTTGAGATATTGTGTTAACAAGGTTTTCAGAGTTTGACCCCGGTGACCCCAGGTGACCTTCGACCCCTACCAAAAACAATAGGGTTCTTCCTCTCAATATGGGGCATCTATGTACCAAGTTTGAAAACTGTCAGAGTTTCCCTTCTTGAGATATCGTGTTAACGAGCAAAGTGTCACAAACACACACACACACGCACATACACACATACATACACACGCCATCATGACTGCGTAGGTTTCTCTTATCATCGAAACCAATTACTAATAGCTCCAGTGATAAAATCTTTCATGAGCATTGAGCCAGGAAACTCCTAGTACCGACTATTGAAAGCACATACTGTATGCTGTTAATACCTCCTATCAGTCCATTGTTCCCATTACAACAAAATGTAATCACGATTGCAATCGTGATTACATTGCAATGTAATCGTAATCGATTACTTACATTTCTAGCTGTAAAATTGTAAAATCTGAAGTAATCGTAATCGTAATCGATTACATTCACATGTAATCGCCCCAAGCCTGGAATATGGTGTCCTTAAATGCAATTTGATGTTACATTTAAATAGCAGTTTTTGAGGCACATGGTAAAGATTGATGTACTTCGGAGCAAAAGCATAATTTATATCCTTACATTTTTTACTGCAGTAGTGTAGCCCAAAGCCTCCACTTCCTCTTTGTATGCCATTGTTACAGCAAGTTACACCGCTATTTGATCAAAGGGGTCAGTGAATATAAGGAAACTTTGTTAAGGACACTGACATAGTCTGCAGGGCCAGTGACACAGTGTCCTTAACAAAGTACAGTGGATTACATTTTTGTCCTTGCTGTTTACTTAAAATTGTGTAGCTTCTTGTTGTAATTAGATTTACTCACTTAAATTCTAAATCCTGCCCCCAATAAACCACCATCTCCCCCTCCCCCCATTTACATTAATTAACACGTACAGGACTTTCATTTCGGGGAATGAGGACTTTTGCCCGAAATGTTAATGCACACTTACCAGAAAACAGGGGTGCCCAGTGCCATCATAAGGATTCTCATATGGAGGGGGGCTGAACCAATTTGACTCTGAAATGGGGAGAGGGCCTGAACCATAAGCATTTTCTGAGGTAATTTTGGACACTCGAAGACAAAAAAAAACTAACTGAAAATTATTGGGAGGACTATAGCCCCCAGCCTCCTGCTTTAACAGCCCTTTACCTGCAAAGGGCAAGTCTGGTCTATCAAACTGAGGTGGGGACCGTACATGACCCCTTGCCTCACACACCTTACCCTCATTCATGTGTGTACTTCATCATACGTAGATCTGGAAAGTTACAATTAATTATTACGTGCATCCAAGATATTACATAGATATACCTTTAATATGCTATATCAGTTAAATGTTCTAAAACATCATGTAAAGATAAAATTCTAGGAAATTTAGCTGGTATTTCAATATAAAATTATTATCTATAGTGTGTGTCCATTCATGTAATGTAAAGGGAGATGAGATATTGTACTTTACCTAACATCAGGAGTGTGAAGATGTGTAGCCTATACTTGGCTCTGAAAATATGACTTTTTTTCACCCTTGGCTAAAACAAATTGGGTCAATTCAAAAGTTTTTTCATTTCCCAAAGTCGTCATACCAATTATATTTCAAGAGAATCCCTCCCCCCCCTCCCCCCCCCAAAAAAAAAGAAAAGGAAAGAAAAAAGGAAACAAAAATATATGTGAGCCATAAAACTAAGGGGTTTTATACTTTCAGTGCAGGGCTATGAAACTATGGAAGTTGAACACTCTCCGATGCTGAGCTATTTCCATAATTTGCCCACAACATGGGCAGACCATAAATGATTCTTATAGCTTTATAGAGCATGAAAATTTGGAGGTATAAGTCAGTCTTCAGAATGAATAAGGCCAAGAAAAAGAATTAGTCTCTCATCCTCATCTGCATCAATTTTTTTCTCTTTTAATTTTCATATCATGAACAATGTCCACTCACATGCCCCTTCTAGTCATTTAAATCATCACTCGAGCCTGGCAGTATGCAACATCTGTGTATGAATATGCCAGCCCTATTTTTGGGGTGGGTTGAGGCCCTGTTCAATACACGTCAGTTCCAACAGCTAAATTATATCTCAAAATCAATCAGTCAGTATGCTGCCAATTTGGATGTCACTCTCAAAAAAACTTAATGGACCTACATTCAGTCCCTTTTTGGAAGGATGAGAAACTGTTATTTTTTTTTTATTTGGTCCAAAGTATAGGAATGTTTATTTCTAGCTATCTCTGCAACTGAATAAGCTATGTGGATGTGATGTACTTTGATAATTTTTTCATTGAGTCACCTTAAATGGTGCAATACTTATCACTGTGTGCTGAAGTAATGGCTATATTTTACATGTAGTATCTGTACTTGGACTCAAGGCTCTTTTTACAATAGTACATGTAGTTGGTAGCTGTCCTTCTGTACTCTGCACATTGAGAAGATTACAAAAAGCTGAAATGGTGGGGATTAGTGCTATAAATACTGACAATGATAGAGAGCTCAAGAGCTTGTACAGCCTTAGAATGCAAAGTTCCATTATTTATTGATAATCCCCCATCCATGAATTGTGAGGACCACTGTGGCATTATCATGTAGTTACGCTTTTGAAAGCATTAGTATAGGCTCATAGGCTCAGCCCTAAATATTCAGACCAGATAACCACCACTGACAATGAAAATTCCCTGCCCAAACAATAAAATTGTTTTGCCTGTGCAAGTAGAAGAGACGGAATTGTCACTGACTGGCCATACCATAGCCACAGTCTCTTTGAATGGGGACGACCACATGTAATACCTTTTACTAGAGTTACAGACTCCATGGTTAAAGTACATGATAAATTGCTTTAGTTGCATTTGAGGAGGGGTTCCAGAATCGAATGCTTTCAGATTGATTAAAGGGTTTCCAGTATAAACAACAGGAAATTTCTCTTCCTGAAAATATTCTGAACAGGTTTTTTCCTAATAAATATTCAGTTCTCACTCAGATGATCAGCCATCACCAAATTTTCATTGACACTGTACTGTTTTAGACAGTGTTTCAGACATTTATTATTTCATTCATATAATCCTCTGCCACTTTTACAATTGACATAAAAGATGAAACAATGAAGTTTTATATCAATATGATAATTAAATATACCACTGGCTTATACCATCACTAAAAAATCAAATTCATATCCCTTTAATAATTATCTCATCATCCTAGTCACTATGAGACTTAGAAATTATAAATGAATCATTTCAATTTGTTGCAATGAAACAATCATATGTTGTATTAACACATGTTATATGGCATGTGTTACATATGTTATATATAGGCTAGTATAAAAAGTGACAAATTTCAAACATCATATAAAAAATCATAAACATTGTGAGACTTAAAATGTTGCATAATTTTATGTGTTAAAGTCAATTAGAACATATTGTAGCGTAAACTGTCAACACCCTCAAGCTATTGTATGTTACCTTTAATGTTTTTGTTTACAGATTTGTTATTACAAGAATTGCCAGGTGACTGACTTGAGCTAAGGTAAATGACCTAATAGTTGACCTTCATCATGTATCTGTTGCATGACTACTGAGTATTTCTTTGTTCATATGACCCTTGCGTGAAGTGGTAGCCAATCCTGAGCTAGCTGATTTTGTCACCCGTTGGTTCCTGTGTATATTTTATAATGTAGGAATTTTCCATGGAAGATTACTGTATATGCTGTGCAAATTTTGAACAAAAAATGATTTTGACAACTCAGAAAATATCTCGCCCTCTAGCTGGTCAGCTGTGTTTGTGTCGTTAATTGCGGACAAGGTCGACGTTACAATATTTTAAAGAGCTAATGGTATCACAACCTTTGAAATAACAAATATGAAAACTGCAATGCCCTAATGAACTGTCTGGGGATAGTGGAAGTGAATATCAGAGGATATCGCTTTCTTTTTTGTGAAATGTTTGGTGTACACCATCCAGTTTATGGAGGTTTTCAACTATACAGATGATTTGAAATATAGATCAGGCAACCTCTGTGGCACTACCAGTCTTCAGCAGCTAGTTTACACTGTTCAAACTTGGTGTAAGCACAAAATTAATGAACACAGCAAAATGTTCATAGCCTCTTTTGGTCTTTTTGTAGTTGACGGACAAGGCTGATTCTGATGTGATGAAACACCTCAAGTTTCACTGACAGTACATAACATGCATCTCTCCTCAAACCTTCTTGAATGCTTTGTTCACTTTCTGACATACTGTAGCTGCAAATCTTCAAGAAGATTCACTCAGTTTCTTGGATTCCTTTTTCCTGGCTCCCTGCCCAGTAAGCTGTCACTTTATTGTCCTAGCTGTTGTTACTAATAACCCAAGCCAACTGATCTGTACAAAAAAAGAAGAAAAAGTGCTATCAAAATACTACACTAATTGTTTTTTTTTTTACAATTGTATGAGTCATATAGGTTATTTCCAAGACTGAATTTTTCACTCAAGTTTTCCGCAGATGTGCAGATGAGAAATCAAGGTTGTTATTTCAAGCCCATAGCCTGGGGGTGGGCAGGGGGATGCAAAGCCCCCTGGGAAAATTCACCCACTATGGATAAAAAATTACCATAGCTGCCTTAATTTGTTTGAGTATATACCTCTTCCCCTTGAAAACTTTTTGCCCCTCCTAGAAGTATCCGATCCATTCTGTTGGTTAATAATCGCCTTATCCTGGGTCATCTACAATGCCTACCAGACAAAGCACACAAGCTACACCTAAGATTGTATCTCAATTAAGTCACTGGTAGCCTGGTTAAGACTGAATCATTTAAAGTGTCTTTTGGAAAAATTTTTTACAAATGTTATGGAGAAAAAGTTCAGTGGATTTAAATGATTTAAGAGGCAAAGATTTTCCTCTTGGAAACAAAGTAGGATGAAAAGTCGGGAGATACTTCTTGTAAGACTACCTCAAACTGAGGTGAATAGACAACTGAAGGGAAATGAATAGGATTAGTAGGTGTCTATTCACTTCATTTTGAGGTTGGCTTACATGAAGTATATACCGAAAAGTCACATGAATGTCAAGAGCTCCAGGAAAAAGTTACATCCCTCTAGGACTTGTCGGGCTTCTCCCATCCTTGAAACCATGAAAAACAGGCCCATAGTTTGGGCAAAATCCCTAGGGGGGCAGTTCATGATAGTGTCCAGTGGTGTACCTAGGATAGTTGGCACCTAGGCAGATCATTTCATAGTCACCCAGTGCCACCATAATGAGGGGGGGGATTTAATAGGAGACAGTCTAAATGGAGAATGTGGAATTTATGTAAAGGTCACTTCACTGCAAATTTAGGCTGTTTTTGACAAACTTTGAACTGACTATATGTTAGAAATTCAATATATATTGTCTTATTTCTATGAGAGGGATACACCTACTCCGAGAGAAATTTTTGTGCATGTAAGGTGGCTAAGATGCAAAATAGTGCTATTTTGGGAAAGCTTTGAACTGGTCACATTTAAAAATTCTCACTTTTAGTGCCTATTCTTGATCCCTTGTTCCCTTGATCTTCTTGTTGTAATCACAATATCTCAAGATAAGAGTGACACACACTTTTCATAGTTGGTATATATAGATTTGTCATGTTGAGAAGAATTAGAACCCTACTGTACTGTTGGAGGTCAAAGGCCATTTGAGGTCACCAGGGGGTCAAAAACTGAAAACCTTGTAAAAAAGTTATCTCAAGAGAGCAATGACAGACACTTCATATCTGGTATATAGATTTTCCATGGTAAGAGGAAGAATCCTTCTGTTTTTGGTGGAGGTCAAAGGTCATTTGAGGTCACTAGAGGTTAAACTGCAAAAACCTTGTAAATCGCTTGTAAACACAATATCTCAAGGTAGCAATGACAAAAACTTTACATATTTGGTATTTAGATTTGTCATGTTGAGAAGAACCCTATTGTTTTGGTGGAGGTCAAAGGTCATTTGAGGTCACAAACAGTCAAGTTAGTTAGTTAGTTAGATGAAATTTAACGACACACCAACACAAATGTGTTATATAGTGTCTAGCAAAGTTTAAATACAGTGCAAGTCCTTCCCTTTAGTCGCCTCTTACGACAGGCGGGAAATACCGTGGACATATTCTACAACCCCCAGCCCACAGGGGGCGTCACCGACAGTCAAAAACTGAAAACCTTGTAACCATGTTATCTCAAGGTAGCAATGGCAGACACTTTTCATATTTAGTGTAGAGATTTGTCATGTTAAGAGAAGGAACTGTATTGTTTTCAGTGAAGGTCATTTGAGGTCACCAGAGGTCCAGAGGTCAAAAACTGAAAACCTTTTAAAACATTATAAGTGAAGATGGGAATGACAGCTTTTCATACTTTGTGTATATCATTTTGTCACATTGTGAGGAGGAACCCTATTGTTTTTGGTGAAGGTCACAATTAAGTCATTTAAGGGCATCAGAGGTCAAAAACTGAAACTTTGTTAACATGGCATTACAAGGGGGGAAGCACCAACACTTGTTTAATTTTTGTTATTTAGTTTTTGGTGGGGTTCAAAGGTCATGTGAGGTCCGCAGAGGTCAAATTGTTACAACACTGTAAAACATGATATAGTCAAGAAAAGTTTGAGATGAACCTCAGTGTAAAAACGCACTGCCTTTTGGCAAGGAATCACTAAGCCTTTTGGGCTTTCTGGTCTTTTTGACTGCGTATAAAGAGGGGGTGCTGTTCAAGGCCCCTCCCCTTTAAGAAATGCTGGCATATTTAGAATCTTTGTTGCTAAGACACAGTCGGAAGTTGTGTGCACCATTTCCACACAAAGGTGTGTGAGCGGATCATGCCAGCACTTGTGTTCATTATTAAACACAGTGTAATAAGGTCCCATGTGTTTCGCTTTATGGGGCTGAACTGTTACCTCATGCCTGACTACACACACACATGTAATAGAAAGATTGACGACTGTCAAGAGGAAGACAATCAGTGCATGCTCATAAATATTCATGTTATATGGTCAAAACAGGCAAAATTTTCCCTCATTGGGTGAATTTTTATTTTCACCAGAAAGCGGCTATCTCCCCGACTGTTTAACCATCTCCCAATAAGTACTCCTCTCATGTCATTTGATTCTGTGTTCAGTCAGAACCAATGTTTTACAGATTTATTTCAATGGAAATTACAATTTTGAGTAGACCATAGTTCCCACTTTACATATGAATCCAGCTGGAGTAAAGGGTTTGACGTTCCATGATCTCCTAATTTGGTACATATAGAAGTACTTAACCTACTAGTTTCAGTGACCAATTTACAGAATCTAAATAGTGGCACACCACTAAGGTGGAGGGGGGGGGGGGGGTTGAATTGGCCTGGTACCACTGAAAGCTAGAGAATGCAAAAGATCTTGTGTCTATATGCTCAAGCTTGTCTAATACATGCACTATTTCACAACTGTAACTTACAGAGGCCAAAAGACAATCTGTTTTCCTTTTAATGTGGGCTTCTCCCACTCAGGTTGTTCTTCATATGTCACCATGCAAACGTCCAAAACCTTCCATGTGTACACCACTCAAATCACAGCAGTGAATCAATTTTGCTGCAACTCCAATTGTTATTAATTGTTATTGTTGTTGTTATTGTTGTTATTCAACTCTTACAGTCATTGAAGACACAGAGAAGTATATGTGGTATTTTTGAAGTAGAAAACCTAGATAAAAGATTTTTTGCAAAAATACAAGGCTATAAATATTGTTCATAAAAATATCATGAACTTTAAGCATCAGTAACTTCATTCTTTTCTCTTGTGTTTGCAGAGGGAATATGCTGGTGTCCTGTGAAAAGGGTCCATGATCAGATGCCTTAGGACCACCTGATGACATTCACATACACCCTTGCCATAGAATGTGCTTTAAGATACCATTCTTAGCAGGTGTATGGATGAATTTGTTGGTTCTTGGGTCAAACAACAGATTCAGCAAATCATTTCCTCCCATATGCTGCCTGCAGTCTCTCTTCTCCCTGAGTGAGCATCTTAACTGGTTTTCTCATGTTACATCATATGATAAAGAGATTGCAGTAAAAAATATTAAAATTGTTCATTCACACTGTATTTAGCTCAATCAGTTTTACCTTTCTTGAATAGTTTTATGTGATTATTGAGATTGTATAAAAATATTTAAACATTTAAAAGATAACAAAATAAGATCTTATACATTGCACTCAACATTTTGAAGCTGAAGCAATGTAAGATGGTTGTTGTTTGTACTTTTTAAGTTACTGAAGACTTATCATTATGTCTTAAAAGGTTCAGGTTTTTGCCTGAACTTGATCAAGTGAGAGTTATAATTTCCCCACTTTGTCATCACAATAAGATGTATTTGCATGCTAAGACAATAAGAGGGCAGATCTCTGCCTGGTAATTGGTAAAAGTATTCAAGTTCCATAAAATATGTCTTCCCCTAAATTCCTCTGCTTCGTATTTTTGCAATACTGTGCTGCTCTGTGATCACTCTTGTGCACACAAACAATCAACCTACTACTTAAGCACTCACCGATAGCCCTTCCCCTCCCCCCCCCCCAAATCTGCACTTGCATTCCCTCCCCAACGTGTTTATTCTAATGAAATATTCCCTACAACCTGAAGGATGCCGCCATTCCACAAAAAGTTGCAAAAGTTAATTGGTTCCTCACATTTTAGCATTTCAGTGTGGGATGATATCTCTTCTGTTCAAACAATAGTGTGGAATATACAGTTAAATATCTCTACGTAACACTACAGAAACTATTGATTCTAGTATTGTCTTATGGTGGGTTATCTGCAATCTTGGACGGACTCTACTTTAGAGTGGTGACTCCTAGTACTGGGAGTCAAGTAATATAAACTCCACTGGACTTGGAATCATGAGTCCTTGAAAATTTTCAATACTGTCAAAAATATGCAGAAAAATCATATTTCAGAGTTTATATTTGGTCTTTCACAGGTTTTTCTAAAGTGATTGGAACACAAATGGCTCTCATGAGCTTCATTCAGTCAAAAGTTCTCTTTTCAGTTAATCTCTGACATTGGTAATGTGGTACCATCTGACCATGGAAGTACTACCTCGGAGGTAGTACTTCCACAGTACCACACAAATTTATACCTGGACCAAAGCCAAAACCTCCACAAGTGCGAGGGACGGAATGTGGAGCATGTTTTTCACTGTTTTAGCTACATTGTTGATGAGTAATAAAATTTCAGTGGTTGATTTTGTAAAGAGACTAACAAACAAAATCATGTAATCTAAAGATATCTAAGATTTAGCATGTTGCCATAGCAATGAATGTTACCATAATAGGCATGATGGACAGAACGATAAAACATTGGTGTCCATGCTTACCAAATATTTCTTTTATCATTATCAAATTTAGTAGGAGTTGAATTTAATTTACAACATGTATACCAAGTTCAATTACCTTTGTGATACTGACTGAAAGGGGTTTAAAAGATCTCATGCTAACATAGGGTATGATGTAATATTCCAAAAAAAAAAAAAAATAGGAAGCTTGAGGACGGAATGTGAGGACAGAATATTTGTCCATGCTAAGTGGAATCAAGATATAGCTGTTTGATGTCACGTTTTTATTGCAAAGCTCCCATTTTTTTTAAATTTTCTGTCCAAAAAAAGAAAAAATCTGATATTTTATAAGTCAATTCAGAGACATACATAACTTTGGGGAAGAACAGGGTGGATGGGGATCGAGGGGCTGGGGGATTAGAGGGGGTATACACACACTAGTTGAAGCTTACACTGTATATCCTATGGTTACACTGTAGATGAGAGGGGGAAGAAGAAACTGACCAATTGTAATCCTATTCTATAATCTCCCATCAGATGTCTCATAAAAAGCTTAAATTATCTCAGATTGCCCCTTAAAAGAAAGAACCATTGAATCCACATAATTATATCCAGTCTAGTTATTACCCCTATCCTTACAGTACATGGGTGCAATGTGAAAAGCAAATTCAACAAAATTTACCTTGATTTGTTAATAATCAACCCTGCTTAATTATCACTACTGACTATTGGACAGTCCCATCAGCTATGGAGTACCTCTGTATAAGGATATACCCACTAGTGGCATCCTTCCTACCTCGCAGAATACTTGCTCCAAGTCACCAAGTTTGTTTCATTGCCAGCTGAATGTTGAGTCTAGCTGCCAGCCGAATGTTGAGTCTAGCATTTATCTCTGGTCTAATTCAGGCTTCGACAAATCCCCTGCCCGACAGTCTGGGACGAGTAAAAAGTTACTCGGGCAAGTATATTGTTCAATATCATAGCCCGCCGGGCAAGTACCCTTGTGAAGTCTCTCCCAAAGGAGTTTAAAGGCATATTAAGAGTGAACAAATAGATATTCACGTGGACAAGTAGACTAAGAGAACAGCTTGCCCGATGGACAAGTAATGAAAAAAGAATTTGTCCAAGCCTGCATAATTTCTTCACCTCTTATTAAGAGATCTAAGAGCTGCATGGCCAGTGACATTCCACGGTATATGGGACTGTCCAACACTTATAACAGGTAAGCTGGAGCAACACAGTGTGTGATTGCAATTATATCTACATAGTAGTAGTGTCAATGGTACAGAATTTTCAAAATAATTTAAAACTTTGTAACATTAACTGATTCTTAACTTTAAAAATTGTTATACTTTCGTACTGTCAACTCAAATTCAATGGCTGTAACATACAGTATTGTTTCAAGTATGAGTGCTACTGAATTGTGGTGTAGTGTGTATACCATACTACATGACAGTGCTCATCAGATAATTATTGAGACGGTTAAATTAAATTTCAATGCAGATATAACCAATTTAGTTTGCAATTCCAAATGAAATACTGGATCTGTGGTAGAGTGGATTTAGATGGTGGCATTTGGAGTGATGAAGCTTAGAAATGGGTTTGGGGGGTTGGGGTTGGGGTTGGATATCCCAGTTGGCTAAAGTAAGGTCAGATTTTCATCCTAACGCATTAATCTATGGATATCACAATTGAACTGAACTGGCTTTTCAAAAGAAACCAACTTGATTTCAATTTTTGAGTTGGTTTATAGCCACCCAACTTGAAGCTGTAATTCCTTTCAGTAAAGCCAGATTCCTTTCCCACGTTCATGGTATCTTAGCACTGTAAAACTACTGTCCTTCAAGGCCTAATTTAATACTACATTTTAAATTTGACTTAATGTAAACTTCACATTTTTTAAATTTCAGAATGAAACATTTTTTAATTCCATTGAAATTATCCTGTGCCCTACTACAGCGCAGTACTAACTTTTACCAATTTTCTTCCCACACTGCTCCCATGTGCCTGTAACAATTGAGGTAACAAATAAACTGGGATACTGTACAATGCCCTTACAAAAAAATTGTGTGGCAAAAGTTCCAATACCACACTGGACAAAAAGTGTCATACTGTGTAAAACTACGGTTGGGTGTGAAAAATAGTGAATTTTATGTGATTTTTCGTAGGGTAATGTGTGATTTTAATAAAAATTTGACCCACTTTTTAAGGTGCCATGCTTTTACCTGCATTACCGCAGTTTGCCGCATGTTACAAAGAGTGGAGAATCAAAATACATTTTTACAAAGGCAAACATGTGGCAAAGTGGGGTAAAGTAGAATATTGTGTGTCAAATTGGTTCCAATCCCACAAGTGTCACCACTCATTACCTCACTTTTCCAGTTATGTATTTCCCTATGCCCTGCCACATGTGATTATGCATGTTCACATGTGGCATGCCCCACATTTTTTTGGAAGGGTGGGGTAATAAAATTTTAAGTGGCACAAAGCTGATGTACACACTACACAGCCTTTCACAAGGCATTTGAGAAACTGAACAATTACAGTATATAACTACCATAAGTGTAGGAAGCTTTTTGAAAGTGGAGGTAGAAGTGAATGTTAGTGATCAGTGTCCTGGGGAGGGGTCTAAGGGGGACACCCCTCCCCTTTTGAAATTTTTTGACTATTTAAAGTGTCCTAGATGCAAAATGGTGCAATGTTTGGCAATCTTTGAAGGAGTTTTATCCTATTCAATGCCATATTTTGGCAGCATGTCATTTAAAGTGGAGGGGGGGGGAGATTTCTGCCCCCACCAATCAGAGTGCAGGGGTGGTCGCCCCCCTGCCTCCCTATCAGGGGCGGTTCTAGATCGAGACTTTTGGGGGGACTTAGGGGGGCTTGAAACGGAAGAATCATAAAATTTTCTCTCAAATATGTAAATCGGCCATGCGCACGCTGAAACCAATGATAATAAAAACAGTACCATAACCAGGGACGGCGCAAGGTTATTTTGATAGGGGACATGGGTTGAGTGATCGCCGTCCTGGGGGAGGTGTCTAAGGGGAGGGGACGTCCCCTTCCTCTGAGAAATTTTTGCTAATTTAAGGTTGCTAAGATGCAAAATGGTGCGTTCTTTGGGTAATTTTTTTGACTATATGACTGGAAAATGTTCATAACTTTGTGAATTCTAATTTTTGGTTGGGGGAAAGAGGGCTTTCTTAGGGGAGAGGTCTAAGGGGAAGGGTATTCCCCTCCCTTTGAGAAATTTTTGCTAATTTAAGGGTGCTAAGATGCAAAATGGTGCGGTCTTTGGGTTAATTTTTGACTGATATACTGTATATGGCTGGAAAATGTTCATAATTTTGTGAATTCTAATTTTTGGTTGGGGGAAAGAGGGCGGTCCTAGGGGAGACGTCTAAGGGATCGGTGTTCCCCTCTCCTGTGAGAAATTTTGGTTACTTTAAGGTTGCTAAGATGCTAAATAGTGCAGTCTTCGGGACAGTTTTGACTGATATATGGCTGGAAAATGTTCATAACTTCGTGAATTCTAATTTTTGTTTCGGTAAAAGAGGACTGTTCTAGGGGATAGGTCTAAGGGAAGGGGTCAACAAACCTCCTGAAGTCCCCTTTTGGACACATTACTGCCTTCTAGTCGCAGAAAGTTTTACGCAAAAATATGTGCGTGGAGTCCACAGAAACATTCTCGAACTATTAAGAAAATTTGCCTTGCTTCATTTGTGCATTATAAAATCGTATCTAAAGGCTGGTAGAAACCGGAATATGGCCTCTTGGAAGCTCTGGATTAACTATGTGGATCAGATATAGGCCTACCCCGCCCTCCTCTTTTCTTCTCCTTTCCGTCTTCTTTTCCTACTCTTTTTCTCTTTTCCTGCAAATTACAGGGGGTAGGCTTCCCTCCCCCCCGAGTGGTACCGCCCCTGACCATGACATAGATGTAACGTATACAGGCATATATTTCTTTATTTGGAAGAATGTAGCAAACGTAACTGAGAGATACGAGCAACTGGACTTGTTCACCGTAATGGGATAATGATTCGGCCTGTAGATTTGACTTAAAAGGACTGCTAGTATAGCTTGACGAGATCAGCAACGAAATGACTCATTTTGAACTTCCAACAGATGATTAATCCGTTAACTTGATTTACATGTACGTACATACTATCATAGATGTTACCTATGTTACTTATCTGACCCAGCTTCCATTGTATGAAATCGTGAACCTAATATGTGATTTCGAGACACAGACGACAGTTTCCCTTGACAAACTAAATCCACTGGACGAGGTTGTGCACAAGTGTATTGGGCAATTTTGTTTTTCTCAGTACATGCAAAATAGCACAACACAACCTCTAAAAATTTTGGGGGGGCTTGAGCGAATTCTGGGGGGCTTGAGCCCCCAAAGCCCCCCGTAAAACTGCGCCTGCTCCCCATTCCTATGCCTATGAACATTTTGAGTCCATTTCTCACTCCTCAGTAACCCCCAACATGTGGGGACCCTTAACTATATCTCCTGTCCCCATCCCTTTCATGTCCCAACTACCCCATCCCGCTATCCAGAGTGTATGTTTGTGAACTGGCTTGTAAAATTTCTTATCTTCTGTATTAGTTCATGGGCATTTAGCAATATCAATATACGTTCCCTACTGTACGATTTCAATATGCATCACCATTTCATCAATATAGAGAAAATTCTGTGTATCACAGTACATGTTTCCTTTCTTTTGGTAAATTTTCATATCCCAATTTAAAAGTGAGAATTTCTTACCTCTCACAAATGTTTTTCTTTATTGATTTTAATAAATGATGCACAAATGAATTTGAATTCCTATCATATGTGATGAAAATGAGTCAAACATGCCCAGAATGTTCATTCCATCCCTCTCGCCAATAAAGATTTGTTGCTATAGCAACATACTTAGTCTTATATACCTTTAAATTGTATTTATTCAGATGTGTTGCAGTCTCTGTATTAATTGAATCAAATACTAAAATTTTATGATTTAACAACAGTTGCAAATTAAAGACAAATGAAATTGTACATCTAATTCTGTCTCTCGCACAAATAGGCATTAATAGCACATGTAAGTTGGCCCTATCAATTCCATCCTTCACACTAATGATTTTGTCCCTCGCTAAAAGTTCCGCTATTGATAATACCCATTTAAAAAAATTTGTTGTTTACATATTGACAACAGGTTTTAAGGTCACAAATACTTGATACTTTGGAGATTTTCACACATATTGCCAATTTTTCCTTCAAAAACAAAATTTTACTGTCAAAAAACGTGAGGTGACGGAATCAAGAGCTGGTTTTCCCCATTTTCCCTATTTTTTCCCAAGAAGTTTAGGAGCATTTTTATGCAGTTAAATGTCTTTGGTTGTGAACATCAAAGTACAGAAAAGCAAATTTACCTCTTTAACTGTTATCAATAGCTAGGTAATTTTAATCAAAGGGCTGGGGCACATGCCTCCCATGACAAAGCTGTGCCACCCCAGGTGCCCCCTGTGGAAAATTTTGGAATGCACAGTTCTGTGTATAAGCCCCTACAGAGAAGGATAGATTCAGAAATTGTGCCCCCCTAGGAAAGGTTCGTGACCCCCCCCCCTTCAGTGCCCCCTGCTCAAAAAATCCTGGCTATGCCACTGCATGCAGCCTACAATATACAGTAGACTCCCAAAAAAGGATTACTGTTCTGCAAGCATACATTTTGATGTGTGCAGTGCACAGTAAAGTTGCTGGGTGACAAGGAATTATAATATGTATGTAATGAAAAATACTGTAGTCATGTATGTATCTTGTCACTTTAATTTTAAATCACCAGTATAAAGTGAAGTGTATGTATTACAACCTTTGGCAATTGGTCCACATACAGACTGGCAAATCTAGCTTTCATTTAATTGTCACATACCTATCCTGTAACTTAGGCACATTACTGACAATGGCAGTATTTTAGCCTACTGTACAGAAGATCACATGTGTTATTTTTCAGTTAATTGTTTAACAAACACAATAATATAATTTCATCTTCAAAAACTTTCCTTTTGAGGGAAAGTCACAGCATATATCTTATAAGGGAACTATCAGTAGCGGTTTAGAAACTAAAGACTGAAAAATCTCCAGGACTGCCAATAACACTCATGCCAACTTTGTAAGTAATTAATGCAGGCCTGTAGACAGGGGCCGGAGGGCATATAGGGCTCTGCCTCCCCCCCCCCCCCATGTGGCCTGCAATTTAGTGTTTGTCAACCTTCCAGCAACCCGGCCATCACGTCTGTCAGGGCTTTGGGTTGCTAGTCCACCACTGGGGAGCAGTGTTCTCGCTAAGGTGCACAACTGCACTATTCCCACACCTGGCTCCTGAAATCCCGCAAAGTTTAAGTTTCTGTGAGGGAAATTTGCGCATCCATTTACTTGCCGATGTGTTCAGGTTAAATTACAAATTAACAAAATCCCTCCTTTAAAAAGGAAAATCCCTTCTAAAGTTTCTTTTGAAGGAGTGAGGTCCAACCTTAATTCTGAAGTCTAGCACTAACACTGCTGGGGAGCTTGCTTGGGCCCTTGTCACGAAAATCCAGGTACCACCTCTAGCTGAGTCTGCTAGCAGGTACTATCACTGTCAATTTTGTTGCAAAATTTTGGTGTGATTGGCATGGATTCCTCACAATTGCCATTTTATCACTAATGAACATTATTAGTACAAAAATACCAGTGAACTATCCTAGCCAAAACAAGGACGATGTACACTCAAAGTTAGAGGCCATGCAAGGGGTTTTCTGGTAGCAATATAATACCATGAGTCCCGTTCGTAATGTGATGACTATATAAGGTTGAAACTAAATTTAGCCTACTAAATTTTTTCAAAGATTTACTTTCCTCCCTGTTGACTGTACATTTCATCCTGTTGCAAGCTGTTCATGGAAAATTTTGTTCAAAGTAAAAATATGGTAATTTGTGAACTGAATTGTGAGAACTGTGAAGAGCTTGGTGTGCTGTCAGTGTCAGTCTGAGACCAGCTCAAAGCTCCATTCTACTATTCCCACTTTGCTAATTCCTCAGACACCCTGGGGAAATTTCCTCTGGATCCCACCTATTAAAATGGTACACTGAACCAAACTGGGACCTTATGGTAGTCCATGGTTACCTCACCATTCCCAAGGTACTAAACTCTTCATCTGTACTTATGGAGTTGAGGAAGCATCATCATGATCACATAGCCTTGTACTGTTCACTTGCAGAGACTTTCCAAGTCTCTGTATTGCAAGAGGAGGGGAAATTGCCACCAGGGGAGGGAAATTTTTGCACGCTGTGTGCATGTGCATATGAATATCCAATTTCTCAACCATCTGTGGTGGGCTCGAGATATCATCCCCTGTGGTTCCAGCAATTAACTACCATCATCTGGTGGCACCACTGGCTACAAACATAATCTTCGGTGTCCCCATTTGTGGTGCTGGTCCCTCCCCCCTCCCGTCCCATGCCATGATTCCTGGCTTCTAGCCTGAGTTAATGCTTTAGCTCCTACATGCTAAGATACATAACTATGACATAAACAGTACACACAGCACATTTTTATGCAAGAAATTTAGCTTGACTTTTTCTGCTTTATCAAATAAAAATTTAGAAATGAATTAGGAAGTGTCAGTCCCTATAGCTAGAAAGTAATGACCACCTTTACAACATGGTGTAGCACTCACTGCAAATTATCTACAATTACATACAAACTACAAAACAAAACAGAGATATTTTCAACACATCTACAGATTATTTGTAATTATGAATTCTGATTATCAACTGTCTTCATGTACATAGCAACGCACAGGCATGGATCCAGACATTTCGAAAAGGGAGGGGGGGGGGGCTGAAAGCCCCCTTGAATTTTCGCATATTTGTTATTGCTGATGTGGCATAAAAGAGGGGGCTGAGGCCGGGAAAGCCCCCCCCCCTTGGATCCATGCCTGATACATAGCAGGAGTCACCATGACTAGGTGATGATTCAGAAGAAGATGAGACTAAACTAACCATTCCATTCACAACCACCTTTTCAAACAAAGAAATCGAGCGGGAGTTCTTCACTTGATCTGTGACAGTATGCCACATTTTATAATTATGATTTTGCAAGCTAAATGAACCAATATGTGTCATTCTCCAATACTGGGTAATGAAAGTGTGACATGCATGGCAAAAATTAGAATTCATCAAATAATCTTGAAAGCACACTAATTACTTACTTTTTGGCATGTGTGAACTGAATATGAAATACAAAGATAGTTGAATATAAATGGACTGAAATATTCCACAAAACTGGTTATATACCCCTACATGTGTGACGTATGTAACATGGTGTCCACTTACATGCTTGGAACTGAATATGTAAATTTTTTTCCTGAGTTAGTTGTATTTTATCATACCCTTCTTGAGTATCAAAATACATTTTATGCAAAAAAAGTGTCAAATTTTTCAAAACGGCATCAAAATCACACTTTTGAATAAGTGGACACCGTTACGTACATCACAATAGTTGGTATGTGTTGTTATTCAGTGAAAATTTGAATTTCTTAGTTTCAACCAAAGTAAATTTACAGATTACTTATTAGTAATGCACCACTGAGGCGATTTAGTCTATGTTTTACATGTATTGAAATTTTCATGTTCTCTTAATGAAGAATTTTGCTTATAAATTGTGACGTACGTAACGCAGGACACCAAAAATTTGAATTTTTCAAATCCCTAATTTTTCAGGTTAGGAGAATGTTGTGCACATTACTCATCCCAGAGTTGCTTTTTATAACAAAATTATTACCATGAACATGATATTCTGTCCCAAACCAGCATTTTTGCAGAATTCAAGTTTTTTGTGACGTATGTAACAGGACACCAAACGGGTGGACACAGAGCAGGTATGCTCTCACTGTGACTTTCATAGCAAACATTGCTACAAATAACAATGCCCAGTTAGACAATGGTAATGGCTGCTGCGATGCACATATAATTTGAAATCGATTGTACTCATGTAAGGGTGGTGGGGTAGCTGTGTGACGTACGTAATGGGGTGGACACCTATGTTACGTACGTCACAAATCAAGTTTTTGGGTTTCTCCATTTTCATTGGAATGATTGCTATATTCAAGGTAATGTGCTATATGAGCTACTAGTGCCTAGACCTTGACAAGCAAACCTTTAAACATCACCAAAGCACTTACAGTGTTAAGCTGTCAGAGTTGTGTGACATATGTAACCGGGTGGACACCAAATGTTACGTGCGTCTCACACTTTTGGGCAGCTCATAAAACTCAGTTACGCCATAAAGTTTCCCCATATGTTATGTCACATTTGATAAAGTAGTGACATGAACTTTATATTGCCAAAGAATAACTTCACTTGTTTTGCTTCTGATTCCCTCATGAAAATGGTTGAATTTTCATGTCATGTTTTGGTGTCCACTTTTGGGCCATTTTTCAACCATTATCACCTCCAAAAAAAATGCTAAGAGCCACATCATTGTGGCGATGTTATCTTATGTATCTCTTTGGTCGATGAGGTTTATGAAAATAACTACACCAAAAATTTTTTACCTTATGGTGGCTGAGTAGGCACTCCTTATGTCCATACACTAAAAATCTCTCCAGTACTGAAGAATTACACATATATGTTTAACACTTACTTGTTTTCTGCACCAAGGTCTTCAGTCCGGGGTCTTAATTCTTCCACTCAGCCCATGGACTCTTTTGATATCTTTCTTCTTGCTCATCCACCCTTTTTTCTTCAATTGTTGGGTCTTTTTATCTTCAGGGATTATACTGTCTTCACTTTTAATTGTGAAGCAGGCTTTCTTGAGCTGCTGCAAGTCTCCCCAGTAGCTACTACACCCCTGTCAGCCAATCATCCTCCCTGGGGCCAGCTGTGACTCATCAGGCTGACAATCCATTTTAGATGGACTATTTTCTGTAAATAGTATAAATAGTGATTTTGAGACGTAATTAGAACAGAGCCTGATATTACTCGGTTGCAGGGGTGGCGCCAGGATTTGCCCAACAAGAGGACCAAGCTCCCTGACGGGGGGGGGGCGCCTGACACCCAGACAAAGGCCAAAAGGACTAAAAATGCAAAGGTTTTGGCTTTTTTTACTAAAAATTGAAAATTTGGGAGTGACTGAAGAAAATTTGAAAAATTTGGATTTTTATGGAAGAAAATTGAAAATTTGGGTTTTTTGTAAGGAAAAGTGGAGAATTTGGGGTCTTGATTGAAGAATCTTCCCTTCCTAGTCATTGGGACTTCACATTTTATCATACAGATTAAGGCTCCCTGACAAAACTGGAAAATTTCCCCGACAGGAGGCCAGCCTTCCCCAACCGGGGGGCATGGCTCCCCCTCCGCTGGCACTACCCCTGCTTGGTTGCTACCTGACAAAACAATCTGTTTGCATTCACAGCATACTTAACTTTATCTTGTACATAAATTTTCGTAATTCTTACATCTTCATCTTCATGGACTTATACTCAGGTTGTGTAGTGGTGAAAGCCTTATGATTCTGACCAGACTTGAGGCTGGCTGGTTTACAGGTTGCAGTCTTTCTGGCAGCCCTTTGTGGAAAAGTAGGGTTAAAATACGGCTTTTTCTAAGTAAAAAGGTAATCTAGGAGTCTTTTTTATTCCCTAAAATTATGCATTTCCCAATTTATATGATGTAAATTTCAGTGCAAATATTTGATGGTATCACTTGTTTAGACTGCTCAATTTTACATTCTCAGCTAAGGCCCTAACACAAATCCCATAAATATTAGAAGAAAATACTTTCTAAATTAGAAATATATGATGTACAGAAGTAAAATCAAATTCACACTATCTTTTCAAAATACTGCTGTAAAAATATGAAACCCTAATGGAAAAATGTGTATGGAGTACTCCCAAAACGCTGACTGTTCAAGTTTCTGAGCAATTACCAATAATTTTTGTTTTCCAATTTCTCTTCTCCCATGTCTTTTACACTCCTAATTAATTTTCTGTTTCTTTTTCTTTTTTTTTTACTTTGAACAACACTTCCATACCAAAGGATTTCTGACCGCGGGACTGCCTTTACTATAGTCCTACAGACTTGTTCAGGACTACAGCTCAATGGTCATACGTACTGTACATGGTTTACAGTGAAAATGACAACCCACTAGTCCTACAGCCCATTGATCACACAGGCATGGTCCTACAGCAGAATGTCCAATGGTACAAACTACAAAGACAGCTCACTTAGTCCTAAAGCACATTCAGCCATAAGTTTTATGGCCTAGTTGGAAGGCACTGGAAACTGTTATATAATATGTTATGAAATAATCTATGAATTGGTGGAGAAACTATAGCAGTGCTGCCTTGTGGATCACCTGTACTAGCTGTATTACAAACAGTCCTTTACTGAGTCATAATTTTTAACAGTGGTAAAATACTGTTATCTCAGAATGATGTATATGATACATATATATATATCAAAAAAGACCCTATCCTGCCAACCAACATGCAATAGACCTTATGCATTGACATCACACTGACGTTATTTTGGGTGGAAACAATGAAGCACACGTGCACGAACGGCGTGGATTTCGCCGCACATGTAGTAGACTTAAGCACCTATACCACTGGTTGACAAATCAGCTGTCTGCATTTATTGGTGTAACTTGCAATGATACACGCTTTTCCGCCACTTTCCTCCAAAAGATGGAGCACTTTCTCCATTGTGACATCATTTGCATGAAGGTCTATAGACAGGGCTTACTAGCCCCCTCAGGAGTTTAAGACACTGGAAGATTTTGGTATTCTCATACAGCTATCCTTTGGAAATTGACTTGAATGTGTTTTCATTTGTCCTTCAATTAAACACTATGTGAAAATTCAACAGGGACATTATTCACCACTTTACAGTAACATGCAAGGAAACTTCAGACTGACAGTTATATTAGTCACTGCTGCATGCTGAAAGAATGTGTATGCAGGCATATCACACTGTCCCCAAACTGACACCAGGTGGACACCTGAATTAAGAACGAAAATGAACCTTCGCAAGGCCTTTTGGCAATTTTCTGGCATGCCAAAGATTTTGCCACTGCTCACGAAGTTGCTCCCCGGAGGATGAGAAACTCCACCAGCGGCCATACCGTCCCAATGTTTTTACGATCAGAGTCGAATTTCATTTCCTTAAAGTGGCCATGACACGTAAATTGGAGTAACGGGAGACTAATTTAGCCTAAAGTACACAAAAAGCTCATTCTAAAACTGTTTTCATCACCCTTACAACCTTGAGCATTAAAAAGAAATTAATGTTTCAAAAAATTGCACCAAAAAATAGACTGTTGAAAATGAGATGTCAAGCCAACACGATAATGACTTCATTTTAGGAACACCAGCCTCCGTATACCGAACCTGGTGTACAGCATCTAGACTATACATACGTAAGAGATAGTAATGATTGTAATTCGCGGCATGTCTTGAATTTGAACTTTATTCTGCCTGTTTGGAGAGTGGTGTCGGTCTGTTACATTTTGGGGCTGCAGTAGGCTATCACTAATAATTACAAATGCTCTTGATTCGTAACCAAAGAGAGAAAAAACTCGGCAGTGTACTGTTCGGTTCGGTCTGCAGTAATACGTACAGTGTGTGGACTGGCAGCAGCCAGCGAAATACTGTGCACACTCGATCATAGGTTAGTTCCACGATTTCCACTGACACTTGCACGAAAGCAACCTAAAGTTCATATTTTGACTGCCTACATAAAACTTTCCAAGCTAAAGTCCCTTTCAATTGCTCCAAATGCTTCTCATTCTCAAATTGTTGTGGTGTTGTACTTTTACCTCATCTTACAGTCTCAAATCGATACGGTCCTATGCGCCGTAACGAATTACTCACCCCATCTGCACCATTGACGTCTAGTTCAGTATCACCTTCGCCTTTCTGATTTCAAATCCAAGAAAACTCACTTTACCCACAGTCCGATCAGGGAGTTGCCATTAGAGGGCAACTCCCTGGCTCAGATCCGCCATTCCAAAGAAAGTATTAAATTTGATTTCACATGGTACCTACTACGAAACAGTGCTGGTGCTACATTGTGTAGTATCAGGTATGTTGTGTACTGGAAGTACTTCCATGCTGTACCTATGCTGTTGCGTTGTGAATGTTTGTATGCGGCAGCTACTTATCATGACACCAAGACGAAAAACCTGCGTGAAATGCATTTAATTGACTAAAACAACGAGTAAGCACGAGAAAAGGGGTAACAATTCCAAAATTACAACTTTTCACTCAGGTTTTACATTGTATCGACCTTGGTAACCGGTACAATGGAATGCAAACACTGTATCAAATGTCCGAAGGATACCACGGCAAACAACGATAAGTTCCTAAAGTGACGTCACATGACGTAACAAGATTTTGAAAATTTTCGGGAAGACTAACTTTTCAAGGGTGGAAGAGGGTGTATTTTTTCTCAATTTTCGAGCGGAAGAATAAGTTGTAAACAAACAGAATGGTTGATTTTCGTTGTAGGAAACGTATTCCTAAAGATACCGAAGGGTTTAAACCGTTAATTTACACGTGGCATAGCCACTTTAATATCGTGTGTCCATCTAGTGTCAGTTTTGAGACAGTGTGATACCTGCAGTATGAGAGGCTGAGTTACTTTACTGTAGGTTCTTCTGGAGGTATTTAAAGGGGAAATGCAGTCACCCCAACTTGAAGTAGTGTAGTAGACTGTCCTGTTTCATGATTGGCTCTTTAGAGTCATGTGACAATATTTTTTCTCCTCAAATGTGAAATTTACTAGAAGTAACTGATTGGTTTACCTTGAATATGAAATATTGAAGTCCTAAAATATTATGAAAGATACTTTGAAGAGAAATAAGAAGAAAATTGTGAGATTTAGCTGTTGCTTCAAAATAAGTATGGGGCGACTGCTCTTGACCTTTAAGAATAGTAATCATTCAACCAGATAAGATTTTATGTTCAGTGTGGTTTGTATACTGTAGGCTACATAGTGAACAGTATCAAGAGTGACTGTACAGGCTCTCTAGTATGGTGACACTGTATGAAGTATACCTTTGTGGGGCTCCAAGTGAGCAAATTAAAGACAGACATACAGTGTAACTGTGACACTGGGATTATTATGAAGATTCAAGCTGTCTCAAACCTTGTTGATAATTGGGTAGCAATCCATAGCCTTTAATCGGATACACAACTTTTACCTATAGACAATTTTTTTCAAGAGAGTGGCAAGTGATAAGGGAAGGGTGGTGGGAATGGCCCTGTGGGCTCTTAATTCCATCAGGGAGTTGCTATTCCATGCATTACAATAATACTGTAGATGCAATAAGCACTAGGAACTAGTACTCACTTTTAAAGAAACCTTGTGCAAATTTGGCACTTCTGGTGAAAGCACAGTTGTTCATGTCCCTATGTATACTTAGGAAAATTATTGGGAAGTGTTGATGCATTATATTTTAACTTCAGAAATTTCATTTGTGGTACGTGTGGGGAGGGGTGGGGTATAGGGACACGAAAGAACTTAGCGACTTGGTGAAGAAACCTTTGAAATGAGAGTATCTATGTTCTTTGCTAGATGCTAGAAACCTTTTGGCGCAGACCCCACGTTCTTCAAAATGTTTAGGTGCACAAAATTGTGGTGACCTAAACTTGTGCTAGGATAATGCGCAACACTAATTATTTCTTCCATTGACTTTATACATACTAAATTTGGTCCATTTTGTAGCCTCTGGAATCTGGATCCTTGCAAAGATTCTCAACAGGTGTAGCCTAAGCCAAACCCTCATGAAAAGCTTGCATGCAGGTAGGCCTTTCACAGTATTGAAAATTTGTGTGCCATTAACCACTGAAAGTTTGAGCTGGGAAAGAATAGGGTTAGCATTTCACTTTGACACTTTCACTCAAAATGCATTTTTCAACAATACATACTATACCACGAGCTCTACGTCTACTTTAATTGATACTATATTTGTTAACACTACATATCTGGGACTGGAAGGTGGTATCCTGGTTGATAATTATCTGACCATTATCCAATTTTTTGCATCTTAAAAAGTACAAGTGTGAAGAAAGCAGCTCGTCCTATTTTTAAGAACAATACTAGCCGTAGAAATGTTAATCGTATGGTGGATTAATTAATAAAAATTGACTGGTCGATTGTTCACGATGATCAAGACGTACAATCTTCTTTCAAAAATTTTAGCAATATTTTGACTGAAACATTCAGTAAATGCTGTCGTCTAACCATAGTGAAACCAAAAATTAATTTCCAGAAATCTCCTTGGATGACACAATTAGGGATACTGAATTCAGTTAAGTGTAAGAACAAACTGTTTAGTAGCTACACTCAAAATCCTGCTGCAGCTAGAAAATTACATTATGTTAACTACAAAAATGCTCTAACTAAAGCAATTGAAAATACAAAGAAGATGCATTACTGTAAATTGATCCAAGGATACTACTCGATTGTGGAACATTTGAACAATATTCTTTGGAGAAATAATACAAAAGAGTGTAGTAAAGTGTTTGAGGGTGCTAATGGATCTGTTACTAATGAAAAGGATATTGCCCATTGTTTTTTCTTCTGTTGCAGAGAACCTAGCTGATAAATTAGCTGCTGGCAAAAGTTCCCCTCTAGGATACATGGATACTAATGTCATAAATTCCTTTGTGTTGTTTCCTACCAATGTGCAAGAAGTAAGATCAGTTATTCTCAAACAAGAATGGAAAAAGTCCTGGGTATGACAATATTACAATTTACAAATGATATTTTTAAGAGTGTGGTAGACAATTGTCTCAATGCCACTTACTCACATAGTTCACCTATCTTTTACAAACAGTATATTCCCTTTGGACCTTGAATATTGCAAAAATTGTACCAATATTTGAGTCTGGTGATCCAAAGATTTTCTCAAACTAGAGACCTAATTTCACTTTTGCCTTCAATTTCCTTTTAGTAAAAGAACGTTTAGTTTATAACCGACTGTACAAATTTATCACAAATCACAGCTTACTTTAATCAATATGGTTTTCGTACCATTCTACCTATATGGCTGCAATAAGTCTTGTTAATAAAATTTCCCAGGGAACAGACAGTAAACTTACCACAGCTGGTGCCTTCGTAGACCTATCAAAGGCTTTCAACACCATTGATCACGGCAATATTTTAATGAATAAACTGTTTGCTTACGGTGTACATGGTGTGACATTTGACTGGTTTCAGAACTAGTTAGGAGACAGGTGTAATTATGTTCAGTTTAATTACTCTGCATCTCATCGTAAACTATATGTAACACTGGTGTTCTCCAGGGCTGAATACTGGGCCCTGTACTTTTCATTTTATATATAAATGATATTTAACGGTCTTCTGAGAAATTAAGTTTCATTTTATTTGCAGATGATACCACAGCTTTTCTTCAAAATATCAACTTGGACGAAGTACTTATATATCTCATATGAATTTTCACAAGTATCTGAGTGGCTGAGATCGAATAGATTATCTCTAAATATTCTAAAAACGAAACTTAAATTTTGACAATGAGATCAATGACACAAGTAAGGTAAAGTGTCTCGTAAGATGGTCATGCAAATTGTGGGGCAATTACAATTGATCTAAAATTAAGTTGGAAAGAACACATCTGTAGTTAAGAGTAGAGTCTCTAGATCGAGTGGTATTAATAACACACTTAAGCGTATTTTGCCTAAGCAAGTACTTTTATTGTTGTATAATGCCCTCATTCTTACACATATAAATTACAGTCTTTTACTCTGAGGTAATACCAATGTAACGTCACTCAGTAATTTGTATAAGATACAAAAACAAGCTGTTAGAAACATATGTCATGCACCGTACAGAGCATTCAGTGTTCCTCTTTTCAGGAACTTTAAGTATACTTACGATTTATGATCTTTACAAAAACCAGTTGGAATTTTTGTATGCAAATCTTGTCATGGAATTCTTCCCTCACCATGTGACAATTTTTAATACTAACTCAAGTTTCCATAGCTATAACACTAGATCAAAACACTTTTTGAACCAACCATATGTCAGAACAAAACTTGCCCATTCTCAGATAAGAAGTACTGGTCTACAATTTTGGAATCCTCTGCCTCCAGATAATATAGCCACCCAAAGTATACGAACATTTAAAAAGAAGCTGAAAAATTTTGTATTAAACAACAATTCAACTTAATGTTCTATTTTCTAATATTTACGCTATTTTTTGTGTGTCATTTTTTCCTCTTTCCTCTTTCCTTTTTGTGTTCTTTATGTTTTGTTTCTTAAAAAGGGACCAGGCTCGAAAAGTTCTTACTTTTTTCTGGTTCCTCTACTTAAACCATTATTATTGCACTATTACCTCTACGTTATTGTTCTATTAAGCTATGAATTCCCTGTCATTCAGTGCTATTACCTTAACATGAATTCCTTGTATTTTTTGCAATATTATGTATTGTAAATCATGTTACACTAATGGTTCATAAAAAATAAACTTCAGCTTCATGTATAGTTCAGAATTTGTGGTCCCTCAAATATGATCCCTCATGGCTTATGCCAAGTTTCTTTCTGACTTGTATACATTATGTTACTCACCTTCTCATCTAACCATGTAGGAGACCCGTAGGGTCAACACTCTCCTTGTATATGGCCCATTTTCCACATACCTGTATTTCCCATGGGAGCAATTTTGGACCCAATCAACTCAGCCTTTGAAAAACGATTTTTGGCAATGCTTGCCCACTGCATTAGACATGTAACCAAATAATGCTGAGCCAAATTGTGAGGGCCTTCTGACTCTTGACCTAGGGCCTACATGGGCCCAAAGTTGGAAAAAATCTTTTTGGAGAGTAAAAATTGCTTTTTTTTTGAAGACCTGTATTTTCAGATATGTGGTAGGCAATTCAGTTTTTACATCAGATTCTGTTTATATGGCTAGGAATCATTTCGAATACAAATTTTCAGATTTTTTCTTATTCCTGTGAATTGTAATAGGCCTGCAAATCACACAAAATAGAAATGGCAGCTCTCTCCTGAAAAAGCACCATATTGCACAATACTTTTAAAAGGGCCATAACTATTGAGCAGGTTTAGCTGTGGAAATGAAAGTTTCCATGAGTTGGTTTTGTCTATGATGTTAAGTTCTGAGAGAGTTTCATGAAAATCTGAGGGGGTTTCTTTGAAACTGGTACATAATGAACAGGCTTCACCAAGTTCCATCCTACCATATTCCGTCCCACCACAGTGACACACTTTTGAAAAATTTGCATAGCTCTTTCAAATGAAATGTGATTTTTGTGATTGTTTTTCATAATGAAAGAAGAATAATGAAAAAAAAATGAAAGGGTAGTTGGACAGCTGTGTGCTGTCATTTTTTGCTTTTTTTCTAAAGTAAACTCATGCTTTTCTTTTCTCCGTTACGTTACTATTATTTGGGGAGCACCCTACTCGACAAGCCCTCTGGATTTTTTAGAGTGCTTCCTTTCACAATATCTTGATGTTATGTATTCTCTACATTTGTGTGCATTGTTTCAAATATTATCAAATATTGTGAAGAACCAAATAAATGAAATGAAATGAAAATAATCAGACTTCATTTCAATCTTAAACATATACCTTATATCTTTCTACTTTTGATAATAATCAAATAAATAGTCACGTTCCTGATTATGTGAAAGTCAGTCCTGTCACATCCATAAATTTGTGTTACCATGGCAACACCTTGAGATTTATGTTGTTTTTCATTGCACCTTGTAATAGTCTGTAGCTGACCAGTTTTAATGAAACCAATGAATTATTCACAGAACCTACATGTACACAGGCATAAATAGGAAAGACTACCAAATTCTGTCCCACCACAATACAATAACTTTGGCTCTGGTCCATTGTATGCAAACATTTCTGAACCAGTTGGTCTTTTTTGTTGGTTAGCAATTCTAACATTAACATCAGGCCTTTGCTACCTTAAGGGTTAGGCCCACTTATCCTATACAGTATTACAGGGAAAATGCAGTCCCCCAGTTTGAGTTAGTCTGGCCTGTCATCCTAATTCAGGAATGGCTCCTATCACTCATGTGACAATATCTTGTTACTCATTTGTTAACTTCATGCAGAATAACTCCTTAGGTTACCTTCAATAATCAGACAGTTCTTCCAGCCGCCACTTAATTAATTCCTGGCCGATTCCCCAAGGATAATTACCAATTACCCTGGAAGTGCCAAGTTAGGATGGGGGGGGGGTTTCGACCCCCAGGGTATTTCTGTCCACCATGAACATTTCTGCCAAATTTGAATTTCTTGAAGAATCAACAGTAAAAACGTATACCACCAAGTGCTACGAACAAGTGGCAATTCAAAATCACCAAACTTTTAACCCAAGCTAATCATTTAATAAAAGAAAATCCAAAACTGAAAACCAAATGTATACATATAGGCTACATTGTTTCAAAATCATGTTTTCTTAAAATGGGCGAAAAGCCACATGACTTATTTCTACATACTGTACCTTTACATCCATAAACTTAATTATAAAGTGGTCAAATTTGATGACCTATAGATAAGGGTTGCTGGGATGTTGTAATAAAAGGAACCTGCCCCCAAATTGTTACCGTCCTCTTTTCATGGGGTCAAAAACCACACACCACTTTTCAATGTGACAGGCTATTTTTGACCACCTAGTTTTTGACTGGCACAAAATCATGGAAAGTTCTACAGTCCATTTGATTAATTTAAATTTTAAGTGATACAATTAATCACCATAAATACCAAATGTAAAACAGTTACCTTCATATGTAATTGCTATCATAACATCTGCACGATGATAAATGACCCATACAAAAATTCATTTTACCTGAAAATAGCATGGTTTTCAATAGGGCAGTTGAAAATGCCCTAAGGTAGGGCCTATAGGCAGGGAATAATTTAGTATTCAAATTTTGTGTAGCAGTTTTGAGGATATTTTCCTTCTGTAGTGTAAAATCACTGAAAACCCTATGGTTATGCACACAAAGAAGTGCGACACATTTTTGCATTCGTGTAGCAATTTGGCCAGCTTGTGTAGCAAACTGTGATGCAATACCAGATAAATTATTCCCTGCTAGGTCAAAAATAGCACATTTTCTTCCACTTTTATCATCATTACATATCCCAGTATCAGAAAACTATAAAACAAAGGACATACACTGAATGGTAGCTACAGATCGACATTTTAGGTGTTGACCAAAGGTAAGTTGGTTCAATTACTTTTCTTTTTGAAACCACAAACCCTCAACTAAGTGGTCGAACCCCCCCCCACCATCCTACCCAAGCTACACACTTTCTCAGGTCGAAATTGGACAATCGCATATGGGCCTATGGACTAAGTCTGGGGGAATGGTGCAACAAGTAGGCCTAGCCTATAGGCTAATTAACTTTATTCCACACTAGGGTTAGGGGTTGACTCCAAATTTAAAGGGCCCCAAATGTTGATACTGGACCCTTTAGATTGACCAAACTGTGTCTTTGGGGTCCAGTTGCAATTTTAAAGGGTCCAACTTTAGAATTTACACATAACAAATGCATAACTAGCCCCCATTTTGCCTGCCCGGCGGACGTGTATTGCTCATGCACCCAGACTAACTGCACTCGCAATAGCAATTACTCGCAATACTCGGTAGAGTATGTATGCCAAAGAGGTGTACATGTTCGACACCTGCTATGAAGAAAAGCCTAACCCTATAGTATAGTATGCTCTGTTAGTCTAATGTATTCCGAGTGTAGTCTAACAAAGCGTAGCTGACTGAGGGCTAATTGCATAGCCTATTACACAATTAAAGTAAACAATGCATCCAAACAGTATCTGAGTACCCACGTCCACAATGCAAAAATAACAATGGAAATCAAGAAATATATTGGGTGCTTCATCACTCATTGTGTACACTAGCTACCAACAAGTCGGAACTTGGAGGAATGCCAACCGCATTAACAATGGCATGTTTTAACTGGGGTGGGCGGCGATTGAGAATTACCATATGGTTCGGTATGGTTTCGTACTAACTGGGATACTTTTTAATTCTAGCTTGAATTGTCGCAATGCTGAGGAAGGGAATGAGAATTGGGAGGCTCTGTGAGCGGAGATCCAATTGCCAGTGGTGGTGCCAGGTGGGGTGCAGGAGCCATTGCCCCGTGGGGGAAGGCTGGGCACCCCCCCCCCGTCTTGGAAATTTTCCAGTTTTGCAGGGAGCTGTTATGTATATGAAAATTATGTAGTCCCTGACAATGGCTAATCGCCCCCACGATTTACTTAATTTTGGTCTAAATTTGGTCCAAATTTTCCAACTTTCTTCTTTAAAAACTCAAATTTTTGCAAATTTTCCATGGCAAAAAGCCCAATTTTTTCAAATTTTCTCCTAAAAGAGCCCAAAATTTGCCAAAATTTTCCTTCTGACATCGTTTCGGCATTCTATATATTTGCCCTCATTGAGGCTTTGGGTTGCTGCCCCCCCCCCCAGTCGGGGAGCTTGGCCCCCCTGTCGGGCAAATCCTGATCCTTGCGCTTCTGAGATTTTCTTGTTGGACCTGAATACGAAGCTAGTAAGGAATTTATTCACGCGTCCAACCATGAAAGAATAGGGTCCATCACGCGGATCGCGAACCCTGGTCCACACACATAAAAACATAGCCTAGGCCTACATCACATAGCCTAAGCCTAGCCTGGAGGTTACATTGTGCAGCCTGCCTGGGTCTAACTGTTACTAACCTTAGTGTTAAAGGGACGTCTGTGCCTCACCTTGCCAGTTCGAAAACCTTATTGGCAATCTTCCGCCAAGTAACCCCAGCAATTAATCCACTGCGAGCAAAAACAAAAGATGGATGATATCCTCAAACGTCCAAGAGAAATCCACTTTTCTCTTTTGATTTCGCAAAATATTTGCTTTATTTTGGAAATATCTCTTGCTACGCTTTTCTGAACTAAAGGTATTAATACGTTCCCACAGTCCCCATATTTAATCGTGCAGTAGCCTACATCGTACTGTTAGCGTTAGAGCAAGACGATACTCAATGGAGTTTTAATTTTGTGAAGTACGCGTCCGGTAGCGATGAAGTGACGTCACACTAATGAAGCGTTTTCATTGGAAGAAAGTTCTTACAATCACCGCCATAACAACTTGATGACCTATATCCATAGAAATAAAAGTAAGGGAGAATGACGTCAGCCGATCTGGACTAAAGCCATTGATTTGGCTTGGTTGTACGGCAACAGAGCATCTGCGCGTATTGCAAATATCACGTCATTACTTTTGCCCCAAGTATTGGCAAAGAAACTACAAGTTTTCAAGTTAGGAGTATAAAACAAAATACTTAAGGCACCATGACTTATTTCTGTTGTGAAAATTACTCCAAATCTTTCGAAAAACGGATAAAATAATTTATAACTTCTGCAGCAGAATGAACACTGTACGTACGGAGACACATCAATCAACCGGTCTTTTGCCGTACAACGAAAGCGCCCTCACAATTTTCGTTGCTTCACCGGTTGGACATGCATGGATGCATGGTGTTGGCGTTCTCCCTTACTTTTATTTCTATGCCTATATCTCACATGTTGGAACGGTTCATATAAAATTCTTGAAATAAACACTCGCACGTAAGTTCCTAACATGAGCAATTGACGAAACTATTTTCAAATAACCCCATATGCTTTGCCCAAAATGGCAAAAAATCTTAAAAATCTTCAAATGAGGTCACTTTTGAGAACAACTCAAAAGTTCTGAAAATAGTTTCTGATGATACTTTCTCGACGCCCTATTAAAGGTGATCAAGCGAGACAATGATATGACAAACTTATGAATATCCCTAACCAAAATCTGAAAGGTTGCTACTGATGAAGCTCCGCTATAATAACCCATGAAAGCAAAATCTGGTCTAGCTTTGGTCATAAGAATCAAACTAATTTTCTTAACTCCTCTACCCCCACAGGGGAATAAAGTGCTTGAAACTCCATCACTCCTAAAGAACTATATTGGAGTTAAATTATCTTACAACCCCCAGCAAATTCATAAAGCCTATATTTCTCGCATGAGTCACATGAGAGACTCGGGCTTTTCCTAAGAAAATGTGCGGTTGGACGGCTGTCATGTGACGTCAGATGGTGGCACCATCTACCCTTACTTTGCTTAATTTCATAGAAATTCAGGTGTCCAGTGAGCGAGGCCGGCGACGTTCTGCTCATTCCATATCTGACTATGAACTTGTGTTGCTCTATCCAACTAAGCTAACAATCACAGAAGCAAAAAACTGATCTCATGCACCTACTCAAGTCAGGGGTTATTCCAAAGGAATACAAAGAGTAGTTTGAAATCTGACGTCATTGCCAAAGACCTAAAAACAAGTTGAAACACTAAACAGCTTACACCCACAACCGGTGTTCCTAACATGGTCTTATTTGTTTATGAGTTAAACATTTTTGATGAAGTTATAGTATAAAAGACAAATTTTCAAACAGTTAATGTGTGTTGGAATTCAAAATAGATTTCCGTTTTGTTTTAAGTGCTTGTTGTTCGGTTTTATCCTGATTATCCAGACAAGACAGTTGTGTGTTTACTTGTTTATGGCATTGATACACCAGACTTGGCTCCCTTGACAGGATCCAAGCTCCCCGGCGTGGAACTTATAAACTATGTCATGTTTCATTGTAAATTACCCTTGCCGTAATGCATTTTAATGTTTCGCCCCCTCTGGAAAATTTTTCACCCCCAGAAGCTTTTTCGCCCCCTTCAGCACCTTGGCTGGCTATGGGCCTGTGCTATCCTAGTTGAGTCATGGCAGGCATTTTAGTGGCATTAGACCTGCCTGTCCACTTCACATCCACTGGTCTTGAGGAACCAAGATTGCAGGAACAACAACCTGGATAATTTGATTTTCTTCCGTTATTTTTTAAAGTTATTTTTTAGGGTATACCAATTTCTCTGCCAAGATTATACTGATATGTACCAAATCAGGTCCTTAAGTTGCTTTTCTTTTTATTTTGAAATAATTGTTGCTTTTACATGCTGTTTGTTATAAATTATCGAGTTTAGTTTGAAGAAAAAGAGTCTAAACTATGTCATGTTTCATTGCACTAATTGCATTCCATTAACAAACACGTTCAGTAAACAAATGTGTTAAGTACACTTTTTTGAAAAAAAAATTAGGCTTTTGATGAGATATTTTGACCAATATATTATCTGCAGTCAAAAAATATTATATCAAGAAATGTTGTGTGTGATAACAGGCCTCTGGGGTACAAACCTGATATTTCACAGCTATTTGAATTTTCAGTCTCGTTTATCTCAAAACTATGTATAAAATGCACTTAACGTGTTTGAACCCCAGGCACTCGATAGACAAGCTTTTGTTTTCCACTGTTAGTAAAAAGTTAATCCACTCTGGACCGTGCATTCATTAGAGGATAATGCAAGTTACAACACTTCTTTATTTGGTATAAAGTCGCGTTGTGGTAGAAAATGTCTCTGCTTTACTCTTCTTTTTAATCAAGGTAAATATATGGTTGAACGAGTAACAGTTTAATTGCACATAATTCAGAATCGCTGACATGTATACAAGGCATCATAGGTATACGATTTTTTATACAGAGAACTACGGACGGCGCAGAAGGCCATCTGAGGGGGACAAATGTGCCGTTCGGATCGAACTTCATCCCTTGCCGATAAATTGTAGTGATGTTTCACAATGGACGCTGCGAATTGGGTAGATGAGTTTAGGGCGACCAGTGCTGAAATGACTCGAGACGCGGTCACGAGTCTACGAGTCCCGGATTGCCGAGACTGGGTGACTCGGACATCGCGATCTCCTGCCATCAGAGATTTCGCGACTCGGCGAACTACGCGAAAAAAAATCTTTGCTGAAAATATTCAATTAACGTACGACACTGCCGTGTACGCTACAATAAATACACATTGCTTCATGGTGAGTATACAGTGCATTAGTCACAGTGTGTCAATAGTATGAACACTCGCGAATATCGACTAGATAGCATTCCTTGCAGCGCCTTCCAAGGCCTAGACTGAATGAATAGCACGGATCCAAGCACAAAATAATGTTGATACCCAGGGAGTAGGTTTCTTTGTATGCTAATAACACCTCCCTGGTTAACCCACAACGTCAAGGGGCGTATATAATACTGAATTCGCCCCAGGAGAGGATAGATGTGAACTATTCTTGGCCGAACCAACTACATTTCTTAGGGACCGGCTCCACATTGAAATAGCTGTACCCCAAGAGATCCGAATTATTTGCCCTAGATAATTACAATTCACAGGCACCCTCTTTTTTTTTTTTTTTTTTTGGTAAGTAGTAATCCATGGGGACATACGGGACTCTATCCAATTTGGCCGGAGTGGGGGCAGACAATTGTTTTGCCCGAATAATCAAAAAGTTGCCCCTAAACTCGTTGCAGTTCAGTGTTCATAAAACTTAGACCCACAAAACCACTACATGCGCCTGGAGCGCGCGACAAGTTTTGCACATTATTCGGAGCATTCGATCAAACATTTGGGAACTCAGTAGAAAAATTCGGGCAATCTCTCTCTGCTTTACTGTAGCCCCTAAAGTAACCAAGGTAGGTTTTTGGGCTAAAAGGTTGCTAGACTTTGTTACACACTTACTGATGTTTGCTTCTAGTATGGGCTGGTTCATACTTTTACATGTTATCCATACTCTGTATTTGTATTGTGTAGGACGTGGGGGGGCTGGCGACGAAATCAATAGAAAATGAATGAAATGCAACCATTTTCACTTCAAATGTTTTTCATATCTGGGTACTACTGTTAGCAAAGGAATACTGAACTGGATTTGAGATAGACTTTTTGGCGCACAGAGACCGACTTTTGATTTCACTTGGGGGTGTCACACCCCAACCATCCCCGTATTTACGCCCCTGACAACGTCCAAAGGTGGGGGGGGGGGGGGTGGGGGGGGGGGGGGGTGGGATATCGCAAAATGAATTTCAAATCTCTATTCAGCATTGTCTCCTGCGAAAGATGACATTAAAAAGTCGGAGAATGAAAACTTGTCCAATTTCGGCCAAAATTAATTAAAATGAAAGGCTATAGACTTACCAGTTTTTGAAATTTGCTCATTTTTGGCCAAATTTTCGATTTGTGAATTTTGATATAATTTTGCAAGAACTTGTCGTAACGGTCCCAAAGACGCATTTGATTGCGTCATTCCAAGAGGTCTGGTGTGGATTTTGGCCCGCGCAGAGAAGTACCAGGGCCCTTAACATGCTGGACGCTAATATCTTATTTCGACCCCCGTCTGGTACAAATTTTTGGATACATATAACATTTCACCGTGATCAAATCCTGAAGGTACATTCTTCAAACATTTGATCACTGAATGCTTATTACAGGTTCACAAGTGCAATCCCATTGACGTTGTCAGGGGCGTAAATACGGGGATGTGGGGGTGTGACACCCCCGTGAAATCAAAAGTCGGTCTCTGTGCGCCAAAAAGTCTATCTCAAATCCAGTTCAGTATTCCTTTGTAACAGTAGACCAGATATGAACAACATTTGAAGTGAAAAGGTTCATTTCATTCATTTCATTTCATTTATTTCGTCCACACAAATACAAATACAGAGATGGTACAGTAAAAGTATGAACAGCATACTAGAACAAACACAGAAGTGTTTAACAAAGCTAGCAACCTTTTAGCCAAAACACCTTGGTACTTAGGCTACAGTAAACAGAGAGATTGCCCGAATTTTCTGTACTGAGTTCCCAAATTTTTGATCGAATGCCCGAATAATGTGCAAAACTTTTCGCGCGCTCCGGGCGCATGTAGTGGTTTTGTGGTCTATTTTATGCACCTGAACTGCAACGAGTTTCGGGCAACTTTTTGAGATTCGGGCAAACAATTGTCTGCCCCCACCCCCCAAATTGGAAGAGTCCCGTATGCCCATGATTTCTACTGCCGTCCTGTGAATTGTAATTATCTACGAAATTCGGATCGTACAGCTATGTCAATGTGAGCCGGTCCCAAGAAATGTAGTTGGTCCCAAAATAGTTCACAACCCCCCTCGGGCGAATTCGTATATATACGCCCCTTGACGTTGTGTTTAACCAGGGAGGTGTTATTAGCTAATAACACCTCCCTGGTTTAACATTTTGTGCTGGATCCGCGCTATCTTCAGTCTAGCCTTGGAGGCCTGAGATTGAGTCGATATTCCGAGTGTTCATACTGCACGCTGACTAATGCACTGTACTCAACATGAAGCAATGATATTGTACGTACACGCAGTGTACGTAATGATATTTTCAGCAAAGATTTTTTTCGCGTAGTTCCGAGTCCGAATCCTGAGTGCAGAGTCCGAGTCCGAGTCACCAGTCTCGGCAATCGGGACTCGAGACCGTGACCGGTCTCGAGTCATCCAGCACTGGTCTCTAACTCAGCTACCCCATTCGCCGTCCTTGAAACATCCTCAATTTTAAGCTAGCCGTACACTACACGACTTAGCACACCGCAACCCAACTCGATCGTCGGGTCGCCAACAGTTGTGAGGTGTGCAAGAGTTTAAGACTGCGATTGGCAGTTTTAAGATCAGTTTTAAGTCGCGCCGACTTCAGTCGGGAAGAACCAACATGTTCGTTCTTCCCGACTGAAGTCGGCGCGACTTAAAACTGGTCCTAAATCTTCCAGTCGCAGTCATAAACTCATGCACACTATACGACTGTTGGAGTTCCGACGATCGAGTTGAGTTGCGGTGTGCAAAGTCGTGTAGTGTACGGCTGGCTTTAGATGGATGACGTGAAAGGCATTTGCCCCTCAGATGCCCTCGCGTAGCTGAAAAAATCGTATACCTCTTATCCTTTTTACATGTCAGCGATTCTGAATTATGTGCAATTAAACTGTTACTCGTTCAACCATATATTTACCTTGATTAAAAAGAAGAGTAAAGCAGAGACATTTTCCACCAGAACGCGACTTTATACCAAATAAAGATGTGTTGTAACTTGCATTATCCTCGAATTAATGCACGGTCCAGAGTGGATTAACCCTTTACTAACAGTGGAAAACAAAAGCTTGTCTATCGAGTGCCTGGGGTTCAAACACGTTAAGTCCATTTTTATACATAGTTTTGAGATAAAAGAGACTGAAAATTAAAATAGCTGTGAAATATCAGGTTTGTACCCCAGAGGCCTCATATCATCATCAAAAGCCTAATTTTTTTCAAAAAAGTGTACCTAACATATTTGTTTACTGAACGTTTTTGTTAATGGAATGCAATTAGTGCAATGAAACATGACATAGTTTAGACTCTTTTTCTTCAAACTAAACTCGATAATTTATAACAAACAGCATGTAATAGCAACAATTACTTCAAAATAAAAAGAAAAGCAACTCAAGGACCTGATTTGGAACATATCAGTACAATCTTGGCAGAGAAATTGATATACCCTTAAATATAACTTCAAAAAATAACAGAAGAAAATCAAATTATCCAGGTTGTTGTTCCTGCAATCTTGGTTCCTCAAGACCAGTGAATGTGAAGTGGACACCTTATATGGGCAGGTCTAATGCCACTAAAATGTCTGCCATGACTCAACTAGGATAGGACAGGCCCGTAGCCAGAGACAAAAAAGCTTCTGGGGGCGAAAAATTTTCCAGAGGGGGCGAAACATTAAATTGCATTACGGCAAAGGTAATTTTTGATCTTTAGGGGGTGAAAAATTTTCCAAGGGGGGCTTGGCCCCCTTGTCTCCCCTTGACTACGGGCCTGAGATAGGAACTTGAAAGAATTTTGTCTACAAAATTTTGATTTTCTATTCTGTTTTATCAATGCCATAAACAAGTAAACACAACTGTCTTGTCTGGAAAATCGGAATAAAACCGAACAACAAGCTGCACTTAAAACAAAACGGAAATCTATTTCATTTCATTTAATTTATTTGGTTCTTCACAATATTTGATAATATTTGAAACAATGCACACGAGTGTAGACAATATATAACATCAAGATGTTGTGAAAGGAAGTACTCTAAAAAATCCAGAAGGCTTGTCGAGTAGGGTGCTCCCCCCAAAAAAATGACTGCACACAGTCATTCCAGCATACACTAACTGTTTGAAAATTTGTCTTTAATACTATTACTTCATCAAAAGTGCTTAACACATACACAAATAAAACCATGTTAGGAACACCGGTTGTGGGTGTAAGCTATTCGGTCTTTGGTAATGAGGGCAGACTACTCTGGCTACAGCAGACACAAAGCTAGACCGGTTTCTGCTCGCATGCGTTACTATAGTAGCAACCTTTCAAATTTCAGTTAGAGATATTCATAAGATTTTAATATCATTGTCTCGCTCGATCACCTTTAATAGGGCGTCGAGAAAGTATCATCATGGAAGTATTACGTCAGGGTAATACTTCCATGGTATCATCAGAAACTATTTTACGGAACTTTTGAGTTGTTCTCAAAAGTGACCTCATTTGAAGATTTTTAAGATTTTTTGCCATTTTACAGGCAGTTATCGGGTTATTTGAAAATAGTTTCGTCAATTGCTCATGTTAGGAACTTACGTGCGAGTGCTTATTTCAAGCATTTTATATGCACCATTCCAACATCTGAGATATAGGTCATCAAGTTGTTATGGCGGTGATTGTACGAACTTTCTTCCAATGAAAACGCTTCATTTGTGTGACGTCACTTCATCGTTACCGGACGCGTACTTCACAAAATTAAAACTCCATTGAGTTCTCGTATCACTAGCTCTAACGCTAACAGTACGATGTAGGCTACTGCATGCACGTTTAAATATAGGGGGACTGTGGGAACGTATTGATACGTTCAGTTCAGAAAAGCGTAGCAAGAGATATTTCCAAAATAAAGCAATTATTTTGCGAAATCAAAAGAGAAAAGTGGATTTCTCGTGGACGTTTGAGGATGTCATACGTCTTTTGTTTTTGCTCGCACAGTGGATTATTTGCTGGGGCTAATTGGCGGAAGATAGCCAGTCAAGGTTTTCCAGTCTCTGGCGAGGTGAGGCACGGACGTCCCTTTAAATAACACTAACAGTTAACGTTATAGTAACAGTTAGAACAATAGCCTAGGTTACCTAGGCCTATATAGTTCTCAGTACTCTTTGCTCCCTGAACTAGTATGGGAAGCTCTAAGGCGACCCAAATACTTGGTCAGCAGACTGCGGACTAAGTTAGACCCAGGCAGGCTGCACAATGTAACCTCTAGGCTAGGCCTAGGCTATGTGATGTAGACTATGTTTTTATGTGTGTGGAGCAGGGTTCCTGATCCGCGTATAAATGGACCCCATTCTTTCATGGTTGGACGCGTGAATAAATTCCTTAGCTTCCTATTCGGGTCCAACAAGAGAATCTTGGACGCGCAAGGATCAGGAGTGGCACCAGGATTTACCTGACAGGGGGGGGCCAAGCTCCCCGACTGGGGGGGGGCCATACTGGAAAGTTCGTTTTTTCGCCGCCGAAGATTTAAGCCAAAGGAAAGGCAAGATAAACATTACGCCAGCCTCTGCTGTAGGCTAGGTGAGCCAAATAGAAATCAGGATGACAAAATACGCCAGAAAGTTGGCGTGACCGCTTGAGTGTCACGCCGAAGATCTTCGGCGTAACCTACATGTTTTCCAGACGGGGGGGGGGGGGGGCAGCAACCCAAAGCCTCATCGAGGGCAATAGAGTGCCAAAATGCGCGATGTCTAAAGGAAAATTTTGGTAAATTTTGGGCTCTTTTTGGAGAAAATTTGAAAAAAATTGGGCTTTTGCCATGTAAAATTTGCAAAAATTTGAGTTTTTAAAGAAGAAAGTTGGAAGATTTGGACCAAATTTAGACCAAAATTAAGTAAATCGTGGGGTTGATTGGCCATTGTCGGGGACTACATCATTTTTGTATATACCCAACAGCTCCCCACGAAAATGAAAAATTTCCAAGAGGGGGGCCAGCCTTCCCCAACAGGGCCATGGCCCCTGCACCCCACCTGGCACCACCACTGGCAAGGATCTCTGCTAACAATGCTTCTCAATTCTCATTCCCTTCCTCAGCATTAATTGCGACAATTCAAGCTAGAATAAAAAAGTATCCCAGTTAGTATGAAACCATACAAAACCATCATAATTCTCAATCTCCCCACACCACAGTTCAAACATGCCATATTGTTAGAGCGGTTGGCATTCCCCCAAGCTCCGACTTGTTGACAGTGTACATACGCATTTGAGTGATGAAGCACCCAATATATTTCTTGATTTCCATTGTTATTTTTGCATTGTGGATGGGTACTATATCAGATATTGTTTGGGTGCATTGTTTACTTTGTGTAATAGGCAATGCATGAGCCCTCAATCAGTGCCTAGTATATACTATGCTTCGTTAGACTATGCTCCGAATACACATGTCTAACAGAGCATAGTATACTAGGCCTATGGGCACTGAATTAGGGCTAGCTATGCATTTGTCATGTGTAAATTCTAAAATTGGGTACGTTGGACCCTTTAAAATATTGCAACTGGACCCCAAAGACACAGTTCGGGCAATCTAAAGGACCCAGTATCAACATTTGGGACCCTTTAAATTTGGAGGTATTAATTACCCTAGGTAACCCTGGTGTGGAGTAAAGTTAATTAGCCTAAGCAAGGCCTACTTGCTGCACCATTCCCCCAGACATAGTCCATAAGCCCATATGCGATTGTCCAATTTCCTGAGAAAGTGTGTAGCTTGGGTAGGATGGGGGGGGGGGGGGGGAGGAGGGGTTTCGACCACTCAGTTAAGGGTTTTTGGTTTCAAAAAGAAAATTAATTGAACCAACTTACCTTTGGTCAATGCCTAAAATGCCTGTACTACCATTCAGTGTATGTCCTTTGTTTTATTAGTTTTCTCATACTGGGATATGTAGGCCTAATGATGATAAAAATGGATGAAAATGTGCTATTTTTGACCTAGCAGGGAATAATTTATCTGGTATCGCATCGCAATTTGCTACACAAGCTGGCCAAATTGCAACACGAATGCAAAAATGTGTAGCACTTTTTTGGGTGCATAACCATAGGGTTTTCAGTGATTGTATACTACAGAAGGAAAATATCCTCAAAACTGCTACACAAAATTTGAATACTAAATTATTTCCTGCCTTGGCCCTACCTTAGGGCATTTTCAACTGCCCTATTGAAAACCATGCTATTTTAAGGTAAAATGAATTTTTTTATGGGTCATTTATCATCGTGCAGATGTTATGATAGCAATTACATATGAAGGTAACTGTTTTACATTTGGTATTTATGGTGATTAACTGTATCACTTAAAATTTAAATTAATCAAATGAACTGTACAACTTTCCATGATCAATTTATGCCAGTCAAAAACTAGGTGGTCAAAAATATCCTGTCACATTGAAAAGTGGTGTGTGGTTTTTGACCCCATGAAAAGAGGACAGTAACAATTTTGGGGCAGGTTCCTTTTATTACAACATCCCAGCAAGCCTTATCTATAGGTTATCAGATCTGACCACTTTATAATTAAGTTTATGGATGTAAAGGTACAGTATGTAGAAATAAGTCATGTGGCTTATCGCCCATTTTAAGAAAACATGATTTTGAAACAAATGTAGCCTATTTGTATACATTTGGTTTTCAGTTTTGGATTTTCTTATATTAAATGATTAGCTTGGGTTAAAAGTTTGGTGATTTTGAATTGCCACTGGTTCATAGCACTTGGTGGTAAACATTTTTACTGTTGATTCTTCAAGAAATTCAAATTTGGCAGAAATGTTCATGGTGGACAGAAATACCCTGGCGGGTCGAAAACCCCCCCATCCTAACTTGGCACCTTCAGGGTAATTGGTAATTATCCTTGGGGAATCGGCCAGGAATTAAGTGGCGGCTGGAAGAACTGTCTGATTATTGAAGGTAACCTAAGGAGTTATTCTGCATGAAGTTAACAAATGAGTAACAAGATATTGTCACATGAGTGATAGGAGCCATTCCTGAATTAGGATGGCAGGCCAGACTAACTCAAACTGGGGGACTGCATTTTCCCTGTAATACTGTATAGGATAAGTAGGCCTAACCCTTAAGGTAGCAAAGGCCTGATGTTAATGTTAGAATTGCTAACCAACAAAAAGACCAACTGGTTCAGAAATGTTTGCATACAATGGACCAGAGCCAAATTTATTGTATTGTGGTGGGACAGAATTTGGTAGTCTTTCCTATTTGTGCCTGTGTACATGTAGGTTCTGTGAATAATTCATTGGTTTCATTAAAACTGGTCAGCTACAGAAATGTAAAAGGGGTCGGCCGCGCGTTCTTCAAATCGGGCAACTTGTTTCTCCTGGAGCGATATGAAGATCTTTCTCCAGGATTGAATTCTAGGTCGTGTGGCTGAGAGACTCGATGAAAGAGACAAAATAATCCAAGTGATATAATGTTTAAATTGTGCTTTAATTAAATCTTATTTGTTTACTACTACCTAATCTGGCCAGTTAATTATAACATTACACTTACTTTCTGCAGTTGCAACCGCACCAACCCTCGCTAAACCTTCCACCCTCTCTCGATCTCCCTCAATTAATCAATCAATCTTACTTTGAAAATAACAGCTTTAGCCTGCACCGCGCAGAAAACAATGTAATTCTACGCGCTCCTTGTTTAAACTAAACATAAGGGGATTCCCGGAACGATTGTGACGTCAATGACGTAGACAGCACTAGCTAGCGTAGAAACTAGGAGCATCTCGGCTAGGCGCGCATGCACTGTACATACAACAGTACAGCGGCCGTCTAGACGCGCAGCACACTATAATACATCGTTTCGTTAGGAACTGTAAATTTACTAGAGTACCGCGCGCTTATAGTCATAGCTAACTGTCAGCGTCATAATAATACATTAACGTTATTGCATCGTTAAAGTCATAACGGTACGAATTACTAGTTAGTAAGTACGTACAACTGTACAATAAAGTTAAGTATTCCATCTTCCAACTGCATCACACTGCAAGTACCAATGTTACTTACATTAGGTTAGCCTAGGCCTACGTGATTTGCTGCACAAGTATACACACAAGTCCAACGGTAGGCGTAGTAACACATTGTCACCCGAGGCTAAGCCAATGCTACAAAACTTAAATTAACAGTGTCTGACTGGACGATAATGTATAAGCAGTCCTGCCCTGTTACATTCCTCCCAACTGAAACCGAGACTTCTCCTGAAGTCTATAAGACTAAAAAAAATATAAGCCCAAGTGTCCATGCAAGAAATATTATAGGCTAAAGATTGCGTTGAACAGTTTCCTGAAGTAACTTAGTAATTACCAGTGTCCTACACCTTCACACCTCCTCCCAACTGGAATCCTGACTTCTCCTGAAGTCTTAAAGGATCAAAAGTATAATCAGAAGTGTAAAGTCAAAAAAAAAAATGAAAAGTTTCAGGTAGAATAAAATATCTCTCACAAATTGAAGTCGCCAGTACCAGTTGCCATTCTTCACATGTCAATTTTCCATGGAGAGTTTTGCAGAGTCAGTTGTACTCTCGGTGTAGCATACGCAAGGTAAGGTGTCTGAGTATAGGATTTGGTGATGTCCAATACTTTCAAGTGACAGTTCCATTTTTAACACCATTATTATGCAGTAATTTATCCACAGTTGAAAGCAAAAATGTTCTTCGGTTCTATCAAAGGCAGTACTGTATATCAATTGTCCGGCAATTTCACAGGAGTATTCACGGCAAATCTCATATGAGTTTTTACTGGTTTCCTTTGGCAAGAACACAGCAATAACCTGCACATGGGCCCTTTCACACCATCATGTGACAGATAATCTGCAACATCCAGCTATTCTCACACTAGATATGCTATATACTGTCTCTCTCTAAGTATATATAGACAATAGACATTGGTTCCATGTACTCATTTAGGTGAGTTCCTCACATAAAACCATTGTCCATAAAGTTGTGAACACGTAGTTCCTGCAATTGTATTAAGCTGATAGGTAACCGAGTCTCATTCTCATAACCAATATCTCCAAGATTTATAAGTCAAAAGGTTTGCTTCCGTTACCATATGGACACAGAATTAGTGCGACCATCTATTTTCTTGTCTAGGCCAGTGAGGCCCAAATCAGCTCCTTCATATCCGTCCAATCTCAAGTAAGATTCATGTTCCATGTAATGAACAACAGTCTTTCTTACAAAGGAACACTCTTCTTTATATAAGTTACTGCAAAAGCTGGCCTGTTCAGATTCCTTCATATAAACTCCCCTTATTTTAAACTGACTCTGCAACCTCTTCAACGCAACGGATCCTCACAGAAAACATTGACTTGGTATCTCTCAGAGGTATTGTTCTGTCTTTCCTTCCAGGTTACATAGGCCTACAGTATTTTATGATTTAAATGGATTGCATATGGTTGAAATAGAAAATTCCCCCATGACTACTCCCCAACAACCCAAACATCTTTCCAGATCCATACCCCGTTCCATCACTCACAAACCCAGCCCAGCCTTAATTCCCACCCCAAACGTCTCCTAAATAAGAGTTACATAAGTGATCCACTCAATCACACAACCTAGAGTTCACACAAGTCAACCCCACTCGTACTACCAATATAAAAGGGGTCGGCCGCGCGTTCTTCAAATCGGGCAACTTGTTTCTCCTGGAGCGATATGAAGATCTTTCTCCAGGATTGAATTCTAGGTCGTGTGGCTGAGAGACTCGATGAAAGAGACAAAATAATCCAAGTGATATAATGTTTAAATTGTGCTTTAATTAAATCTTATTTGTTTACTACTACCTAATCTGGCCAGTTAATTATAACATTACACTTACTTTCTGCAGTTGCAACCGCACCAACCCTCGCTAAACCTTCCACCCTCTCTCGATCTCCCTCAATTAATCAATCAATCTTACTTTGAAAATAACAGCTTTAGCCTGCACCGCGCAGAAAACAATGTAATTCTACGCGCTCCTTGTTTAAACTAAACATAAGGGGATTCCCGGAACGATTGTGACGTCAATGACGTAGACAGCACTAGCTAGCGTAGAAACTAGGAGCATCTCGGCTAGGCGCGCATGCACTGTACATACAACAGTACAGCGGCCGTCTAGACGCGCAGCACACTATAATACATCGTTTCGTTAGGAACTGTAAATTTACTAGAGTACCGCGCGCTTATAGTCATAGCTAACTGTCAGCGTCATAATAATACATTAACGTTATTGCATCGTTAAAGTCATAACGGTACGAATTACTAGTTAGTAAGTACGTACAACTGTACAATAAAGTTAAGTATTCCATCTTCCAACTGCATCACACTGCAAGTACCAATGTTACTTACATTAGGTTAGCCTAGGCCTACGTGATTTGCTGCACAAGTATACACACAAGTCCAACGTTAGGTGTTACTACGCCTAACAAGGTGCAATGAAAAGCAACATAAATCTTAAGGTGTTGCCATGGTAACACAAATTTATGGATGTGACAGGACTGACTTTCGCATAATCAGGAACGTGACTATTTATTTGATTATTATCAAAAGTAGAAAGATATAAGGTATACGTTTAAGATTGAAATGAAGTCTGATTATTTTCATTTCATTTCATTTATTTGGTTCTTCACAATATTTGATAATATTTGAAACAATGCACACAAATGTAGAGAATACATAACATCAAGATGTTGTGAAAGGAAGCACTCTAAAAAACCCAGAGGGCTTGTCGAGTAGGGTGCTCCCCAAATAATAGTAACGTAACGGAGAAAAGAAAAACATGAGTTTACCTTAGAAAAAAAGCAAAAAATGACAGCACACAGCTGTCCAACTACCCTTTCATTTTTTTTTCATTATTCTTCTTTGATTATGAAAAACAATCACAAAAATTGCATTTCATTTGAAAGAGCTATGCAAATTTTTCAAAAGTGTGTCACTGTGGTGGGACGGAATATGGTAGGATGGAACTTGGTGAAGCCTGTTCATTATGTACCAGTTTCAAAGAAACCCCCTCAGATTTTCATGAAACTCTCTCAGAACTTAACATCATAGACAAAACCAACTCGTGGAAACTTTCATTTCCACAGCTAAACCTGCTCAATAGTTATGGCCCTTTTAAAAGTATTGTGCAATATGGTGCTTTTTCAGGAGAGAGCTGCCATTTCTATTTTGTGTGATTTGCAGGCCTATTACAATTCACAGGAATAAGAAAAAATCTGAAAATTTGTATTCGAAATGATTCCTAGCCATATAAACAGAATCTGATGTAAAAACTGAATTGCCTACCACATATCTGAAAATACAGGTTTTCAAAAAAAGCAATTCTTACTCTCCAAAAAGATTTTTTCCAACTTTGGGCCCATGTAGGCCCTAGGTCAAGAGTCAGAAGGCCCTCACAATTTGGCTCAGCATTATTTGGTTACATGTCTAATGCAGTGGGCAAGCATTGCCAAAAATCATTTTTCAAAGGCTGAGTTGATTGGGTCCAAAATTGCTCCCATGGGAAATACAGGTATGTGGAAAATGGGCCATATACAAGGAGAGTGTTGACCCTATGGGTCTCCTACATGGTTAGATGAGAAGGTGAGTAACATAATGTATACAAGTCAGAAAGAAACTTGGCATAAGCCATGAGGGATCATATTTGAGGGACCACAAATTCTGAACTATACATGAAGCTGAAGTTTATTTTTTATGAACCATTAGTGTAACATGATTTACAATACATAATATTGCAAAAAATACAAGGAATTCATGTTAATGTAATAGCACTGAATGACAGGGAATTCATAGCTTATTAATAGAACAATAACTTAGAGGTAATAGTGCAATAATAATGGTTTAAGTAGAGGAACCAGAAAAAAGTAAGAACTTTTTGAGCCTGGTCCCTTTTTAAGAAACAAAACATAAAGAACACAAAAAGGAAAGAGGAAAGAGGAAAAAATGACACACAAAAAATAGCGTAAATATTAGAAAATAGAACATTAAGTTGAATTGTTGTTTAATACAAAATTTTTCAGCTTCTTTTTAAATGTTCGTATACTTTGGGTGGCTATATTATCTGGAGGCAGAGAATTCCAAAATTGTAGACCAGTACTTCGTATCTGAGAATGGGCAAGTTTTGTTCTGACATATGGTTGGTTCAAAAAGTGTTTTGATCTAGTGTTATAGCTATGGAAACTTGAGTTAGTATTAAAAATTGTCACATGGTGAGGGAAGAATTCCATGACAAGATTTGCATACAAAAATTCCAACTGGTTTTTGTAAAGATCATAAATCGTAAGTATACTTAAAGTTCCTGAAAAGAGGAACGCTGAATGCTCTGTACGGTGCATGACATATGTTTCTAACAGCTTGTTTTTGTATCTTATACAAATTACTGAGTGACGCTACATTGGTATTACCTCAGAGTAAAAAACTGTAATTTATATGTGGAAGAATGAGGGCATTATACAACAATAAAAGTACTTGCTTAGGCAAAATATGCTTAAGTGTGTTATTAATACCACTCGATCTAGAGACTCTACTCTTAACTACAGATGTGTTCTTTCCAACTTAATTTTAGATCAATTGTAATTGCCCCACAATTTGCATGACCATCTTATGAGACACTTTACCTTACTTGTGTCATTGATCTCATTGTCAAAATTTAAGTTTCGTTTTTAGAATATTTAGAGATAATCTATTCGATCTCAGCCACTCAGATACTTGTGAAAATTCATATGAGATATATAAGTACTTCGTCCAAGTTGATATTTTGAAGAAAAGCTGTGGTATCATCTGCAAATAAAATGAAACTTAATTTCTCAGAAGACCGTTAAATATCATTTATATATAAAATGAAAAGTTCAGGGCCCAGTATTCAGCCCTGAAGAACACCAGTGTTACATATAGTTTACGATGAGACGCAGAGTAATTAAACTGAACATAATTACACCTGTCTCCTAAATAGTTCTGAAACCAGTCAAATGTCACACCATGTACACCGTAAGCAAACAGTTTATTCATTAAAATATTGCCGTGATCAATGGTGTTGAAAGCCTTTGATAGGTCTACGAAGGCACCAGCCGTGGTAAGTTTACTGTCTGTTCCCTGGGAAATTTTATTAACAAGACTTATTGCAGCCATATAGGTAGAATGGTACGAAAACCATATTGATTAAAGTAAGCTGTGATTTGTGATAAATTTGTACAGTCGGTTATAAACTAAACGTTCTGTTACTAAAAGGAAATTGAAGGCAAAAGTGAAATAGGTCTCTAGTTTGAGAAAATCTTTGGATCACCAGACTCAAATATTGGTACAATTTTTGCAATATTCAAGGTCCAAAGGGAATATACTGTTTGTAAAAGATAGGTGAACTATGTGAGTAAGTGGCATTGAGACAATTGTCTACCACACTCTTAAAAATATCATTTGTAAATTGTAATATTGTCATACCCAGGACTTTTTCCATTCTTGTTTGAGAATAACTGATCTTACTTCTTGCACATTGGTAGGAAACAACACAAAGGAATTTATGACATTAATATCCATGTATCCTAGAGGGGAACTTTTGCCAGCAGCTAATTTATCAGCTAGGTTCTCTGCAACAGAAGAAAAAACAATGGGCAATATCCTTTTCATTAGTAACAGATCCATTAGCACCCTCAAACACTTTACTACACTCTTTTGTATTATTTCTCCAAAGAATATTGTTCAAATGTTCCACAATCGAGTAGTATCCTTGGATCAATTTACAGTAATGCATCTTCTTTGTATTTTCAATTGCTTTAGTTAGAGCATTTTTGTAGTTAACATAATGTAATTTTCTAGCTGCAGCAGGATTTTGAGTGTAGCTACTAAACAGTTTGTTCTTACACTTAACTGAATTCAGTATCCCTAATTGTGTCATCCAAGGAGATTTCTGGAAATTAATTTTTGGTTTCACTATGGTTAGACGACAGCATTTACTGAATGTTTCAGTCAAAATATTGCTAAAATTTTTGAAAGAAGATTGTACGTCTTGATCATCGTGAACAATCGACCAGTCAATTTTTATTAATTAATCCACCATACGATTAACATTTCTACGGCTAGTATTGTTCTTAAAAATAGGACGAGCTGCTTTCTTCACACTTGTACTTTTTAAGATGCAAAAAATTGGATAATGGTCAGATAATTATCAACCAGGATACCACCTTCCAGTCCCAGATATGTAGTGTTAACAAATATAGTATCAATTAAAGTAGACGTAGAGCTCGTGGTATAGTATGTATTGTTGAAAAATGCATTTTGAGTGAAAGTGTCAAAGTGAAATGCTAACCCTAAGCTTTCCCAGCTCAAACTTTCAGTGGTTAATGGCACACAAATTTTCAATACTGTGAAAGGCCTACCTGCATGCAAGCTTTTCATGAGGGTTTGGCTTAGGCTACACCTGTTGAGAATCTTTGCAAGGATCCAGATTCCAGAGGCTACAAAATGGACCAAATTTAGTATGTATAAAGTCAATGGAAGAAATAATTAGTGTTGCGCAATATCCTAGCACAAGTTTAGGTCACCACAATTTTGTGCACCTAAACATTTTGAAGAACGTGGGGTCTGCACCAAAAGGTTTCTAGCATCTAGCAAAGAACATAGATACTCTCATTTCAAAGGTTTCTTCACCAAGTCGCTAAGTTCTTTGGTGTCCCTATACCCCACCCCTCCCCCCACGTACCACAAATGAAATTTCTGAAGTTAAAATATAATGCATCAACACTTCCCAATAATTTTCCCAAGTATACATAGGGACATGAACAACTGTGCTTTCACCAGAAGTGCCAAATTTGCACAAGGTTTCTTCAAAAGTGAGTACTAGTTCCTAGTGCTTATTGCATCTACAGTATTATTGTAATGCATGGAATAGCAACTCCCTGATGGAATTAAGAGCCCACAGCCCACTCCCACCACCCTTCTCATTCCACTTGCCACTCTCTTGAAAAAAATTGTCTATAGGTAAAAGTTCTGTATCCAATTAAAGGCTATGGATTGCTACCTTATCAGCAAGGTTTGAGACAGCTTGAATCTTCATAATAATCCTAATGTCACAGTTACACTGTATGTCTGAAGCTTAATTTGCTCACTTGAAGCCCCACAAAGGTATACTTCATATAGTGTCACCATACTAAAGAGCCTACAGTCACTTGATACTGTGCACTATGTACAGTATACATACAAACCATACTGAACATAACAAAATCTTATCTGGAATCAGTACTATTCTTAAATACCTTCAGAAGAACCTACAGTAACTCCACCTCTCATACTGCAGGTATTTTGCAACAAAATTGACAGTGATGATACCTGCTAGCAGACTCAGCTAGAGGTGGTACCTGGATTTTCTTGACAAGAGCCCAAGCAAGCTCCCCAGCAGTGTTAGCGCTTAACTTCAGAATTAAGGTTGGACCTCACTCCTTCAAAAGAAACTTTAGGAGGGATTTTCCTTTTTAAAGGAGGGATTTTGTTAATTTGTAATTTAACCTGAACACATCAGCAAGTAAATGGATGTGCGAATTTCCCTCACAGAAACTTAAACTTTGCAGGATTTCGGGAGCCGGTTGCAGGAATAGTGCAATTGTGCACCTTAGCTCCCCAGTGGTGGACTAGCAACCCAAGCCCTGACAGACGGGATGGCCGGGTTGCTGGAAGGTTGACAAATGCTAAATTGTAGGCCCCGGGGGGGGGGGAGGCAGGGCCCCTATATGCCCTCTGGCGCCTGGCTACAGGCCTGCATTAATCACTTACAAAGTTGGCATGAGTGTTATTGGCAGTCCTGGAGATTTTTGAGTCTTTAGTTTTTTGACTGCTTTGCACTAATAGTTCCCTTATAAGATATGCTGTGACTTTCCCTCAAAAGGAAATTTAAGTTTTTGAAGATGAAATTATATTATTGTGTTTGCTTAACAATTAACTGAAAAATAGCACATGTGATCTTCTGTTCAGTAGGCTAAAATACTGCCATTGTCAGTAATGTGCCGAAGTTACAGGATAGGCATGTGACAATTAAAGCTAGATTTGCCAGTCTATATTGGACCAATTGCCAAAGGTTGTAATACATAAACACTTCACTTTATACCGGTGATTTAAAATTAAAGTGACAAGATATGTACATGACAACAGTATTTTTCATTACATATTAAAAATCCTTGACACCCAGCAACTTTACCCTGCACTGCACACATCAAAATGTATGCTTGCAGAACAGTAATCCTTTTTTGGGGAGTCTACTGTATACTGTAGGCTGCATGCAGTGGCATAGCCAGGATTTTTTGAGCAGGGGGCACGGGGGGGGGGGGGGACGAACCTTTTTTAGGGGGCACAATTTTTGAATTCTCTCCCTATAGGGCTTGTATTTAGAACTGTGCATTCCAAAATTTTCCACGGGGGGCACCTGGGGTGGCACAGCTTTGTCATGGGGGGCATGTGCCCCAGCCCCCTCCCCCTGCCCATAGCTATGCAACTGGTAGGCTGTACTGCAATATAGGAAGTGTCTGAACATATTCTCACTAGCTGCCTTAATAGTTAATGGGCAACATGTCTGCATCAAAGCTACAGGTGAAAGCAGAAGACACACCGTAGACCATAGGTATTGGAAACTGTTCTTGTCTGGGTGGGGGGTTAGCTGGGTCTCAGTGAGTAGACAGCTGGTCTCAGGCAGTGGGCTAATGTTCACAAGTTTGACAATACCCTGATGTCTATGAGACCCCTTGACTCCAGTGGGTATGTTGTCCAGTACCCTGTACACTGTACCCCACCAGTAAGGTGAACCCTGGATGGCTTGCTGGTACGTTAATGGAGCACCTAGCAATGTTACAAAGAAAAGCCTATTTACAACCATCTGCAGCCCAAATATTCATAAGCATGTCAAATTAAACCTCCAAGACAAAAGATTTTCTCAGTGGAATCAAAAAGAGGCTAGTTGAAGAAAAATTTTAAAAAGGCACCCAGACACCACCATGCCTGCAGCTCTGGCTTTAGATGCAGCTTCGGTGCCTGCCAGCTACATGTCAAGAGGATTCAACCTCTAAATTGAAATTATTTTCCCCCATCATTTTCATGTAAAGCACTTACTATGAAATGTTCACAGTACCCTTCCCTGAAATTTTAAAACAATTCTGAGTATTAGTTTTGTGTTAAAATGTACCAACAGAGGAGTGATACTGGCATGGGCGGCTCTAAGAAATTTTGTTTGGGGGGGCAAACTCAAGTCCGTATTCAGGGAGGTTCGTAAGACCCCCCAGCAATATTAATGGTCAGCTCCGGATAGTACAATAGCCTCAATAGGATTAAGCATAGGCATAGGGGACCCAAGTTGATGGGGGGGGGGGGGCTGTAACGATCTGCCCGAAAAATAGAAACAAAACTTTCCACGTGCTCTGCGCGTGTTCAAAATGTTAATGTACATATCATATAGGCGTGCATCCGTTATCACACAGCATGCCAATTACATACAATAATTTGCCACGTTACTACCTATTCCATATTGGTTATAATTCTGGGGGAAGTCGTTACAATAATGGTGATAATAATCAGTGGTGTAGCCAAGATTTCTCTCATGGGAGTGGGGCAGGCACTATGTTGTGTGATCACCGGCCTGGGGGAGGGGTCTAAGGGAAGGGGTGTTCCCCTCCCTTTGAAAATTTTTTGAAAAATTAGGTGTCCATAAATGCAATCTGGTGCCACATATGCTACCTTTGAAGTAAAATTTGTGTTAAAAAATTTACCGTACGTATTTTAGGTACTAACAGAAAAATAGGCATCACCCCCTACCCTTTGAAAATTTTGAAAAATTAGGTGTCCTTACATGCAATCTGGTGCCACTTATGCTACCTTTGAAGTAAAATTTTGTGTTTTATTTTAGGTACTAAAAGATATCGACGTTAGTGACGGGGGCATGGCCTAATGGCTCCTCAAATACACCACTGATAATCATAATATATGAGTTTAACCATTAAAAGACACACCAGTGAATTAATACCGAATATATAGGTGATGGTGCAATCCAAATCAGAACTATATTTTAATTACCTAGGAAGGTTTTTAAAGTATCGATTTCCTTTAAGCTACATTATTGCATTATTTTTCTTTCTGTGGGTGCCCGAAAAATTCTCAGAATATTGCCCGAATTTTCACAAAAATATTTTGTTGGGGGAACTGCAGCCCCCCAGCCCCCCCCGCTACCCGCCTCCTACGCCTATGGGAGTATGGTTATTATTATGTATTAGAGCGATGCCCCATGTAGTTTTCAAAAGCTCTTCAAAAACCATTTCAGGCAGTTAGTCATGAGCTTACTTCTTTAAAAATAAATACAACCATATCAACCGATCGCTTCTGTACTACCATAGGGGTGGAGTAAGAGGCAGGTGAAATGGGCAAGGCGGCTTGATCCATTTGTATAAAATGAGCCCCACCTTTAAATATTTTATTGTTTCTTTCATTGTGTCACAATATGTTTCAGCTTTGCCAACAAGCCATAAAATGTTGGTTCTCTGGATTGTTCTCTTACACTAACGAAAATTTCGAGCATGAAGGCACTTGAAAACGATGAAATAATAGCACTAGTATTTTGGATCTCAGTACCGTTCTGACACGCATTTTTTTAAAAGGGGGGTGGGGAACTCCCCTAACTCAGAACGACGTCTCATCCTATATACAAATAGCTAGACCACTAGTCAAAAGTCTCATCACACTGAGCTTAGATTCACTGTTTGGTGTGTTTATTTTAAATCAATTGAAACAGTATACTTTAGCACAAAGGTGGAGAACCTTTTGCTTATAACAGGCCATTTGACAGTCATAAGACCGCTCGTGGGCCAACGGCGCTGTCAATTTGGACAAGGGAACAGAAACCTCTCCTTCTATGGGAAACACAATACTTTTAGATTAGATGCCTGTTACAACTTTTTGTAGACAGATATCTATGCTAATCTGGCCAGGTGACACCCGGGCAAAACTGCTTTTAGTCGTGGATGATAATCAACACGGCTAATGGGTTGTGTATCTAATGACCCCAAAAGCTCTGAAGTGTCTGCAAAACTATGGGCATTTAACTCCAGCATTACCATTACACTCTGTAAATGACATTATGATGCTTAAGCTAATCAGATTACAAATATCACAGTGTGATCATTTGTTTTGATTGATTACCTTAGCTTGCACTAATGGCAGGTCCATTTGTGTGATATCTGAAGTATATATAGTAGCAAACAAGCAACTGAGAAAACGCGCGCGAAGCGCGCCGAAAAAATGTTGTTTTGAAAGCACTTTATTAATGTTTAACCTTCGCATTGCATTGGAAAGTTATTCACTTCTTTAATTTTAAGCCCACTCAAGGAAAAGGGAGGGCCTAACCCATCTCAAATTACATGTTTTTTTTTATTATTACTTTTATTTTTGAAAATTGAAGACCATGCTTTGCAAACTTTTGGGGGGGGGGGCAAGTGCCGCCCCGTGCCCCTATTGCGAGCCGCTAATGGATACCAGCCTTCCACACAGTCAAAGGGGTGAGCCCCCTCCCCTTAAACCCCTCTTACATGACAGCAATTGCAAATTTTAAGCCAAGACTCCCCCACCTTGCTCCATCATATACACAAAATAAAGTTGACTCCCTTGCACAAGGCACTTTAATAGGGCTAATAGCCAGATCATAGTATTCAAAACAGTAGCTAAGCTATAAACTGGGAGTTTGGCCTTTGTCCCCATACAAAAAAGTCTAGCTATACCACTGGCAATAAGAAAAGAAGAAGTTTTGCAGGAATGTTGAAAGTGTGATGTATTTACAGCATGTAAATGCACAGGTCAGTAGTACGTGTACTAGCGGCTGTAATAGATAGCCTATTGCCACATTACAGTACTAAGTCCCATACAGTATAAACCTCACCAGCAATACGTACTTTATGTTCGTATATGCACAGCACAGTTGTTTCGCGGAACTAAATTGTCTTTCACTTAGAATTAATGGTACTATACCCTTTACAAATCTCAATTACATGTGTTTTTCAACAGTAAAGATGTATTTTTTCATTGAAAGCAAAATTTTGTAATCCCCCTAATTAACTATCGAATGAAGACAAATTTATTTTTCACTCCTTAGCTAATGTTCAGGGTTAACACAAAATAGCGTTAAAGGCTATGGCTTTTAGGTGCAGCTCATATCTTCAATTCGCTGCACTGTGACAGATGTGAAGCCATTTTTAGGTGGGTGGCCGAAGCCACAATTGGTCACCCTCAAATCTCAAAAATATAGTTGCTTCTGTGGAAGTGCTTCGATCACTTTTGGTTTATTAGAGTACTAAATGACCATACTAAATCAACAAAAAATTGTTGGAAAGTTTGTGTTGTTATTGGTACAGACAAGTTCAAAATGCCAAATGTAGTTCACCATGCATGCCCAAGGGATGGAATCTGATTAAAATTACCTAGCTATTGATAACAGTTAAAGAGGTAAATTTGCTTTTCTGTACTTTGATGTTCACAACCAAAGACATTTAACTGCATAAAAATGCTCCTAAACTTCTTGGGCAAAAATAGGGGAAAACCAGCTCTCAGTTCCGTCACCTCATGTTTTTTGATGGAAAAATTTTGTTTTTAGAAGGAAAAATTGACACAATGTGTGTGAAAATCTCCAAAGTATCAAGTATTTGTGACCTTAACACCTGTTGTCAATATGGAAACCAAAAAAATTTTTCAAGGGATGTTATCAATGGCAGAATCATTAGTGCGAAGGACGGAATTGATTGGGCCAACTTAATGCCTGTTTGTGCAAGGGACGGAATTAGACGGAATCAGTTAATGTTACAAAGTTTTAAATTATTTTGAAAATTCTGTACCATTGACACTACTACAATGTACATATAATTGCAATCACACACTGTGTTGCTCCAGCTTACCTGTTATACTGTTGGACAGTCCATATACCGTGGAATGTCACCACTGGCCATGCAGCTCTTAGATCCCTTAATAAGAGGTGAAGAAATTAGACAGGCTTGGACAAATTCTTTTTTCATTGCTTGTCCATTGGGCAAGCTGTTCTCTTAGTCTACTTGTCCGCGTGAATATCTCCTTGTTCACTCTTAATATGCCTTTAAAAACTCCTTTGGGAGAGACTTCACAAGGGTACTTGCCCGGCCGGCTATGATATTGAACAGTGTACTTGCCGGAGTAACTTTTTACTTGTCCCAGACTGTCGGGCAGGGGATTTGTCGAAGCCTGAATTAGACCAGAGATAAATGCTAGACTCAACATTCGGCTGGCAGCTAGACTCGACATTCAGCTGGCAATGAAACAAACTTGGTGACTTGGACAGTGTTCGAAATAACGCGTGCACACATGCACCAGTGCATGTAACTTTTTGACTGTGCATGCAACTCTCACTTATTTACCTGCACGCGTGCATGTTGGTCTAATGGTACTTCAAGTTCAAGGAGAGTTGCCATAAAGTGTACAAAATGAAGTCTTTACGATTAGAAAATGCTACCCAAAAGATTCAATCAAAATCTCAAAAACTTGATGTACATATCCCTTCGCACTTCGCAGGCTAAACATTGGCAGATTTGCGATCTCTTAATGTTAGTTAGGCTGTCACACTGAAAGTCTGCACATGTAATGATACAGTAGGCTATATGTGAACTGTTTGCACATGGTATATTCAGTAACGAACATTGCGAAGCTGTATATGGTGCTCATACTGTACATTTATTATAATGTGAGATCTCAGGTATTTTGGTTTTTCAGCTTTTGGTATTTGGTGCATGTAAGAATTTATTTGTGCAGGTAAAATTTTGAAGTTGCATGCACAGGTGCAGGTAACTTTTTTTTTCTAATTCGAACACTGGACTTGGAGCAAGTATTCTGCGAGGTAGGAAGGATGCCACTAGTGGGTATATCCTTATACAGAGGTACTCCATAGCTGATGGGACTGTCCAATAGTCAGTAGTGATAATTAAGCAGGGTTGATTATTAACAAATCAAGGTAAATTTTGTTGAATTTGCTTTTCACATTGCACCCATGTACTGTAAGGATAGGGGTAATAACTAGATTGGATATAATTATGTGGATTCAATGCTTTGTCGCTATAAATTTCTTAAAATGCAATTCAGTTTCCGCGCGATTCGTACAGTTCCATCCTATGTACTACGCCCATTCTCACTTCCTGTGGCCTTAGCCCCGTAAAATCTCGCAATAATCCACACTCCCCACCTTCCTCAAGCTCTCCCGCATGCATCATCAATCCCTGCCAGCCGTTAATCATAAGGAGTGAAGATACCATTGCATCAGACAGCGTTTCATTTCAACATTTTCCTGGAAAGACCTGCGTCCAGGCTCTTTCGGACACTGCTTGCCTTGTATCTTCACTCTCACGAAGTGAGCCATTAACCACATTGCAGCATCATTTTGTTCAAAATCGTAGATGCGCACCGGACAATTTCATAAACATGAAGTTTAAAATTTTCGCATACATTCAAACCGGCTAGTATGAGAAAGAGAACGATTGAGAACAACACATGTTCAGATTACGTAAATATATTCAGGGAAAGAATGGGAAAAGTCTTCAACTAAGTAAAGGAAATTAAATAGACGAGTTGGGAAATTCGGTACTTCGGGTGAGGTCACAAGGTCAAGTGTACCATGACAACGGGCAACCCATTTAGCTCTGCGCGCTCAGCCTTCAACACTCGCGCTGGGACACTGTAAGCGTGGTACACTTCACCCTTGACCCATTCACATATTGCATTGCGTGGAAACATTTCCCAACTCGTCTATTAAAAAGAAAAGGTTGAGAAGCACTCCACCAGTTGTCGTAATGCCGTCGATGCATTAGGTATCTATTGCTATAAAGTTCCCCTAAATACCATTCTTGTCTCCGTCTGGCCAAACCTCTTACCTCTTAGACAGAATTGTAAATATATTTTATTTTGAATAGTTACACATTTCACTTTAAACTTTTTTGCATTGACATGACTACAGGTAATGGTCCTGCACCGAAAGGTCAAATTCTCGGTATCGATTTTCTTGATACATATCATATGCTTCCGTGCATCAGATGTCCAAGCACATTTCTGTATGTGGTTATTGATGAAGCGATTATTGTATTACTGTACCTGCAGATAGGCCTTCTTGATGCCATTAAAATGAATTTGGACTTTCAAAACCATCTTTCATGGATTTCTATGCCAATGTCATGCACGGGCGTGGATCCATCTCCAAAGATGGGGGGGGGGGGGGGGAAGGACTTTTCACCATTTGCGAATCGCCGTCCTGGGGAGGGATCAAAGGGGGGGGGGCGTGTGTCCCCCTCCCCTTTGAGAAATTTTTGCTCACGTAAGGGGGCTAGATGCAAAATTGTGCTATATTTGGTGCTAAATTTCAATTGAATATATCACCAAGCAATTCTACTTTTTAGGAAGCTTTTTCATCTTTCTTGCTTAAGTGAATTTTTTACTCCGTTCTTGGGGTAAATCAAGACCACACTGTGTGAAGTAAGTAAACAGTAATTTGACTACATATACCATTAGCCAGACTGAGGGACATATACTCATGAATTTGCAGGGGTGTGAACTATTTTGGGACCAACTACATTTCTTGGAGACCGCGACTCCCGTTGACATAGTTGTACGATCCGAATTTCCTAGATAGTTACAATTTACAGGACGGTAGTAATAATCATAGGTGTACGGGACTCTCTAATTTGGGGGCAGAAATTTTTTTGCCCGAATCTCAAAAAATTCCCCGAAATTCGTTGCAATTCAGGTGCATAAATAGACCACTAAACCATTAAATGCGCACGAAGCGCGCAGAAATGTTTGCACATTTTTGGGGCATTCGATCAAAAATTTGAACTCAGAAAATTCGGGCAAGCTTTTCACTTCAAATGTTATTCATTTCTGGTCTACTGTTAGAAAGGCATACTGAACTGGATGTCACTGAAGCACTACATGCGCGTGAAGCGCGCAAAAACTTTGCACATTTCAGAGACCGCGGAGACGGAGGGGGGGGGGGCTACGGGGGCTTTAGCCCCCGCACTTTTTCTGCCGTGGGCAATTTGGGCCGACTTAAACTGCATTTGGGGCCCCCTTAAACTGCATTTACTTTATTGAACATATTGGGCCGCTTCTATGATTAGCACTTCAAAATTGGCTCCGCGGTCTCTGCATTTTGGGGGCATTCGATCAAAATTCAGGAACTCAGTAGAAAATTCGGGCAATCTTTTCACTTCAAATGTTGCTCATGTCTGGTCGATTGTTACAAAAGCATACATAGCTGGATTTGAAACCGACTTTTTGACGCTCAGAGACCGACTTTTGATTTTCACTGGGGGGAGAGGGCACCCTCCGTATTTACGCCCCTGTTATTATCATGTTTAGCCTACTCATATCTAATAAAATCTGGATATGGAAGTGATCAGGACTGTGCATGCAAGATATTTTTCGAAAGTCTGACAGAGGTGATACTGTTAGCAATCTTTTCATTACGCCACTGCACATTGGCGTAGCCAGGATTTTTTTAGTAGGGGGCGCTGGGGGGGGGCTTGACCATTTCATGGGAGGGCGCCTTGTTACTATCTAAGCGGAGCGCCACCATGAGTTGGCGCGGAGCGTACCAAGAAAATTTGAGATTTTAATACATCCCATATCGCCGGAAATGGCACTTGCCAGGCTTGATAGCAGCCATCAAGATGTGCAGTTTTGGTGAAAAAACGTAAAGTTTCATTTTATTTTATTCTCACGAGGTAGCGGTGGGCTAGGTTCCTGCACATACTGATACTCGCTGTCAGTGACAAAAGCCACGCACCTAGGCCTAGACTATGGTGGGTACTTTAATAGCCTATGATAACCATTGCATTCGGCGTAAATTGTGAAGTTCACATACCATTGGTCTCTTTGTAATTCACAGCAGGGGTGGTGCTAGGATTTGCCCGTCGCGGGGCCAGCGACCCCAAGTGACGACATCCCCGATTTTTTTGAGGGGTTGGTGAGGGGGATTTGAAGAAAATCTGTGTACTAAACCATGCCATACTGATATATTGCATAAAATTTGTATATACTAGAGAAGCAGAGGCACTGATTTCATATTTCTCCCGGAATCTAACTTCGTTTCCCTTTTCGCTTCGTTTCGTTTCGTTTATTTGTTTTATCACTTCACGCATACATACAAAAATACATGATGAATGGTAATAGAGACATATGTACATGAGGTGAAGGGAAGTACACGAAAAACCCGGCTGGGCTTGAAAATATGAACTCCCCAGAAATACAAATCAAACGACGTGCAATAGCAGAATAACTTCAGAATAACTTCTGAAATTGCAAAGCGAGCGAAGCGCGCGAAAATTTTTTGGGTAAGCTTACATTAGAAAAGTCTGTAGACCTACTTATTTAAAGCTTATATAGGTCAATTGTCCGAGTAGTTGGGCCTTATCTTGCATAACGTATATTGTACTTCCCTTCTAGAATCACTAGCCGTACCGCACGACAGTCACAAAAGAACATTAACTATAGGTTTAGCGAGAGGAGATGAAATTTCCGACATTTACATAAATCCATGTATTCTACTTATTAAGTTACCTGAAAAGGAGGAAAGGGTTTGTACTAAATTTAGCTATAAGTAACGGAACTGAGGAAGAGCGTGCAGAGCGTACCGAAAATTTTGGGTTTTATTGCAGAAACGATCCTTTTGAAAGCCAAAATAGTAAATGGACCATGGGTAGCGACAGAATTTTCCCCACAGGGGCCGGGTCATGCCAGTGACCCCAAGTTCCGACAGCCCCTTTATTGAGGGGTGTTGAGAAGGGGATATGAATTATGAAAGAACCGAACTATCCATATCGCGTACATGTTCGTTAGGGAAATGTTACATACACTGTAAACACAAATTAGTCAAACATTGTCTGATACGCCTAACCTATTTTAGTCACTCATTTTGACCAATTTCTAATGATATTTGACTAATTGCACAATGATGGACCAATAATTATTGGTAAAAAATTGGTCAAAGAGGTTGAAAATTGGTCAGAAATCTAGTCAATTGGTACAAAATTAGTCAAACGCCTTTGACTAACTTGGGTTAGGCGTATCAGACAATGTTTGACTAATTTGTGCTAACAGTGTACCTCCCCGGGCTTTGATAGGAAAGCCCGGATGATCCACCTTGCTTCCTTTCAAGCGTGCTAATTGATTTGCTTGCTTAGCCGGCCACTTGGCTGCTCAAGTTTCTATGCTTAACGCTATTAATAGCATGCAATGCCAAGTGAATAATCGGCTAATTAGCCATGCCCAAGATTGTTGATCACAGAGATGTTCGGTGATTGACATGGAGAGGTTGGTCTTCAGACTTTAACCCAGATGTTCACCTTATGCCAACGCCATTGCAGCCTGCATAACATTACTTAATACTTTAACAGCCGAGTTGTGCACTGATAGTGTTCTTTTGAATCTGAATTTTGACACTGCAAAGCGCGCGAATCGCGTGAAAATTTTTGGTAAGCTTACACAAAACCCATATGAAATCATTGAGTGCAAAGACAAAAAAATAAAAACGGTTGGGGTTGTAGACCGCATCGGAGAAAACATACATTGTGTCGACACCACCTGGACTACCTGATGAAATAGCCAAACTTTCCTCTGTGAGTCGCTCACCAACTGACCCTACCGCATGACACACACTAGAGAACAGCAACTAGGCTTTGCGATATGGGATGCAATTGACGACATCTATAACCTGTGCACTGTGCCTACATTTTTCTTGGTAAGGTTGACAGGACTTATGCTATCTAGCTATGTGGAATGGAACTATTGAAGAAACTGGAGTGAATCTAAAGCGGGCGTAGCGCGCCAAAAATTTTGGTTCTGATTAAAGAAATTGTCCTCTTGGAGCCACCCTGGCGCCACCCCTGCCTCAGAGTCTGGAGCATAGAATTTAAATGTCCAATTTTCCGCCCGACTGAGACAAAATATCTGCCCGATTTAGTCAGGTTTCTGACATTTGGGGGCGGCTGCCCCCCCCCCGGCCCTTACGGCCATGCCTGGACTACCAGATGAAATAGCCAAACTTTGCTCCGTGAATAGCTCAGCAACCGACCGTACCGTATGACACACACAAGATAACAGCAACTATAGGCTTTGCGATCTTGGGATGATATTTACTATCATCTCTATATAAACTGTGTACTCTACCTACCGTGTAACTTGTAAAGTGAACAGGACTTATGCTATCTAGCTATGTGGATTGGAACTTACAATATATTGGAGAAACAAGAGTAATTCACAGCGCGCGAAGCGCGCCGAAAATTTTGGGTCATTTATAAGAGAAATTGCCCTCTTCAGAGCAAAAAAAAAAATAGGTATATCGTATATCATTATCAAGTTGAGTAGTGAGTTGAGTGAATTTTTTTTGGCCCAGATCGCCAGTGGGGGGGGGGGCGACTGGGGGCGACAAGCTTTCGCCCCCCCCCACGCCCTCCCCTGGCTACGCCACTGCCACTGTGGTATACCTTTTTCTTGCATGGTAGTCGACTCTCAACGAACCTTTCCAATATTTTCTTTAACTTTACCAGCAGAAGTTAGTTTTAGCAGTTTAGTTAGTGAATAGTGTGAGTGGAATTTTGTGGCACAGAACCGACGGTAAACTACAGGGGCTTTACGACCATTTTGATGTCGGTTTTGGCCATTTTAAATCGCTTTACAATGCTGTCTCTTATTTCGAGCAATGAGTAAAGACTACAAACATGGAAATGGGGAAATGGGGTGGAGGGCCCCTCGCCTTTGAAGAAAAATGGAAATTGGAAGGTGTCTAGATGATAGATGGTGCAATATTTGGGCACAATTTTGCTTTCAAAATGTAGTGTCAATTTGTAATCTACGGTTATATTATCTCCTTAACAGTTTTAGTTTTCATCATTTTTGAAAAAGTGAGGGGGACTTTTTGGAGATGTCCCCCCTTCCAAAAAGTGAGGGGGCGCGTCCCCCCCGTCCCCTCCATGATCCACGCCCATGAAATCCGGCATCAGAATTACAAAAATTAGTCGAAAAGCTGTTATTTTGGAATAAGAGGTGTGGCTAATTTCCAATAAGCTGATTCGTCCATAGACGCTTTTCCAAATAGGAATTACAAAGGATTGTGGGATAGATTTTTGGTGTGCATCATTTTTTGCCACAGCAAAATGCCATTGGCAAAAACATCGCGTACCAGAACTTATCCCACAAGCAATGGGGTTGCCCGGCCGAGTGAAAATTAAGAGAGGGCGCTCTCATATGGTTCCTACCAGTTGCGCGAAACGTAATCGCGACGGCGAAGTTTGTAAACAAAACATCGTTTATTACTTCTAGGCCTACGCACTCTCTCATAAGTTGCTGTTGAAGCTGAATGTCAGAGAGCTTCCCGGTTTTAGTACGCCGCAAAGCATTGTTCCTGGGCAGTACCCAAAGGTAAATAAGGGATAATCAGTGTTACCATAACCAGAAGAAAAGAAGAATACATCCCCGTAATATGGACCTATCAGTAGCGGCCTAGTAGCCAACTCACTGCAGCAAGAGTCAAAGATAGGTCGCTCGGTTATGGCCCGGTAGTTGTACTAAGAAGCATCATTCCTCAATAAATTTTTTTTTCTAAAAAAAATAAATTTTTTTTTCTCTTCTTCCAGTACTTTTGAATATGAACGCACAGTGACTGGTTTGAAGTTCACCTACTGATTGGTCTGTTTCTATGGTATCTTCACTAGCGCACTTCATAATACATGCATTTAAATTCTTACGCGCTAACAACGGAAAAGCAACCAAAGCGTTCGTTTTCCAAGAGCGCAGTATTGTGAGTCAATTATTCCGGAAAATCCCCAAGAAATGTATTACGCGCGTATAGAACGCGTTGTTAATGTGCACACACGTCAACTCTTTTAACAATGGAATTTTCTGTAACACGTCCTTAGTTTTGTACGCAGATCACCGAACAGAACGACGCGGACATCAAATCCACACTTCCGCCCCGAGTCAGCAGAGTCAGCGCGTCTTACAGTGTAGGTATAGGAGTTTAATGGTATCTATGCACCAAATCCTTACGTTTTGTTCCGTTTTGTATCACATTCGCGTCTCGAGACTTGTATGTCATGCATAATAAAACTTTTTTTACATGATATACTGTCCGAATTGGGTGATCTATGTTTGTAATATCTTTGTAGGAATTAGGGTTCCTATATGGTATATCGTATAAAGGGACTCTAGTAGGAACCATATGAGAGCGCCCTGCGTCGGTAAGACGAAAACGCCGGGCAGCCCCATTGCAATTGTTGTTTGGAAAAGGGTCTATTGGCATGATCCTTCCACAGACCCTTTTCCAAATAGCAATTGCAATGGATTGTGGGATAGAATTCTGGTAGGCAATGTTGTTGTCAATGGTATTTTGCTGTGGCAAAAAATGATGCCCACCAAAATTCTGTCCCACAATCCTTTGTAATTCCTATTGGGAAAAGAGTCTATTTTCATCCTACGAAAAAAAAATTCGCTGGCGGCCGAGTCCCCATTCGATCACAGCTGTTTCTGGGAGTGAGCACTCTTGTTCCCATATCCTACTCTGGCTCTAGTTATATTAACAAGTACGTGCTGAACTGTGCAAAAAATGAATCACTAACGTTGTTTACCTGGTAAGATTTTCGAAGTAGGCCTAATTGATGATAGATTCATAATTTTGTTTGCTTTCGGACTTTTAATGAAATCTACAACATGTCAAACATTGTGATTAGGCCTAGACCAGTTACTGAACTTGAAGACTCAAATCAAGAACCAAAGTGTAGGCCTAAGTTAGGAGCTCTAGGCTAGCGTTTAACGTAGGTGCTAGCTTCAGGCCTAAAACAAAAAGTATAACTTAGGCCTAGCTAACGTAAGGCCTAACATTAACAGTTAGGCCCTAGCTGGGCCTATTAATTTTAAACTGCAAGGTAACGATACGTTTCATCCAGAATGCAACGTACGTAAGTTTCTTTTCGTTTTTAAAGTAGTTTTATGAAATGAATGGCCAAGACATTTTTAATTCTCCTACAGTAGCCCAGGCCTGCCTGGCGCTGTCGAATATTGACATAGCCTAGCCTAGACCTAGGCTACCATAAGTTCCTAACGTTAGGCCTAACGGCAAACGTCAGACCGAGGCTTCAGACTAGAACTTGATGGAAAATCACTAGTCTTAGCCAGGCGCGGATCCAAGGGGGGGGGGGGGGGAGCTTTACCGGCCTCAGCCCTCCTTTTTCGCCACATCAGTAATAACAAATACGCGACAATTAGCATAATGTTAATCTAGGCCTAGGCCTAGGAGAATATTCAAGGGGGCTTTCATCCCCCACCCCCTTTTCGAAATGTCTGGACCCGCGCCTGTTAGACCAGGCCTAACGTTAGGCCAGGCTATTAGGTTAGTTAACATTAACGTTTGTCCAAGTGATTGACGTTACTTGCACCGATCGAGCAGCCTAGGCTAGGCATGGACTTGGCCTAGGTCTTGGACTAAAGATGCATGAATCTCCAGGAGTAGACCTAGGCCTAGGCAGGGCAGTGGCGCCGGCACGGGGGGGGGCATTGGCAGGGCGCGTGCCCCCCCCCAAATCGATTTCAGAAATTTTTTTTGAAAGTTTTAAAATGATCCCAAAAGGCTTTTAAGCTATAGATTTCTGTATGGGGTAGGGTGAGGTGTGTTTTCGACCGAGTGATGGATCATTCTACTGTAACCATTTTCTATCACAAATGGTTCTCAAACTATCAGAATTATCGCAAACCCTTCGTAAATTTTCAAAATTGCCGCGCGCTCCTCGCGCTTCAAACCTTACCTCAATATTGACCTAATTATCAATAATTTCCGGTACTAACTCCCGCAGAAGCACAGCAACAAAAACTGAAAGCTGTTTACGAATTCTCAGGTAAACGCGGACTGACTTTGTTGGGGAACTGAAAGTGTCTCGATGCCGAGCATAAATGCAGGTTTTGTCATGGTTATCTTATTTAGTGAAAAATTTCGGCCCGCATTCGTCACGGTTTTCACTCCAACTCATGACCATTATTAATTGGGGTTATAACACATGCAACTATTCTGATCACAACACTTTTCCGAAAAACAGAAGTACATCCCCAGCATCTGTAGGGGCCTAGATGTGATCTTTCAGTCTAATTTGTAGCATGATGTGGAAGGTTGAAAGTGCGTATATTTGCCGTTATACATTTTTCAAAAATTCTTACCGACCTTCGTGCGCAGCCTCTGCCGGTATAGATGGTGATTGTTAATACACTTACGACGAAGAGAACATTTTGAAACGCGCCTTTTAGTCCTTAACCCCTTTTGCTTTACCTATCAGGGGGGTCTAATATCACTTCCCTGCTCCCATACTCTCCCTCTCATTCCCCATCAATGGAAGATGTTCGTCTGGATTTTCGTTCAAACTTAGTAAACATACCATAGTTGTAACTTGTTCGGCGTCATACTCTATAGCAGGGGTGCCCAACCTTTTTTTACCCAAGGTCTACTTTTCAAGAAGTCACCCTCCCGATATCTACAAAACATACACTTTCATACAGTTATACATAGAAAAACCTTATTTTTTTCATTTTTCCTACACCCATCGCGGTCGACTTGGGATAGTAGACCGCGATCGACTGGTTGGGCACTCCTGCTCTATAGTATCATTTGGATGTCGGGTAATAATCAACATATCAGTGCCTCATTTTATGTAATTAATCCAGAGCTTCCAGGAGGTCCTATACCGGTGTCTGCAAGTATAAGCCTAGATACCATTTTATAATGCAAACCAAAAATTAGAAATTCACTAAATAAGGATACTTTCCACTCATATATGATCAGTTTAAAAATACCCTCAAGATAGCACCATTTTGCATCTAGGCAACCTTAAATAAACAATTTTTCAAAGCCCCCCCCCTTAGACCCCTCCCCCAGGAAGGCACCTTTATGTAGTGACAAAAAGGATTCCACACTGTTGTGTGCAATCTCAGGGGGCCAAAAATGGTACCATTTAAGCAGACTTGGGGGAAACTGAGGTGGCATTATGACATCTGTTTTGCCCCCAACCACCAAATCCTGGCGGCGCCACTGAGGCTAGGTTACTATAACTTGTTATAGTAAGGCCTAACTTAGGCCTAGACGGCTAGACCAAGCCTATGTGTTCGTACCACTGATCTAAATGTAGGACTGGATATAACGCGCGTTATTGGTTAACATTGCAGCGTTGAGGGAATCACTTGGTGTTCACAAGATGGTGCGAACTAGGCCTACTCCTTAACAAATAATCGCGCAACTACCGCGTAATGGGTAACGATTGAAACGATGTACATGAAAATGGAAAAATGAATGAAAAATACTGAAAATAATTCGTTAACCGAAGGAGAAAACTGAAGGTCATCGTGCAAGATACTTTTTTCGATTTTGGCTACATTTTGTGTTGATAAATTTTCAGTAATAACTGCACAATTTTGGAACGAAAAGCTAATCAAAGAGATTGTCTCAATGAAGACAATAGTTTAACAGCATTTACGGTATGTAGGTTTACAAAACCGTGCAAGAATATTGAAGATATTGATTGAATGGTTGATATTGGAAACTGATACTCTGTAAATTTACCATTGTAAAGTTGTTGCAAATTGTTTCCACTAGGGACATACCTATGGAGTTAGTAACTCGATCGACTCAACTTATAGGTTCTAATAGCGGATTTCGCCCCCTGTGGGCTGGGGGTTGTAGAATATGCCCATGATATATATGTCGTTAAATCTCATCTAACTAACCAATATCGGATTTCGTAGATTAAGTATGCTGATTACAGGTAAAGGTAAAAAAGATTATCAAAGTAGGAAATCTTTAAAATACAGGTGCTTATTTTCATCTATTAGACCCTACTGACTTTATCTTACTAGATTCAGAAATATCAGTAATTGATAGCGGATTTATTGATTTATTGATTAATGATTTATTGATAGCGGAGACTCTTATATCGTCTCTCAGGCTTGTTATGTTGCTCGCAATGCTTTTCTCATTTTCACCCTTTTCGTACGGTATATTAAACGTTGTACATATTTGAAAATAATCTTTTATTTGTTATTTTCTTCGTTCTTTACTCCCTAAAGTTCTCTGTATTATGTAGCCTTTGCTGACTATAGACCTTATACATATGATGTCACAGAGCAGAAAGTGCTCCCTCCTTCAAGTTGGAGGAAAATGACGTATCCTTGCAAGTTACACCAAGAAATAATGCAGACGGACAGCTGATTTGTGCACCAGGGAATGCGCGCGTAAGTCTACTACACGCGCATGCAAAATCTACACCGTGAGTGCACGCATAGGCAGGATTTGGGGGGGGCAAGCGGGGGCACTTGCCCCCCCCCCCCCCACTTTTTTCCAGAGCTTCAAAAATAAAAACGATAAAAAATGAGCGAAAGTAAGCGAGAATAGAGAAATTGTAAGAGAATTTTCAATAACCTATTATGATTAAATTTTACAATGTTTCATGAAGGAAATATTAATATCAAAAACCATAAAGTAACAAGGAAAAATTTTCTCGGCGCGCTTCGCGCTCACCTCCAGAGAAAAATGACTAGTACAATTGAAAATTTTGTCTTGCACCGTAAAATTCTTTTCGTTCTACGCGCCACACTATTGTGACTTGAAGCTCTGAAAGAAGGATCACTGAAAGTACTAGTGCACGTCATAAAATTCACCATGGTCCTTGCAAACAAAGTCCCAAACCCTACCATGTATACGGAACCGCAATTCTCGAAAACAAAAAGAAAAAAATCGGCGTGCTTCGCATGACCCTAATATAAATCGACGTCTCATTAGTACTGCTGTACTGCTAGCTGTGCGTGGAAAAACATTGGTGGAATTGCCTCGTTATCACTTCCTGTAGCACACCTTGACTAAATTACCATACACAAAACCCTCGCTACACCTCTTGATGTTCACTTTTCTCACCAACTACCACCATCCTCAGCAATTGACTGACGGTTACTATGATCTTAAATTTGCGTTCATCATGTGAAATATATTTCATTAGCATTTCAAACTACACCTGGCGGAAGCAGGATTTTGTCAAGATATGGTCCAGAATGACCATAAAAGCCGCCAAATTTAAGACAGATTTTTTAGGAGGACCCTTAGTCGCCAGTCTTTGGCTATCTCGGTTAAAGGCTTCGCCGGCAAAACTTCTCAAGATGCTGGCTCCAATAAAAAAATAATTCCCTGGCACTTTAACTGCCGATGCCCTTGACAATGCCCACGCAAAACTACCCACAAAAGATTTCATTGACTTCTTTAGTATCACATAGTCTATAACCCTCAAAATCGACTCCACCTTGTTTTTCACAGTAGTAAAATAGGTGAGGGACACTTGTCCCAGACCATCGACAAAATTCAACATGAAAGAAGGCCTCCATGGAGCAGGATATAGTTTCTCATATCCTGCTCTATGGAAAGAACAGGCACCTGGGGAAAGTAGGAAAATTTTTTAGGCAATAAAAATACTACATTTAAAACTAAGGAAAAACAGTAGGTTACAATTAAATGTCTCAAACGATGTCTCAACGCCACTGGCGTCTCTAAGAAATTTTGTTTTTTTTTTTTTGGAGGGGGGGGGGGGCAAAACTGGGTCCGTATTCAGGGAGGTTTGGAAGACCCCCCGGCAATATAAATGGTCAGCTCCGAATAGAACAATAGGAGTATGATTATTATTATTATTATTATCTATTTCAGCGATGCCCCAGCCCCCATATAGTTTTCAAGGGCTCTTCAAAGACCATTTCGGGCAGTCAGTCATGAGCTGACTACTTTAAAAATAAAAATGCAACCATATCAGCCGATCGCTACTCCATGGCTCCATGAGGGGGAGTAAGAGGCAGGTGAAATGGGCAAAGCAGCTTGATCTATTTGTATAAAATGAGCCCCACCTTTGAATATTTTGTTGTTTCTTTCATTGTGTCACAATATGTTTCAGCTTTGCCAAGAGGCCTTAAAATGTTGGTTTTCTGAAGACACTTGCAAACGATAAAATGATAGCACTATTTTGGATCTCAGTAACTATCCGAAACAAATTTTTTGAAGGGGGAGGGGGATTTCCCTAACTCAGAACGACGTCTCATTCTATATACAAATAGCTAGGCCAAAAAGTCTCACTACACTGAGATTAGATTGACTGTTTGGTGTGTTTATTTTTAATCAACTGAAACGGTATACTTTAGCACAGAGGTGGAGAACCTTTTGCTTATGACATGCCATTTGACAGTCATAAGACCGCTCGTGGGCCAACGGCGCTGTCAATTTGGACAAGGGAAGGGAAACCTCTCCTTGTATGGGAAACACAATACGTTTAGACTACATGCCCTATATACAACCTTTTGCAGACAGATACCTATGCTGATCTGGCCAGGTGACACCCGGGCAAAACTGCTTTTAGTCGTGGATGATAATCAACACGGCTAATGGGTTGTGTATCGAATGACCCCGAAAGCTCTGAAGTGTCTGCAAAATTTTGGGCATTTAACTCCAGGAATACTGTTACCCTCTGTAAATGACATTATGATGTCTAAGCTAATCAGATTACAAATATCACAGAGTCATCATTTGCTTTGATTACCTTAGCTCGCACTAATGGTAGGTCCATTTGTGATGTAAAGCAGCTGACAAGCAACTAAGAAAACGCGCGCAAAGCGCGTCGAAAAATGTCGTTTTAAAAGCACTTTATTAATGTTTAACCTTCGCATTGCATTGAAAAATGATTCACTTCTTTAATTTTAAACCGAGTCAAGGAAAAGGGAGGGCCTAACCCATATCGAATTACATGTTTTATTTATTAATTATTATTTTTTGGAAAATTGAAGACCATACTTTGCAAACTTTTTTTTTGGAGGGGGGGGCAAGTGCCCCCCGTGCCCCTATAGCGAGCCGCTAATGCTCAACGCTGCTTTCTTCTGCCCGCTTCGCGCGCACTCGTTTTAAATATTGTTGCTTCCTGTAGAACATCCTGCTTGTCATAGCTTCGTACAAAGTCTTCTATTATAATTGAAACCACCAATGCCCCAATGGCCGTACGCAGCCTAGGCGAAGTTCCCCCTCCCCCAGAAATTTTCCAAGCAAAATTTTTATCACCATCGATCTGTGTAAATTTACCGACTCTTTAAAGATTGTTTAGATGCAATTTTTCAGGCACGAAAAGTGTCACTTTAAGTACCGTAATGAGGGACAGGCGCTTAGCGAAGGCGGTGGGCAAGACCGCTCTCCTTGAGGATACTTTTCTTTCTTAGCATTTCTATTACTCATATCACTAAAAAGTATGAAAAATGCGATTTTTCAGCGCGCTTCGCTCAAGCTCCCTTTAGCTTCCTTTAGACTCTTACGTAATCGTAACAGAGCGTTGCTTCAGCGACAAAAGTACGGCTGTTCCTTTACTCTGTGAAAAGCACCAAAATGTTGTCACCATTTTTGTAACACTGTATGCGCACAGATGAACTTCTGACCGTCGGAGACCAAACCATTCTGGACCTAACCCTTGCATTCAAATTAGCTAAAATTTTGTACAGGGCATGTATTAGGCCTTGGCCTCTAGTCAACACAAACTCTGAGATCGGAATCGACTTGAGTGACCCCAAGTCGGCTTCAGTTTTGAGACATTTGCCACATTGACGTGCCTCCGATTCACCAGTTATAAAGTTCAGTGTGTGCTACCAATGATGTATGAAACTCCGTGGATTGCCCTCTTGTTTTTCCAATTTTACTTCCTGTTTGTATGACATTAAGGGGGAGGGGGATTTTGTTCCAAGCTCCAGGAGACCCTCACCATCATCTATCCTCCCCTTCATTTTCAAACCCTCTGCATCATGGCCCGGCCGGCTGTAAATCAGCAGTAGCAAGGCTATGATTAAAACAACACCAAATAGTTTGGAGGGTCAGTTCAGTGCCTATACAATTCCATTAAAAGAAGCTTAAATTCATCATTCTAGTGCCCACAATTTTGTGAATACGTCAGCGCTTCTCATTACTTCATGTTGGTCAGCATAAGTCAGATATCAGTGCAAGTCTCTCTGCAACCCTCGTTTTGATGATCCATCCATCCTCCCCACTATCAATCTAATGACATTATAAAATCGACGTTCGTTAGTCCGAATTGAGGTTTTAAGAAAAAAAATGCGATTTTGTGGTCTTTCTTTTGCACATTCAATGCTGTTTGAGTTGGTAGTTAAATATTTTGTTTTCAAGCCCACCATATTGTGAATTCTCCAGAGCTTCTGGCAGGCCCAAAGCTAAAGAAGGCACTGAAGGGGCGTGATGGCTTCCAGGGGCTTCCAGGGGGCAAAATATATTTTAAGGAACGAATGCGTAAAATTTTGTAAAGTCTAGTGGCAACTCGAAAATTTAAGCCCTTTGCCCCCTCTCCCTTGGCTACAGCAGGTCTGGCTTCTTGGGACTTTTGTCCGGGTCTCCCCCTTGAAACAAAAAAAAAACCATCAGTGATTACAGGTTGGGGATAGTGAAGTGAAAAAGATTGAAAGGGAGCTGACAATATGCTGACGAAAAAAATGCGTCCTTGTTATAGTCATTGGCGATCAAATTCATTAGTTACTTCCTTTTTGAGGATAGCTATAGAAACAAAATGGAAAGGGGGGAGCTAGCATCTTTTAGCAGCCAAAGCTTTAGCGTTTATCACTTAAGTGGTATCAATATAAAATGAAATAGCGCCATCAATTTGTAAACTGGCACAAAAATAATAAAAGACTAGAATCACGCTTTGATAGACGCTGGTCATCGAGAAACATACCCCACTGTGTCAAGTGTCTGAGTAAGCCCAATGCTCGCAGGCTATTTAGGACGCTTCTGCCCACATCTGAAAGGACGCTCACTGTGAGAGCTGAACGATCCTTATCGTCATCGTGAACGACTCTAGTATATGGCAAGCAGGGAGGGAGGAATTGACACGGCCCCTGGACCATAAAAATGTCAGACCACGTACAGAGGCTTTTTAAGGCATATACTACTTGCATATAAATAGGCTACTGGACTGGATTGCTTATATAGTGTCATTCACAGGTCTGTTGTAACATATCACATAACTCTTTATTCCAAAATTTCATACGGTGAAAAGGGATAGGATGTTTGTTTACATCATCTTTTGATTTTGACAGAAAGTTTGTAACTTATCTTTGAGTTGTTGTGTGGGAATTCAACCAAATAAATGTTGTTTTCACATAATTTTCTACATTTTGGGCAAGTATTTCAGTTTCTGAAAGAATAGAAAGGAAACGTCACTTTCTTCCTTAAGAACTAGCCAATCACAGGAGCTTGTCCAGTTATTAGCATACTGATGTAAACAAATATATTGTTACCGTTAAGGGGTGCTATACTGAACTTGCTGTTTCAACCCATTTAGTAAGTTGTCATTAGGTGTGTCCATCCCGGATTAAAGTTACTTCAGTAGTTTAGGTTACTTTTAATGGATTTTTGTGAGGGGTATGTTACAGACATGGCACATCGGATAATTCTAAAGAGTTGAAAAGTCTAGTGCAGCCAATTCTTGGACCATGCAAGTTGTTACAGGGAGTCACGTAAGTTGAAAGATTTATGAAGGCCTGAGCCTACTGGAGTATATGGTAGACAATCATAATCTACAGGACGTTTGCAACACACAAAATAGTTCTTTTATTTATACGCCTGTTTAGTTATTATTGCTTTCTTACTGTACAACTATGTAGCCTACACTCTAGAAGGCTCATTGTATTGACAAATTTGAAAGCGATGAACAAAGGGGCAATCTATTGTATTAAGGGAAACTCCCACTGTCAGTTACATTACATCGGAAAGCAGCGGGGCTCTATGTCTCGTCTGCACCTTCATTAAAAGTGAAGGCCTAGTTTTAGCATTTGAAGGGTGAAGCGCATTCAGCTTACAGTTACGCTAAGAATCATGAGACATTGTTCATGTTAATGAATTGTTATGTAAATCTATGCAAGATCAATTTTTTTCAGTGGTGATATCCATTTATGTTGTGAGGGAAATAGAAACAATCTAATTAATTATCACATTTACCATCATCAACTTATATACAATCAACAACTGCATTGGTGCTAGGAATCCTTCATACCAATTTTGTACTCCAAGTACCCTGATTTAACTAGCCCTGCAGAAATGTGTATTTCTATACCAGTCCTTAAAACATGTAAACAACTTTGGAAGTTCGGCTTTCCTATCGGCAAACACCTCACACTTGCAGTTGAGATGGAAAAACCCGTTTAGTTTCGGTTGCTAGGCAATAAAGCGTTGAACGTCTCTTTAAGCCAGAAAAGAAACAAAAACTTGACCCAGCTCTCATTCTAAGGAGACTACACATGATTGCTCATGAAAGGCAAACTACATACCAACTAATCCTTACTAAGAATTTCGTGTTTGGGGTTTTCGGTGGTTGATTGTTGCAGAGTTCCTGAATAAAGCGTTTCGCAACCCTATTCACAAAGTCTACCAAATCCTGAAAGAACAAAATCTTCAACCCACATGTGTACATATTTTTGAAGTTGACCAAGTTCTTCCGAAGCCGTTAGCCTTCCCCATTTTCTCTCCAAGTGCCATGTGCACATACAAACTTGAACTGTATTTATGGGTAATCCCCGCCGGTTACGTTCAAATTCTTTATCTCCTTTTGAAAAGACTGCACAATACCCACATTGAGACCGGATTAAAAGTTCTAAACCGAATTGTTGTAGGAGATTTAGGATTGAGTTGTGTATGCTACCACTTCAACTGTCAACAATAAAAATAGCTCAGATGAGAACGCCAGGGATATTTTGTTCTGTTATCGAATTTTTGATCAAGTGAGGGTACAGTATTGACAATTCACCAGGATTTTTAAGGGCTGTGGGACCGAAATTGTGCAAGGAGTGTGCAATCCTGCAATTTAATATTACTAAAATATCTTTAGGGCATAAACTTTTTCCCGAGGAGCTCACCCCCTTAATCCTCTTGTCTAGGGCCCTGGATCATCATGTTCCCTATTTTAGGAAGCTGGTGTCCCCTAACTGAACATAAAATGCTAACAAAAAAGAACACACAACCGAAGTATCGCCCAATTTCTCAACACAGTAAAAGATATTATATAATAATGCTCCAATACCTCCGTGGTCCAACCCTTCCTTGAAATATTCTGCTTTCAAAATAACCTCTCATCTTCTCAGTGGTGCGAAGCTTTTCAACTTATGGTGGGCAACATCTTAAATTTACGCACAAATCTTCATATGAGTTTCGAATTTTATGAGTACTTGTGGGTTGCCAGGAACCTGGTTAACCTCCTCAAGAAACGGAAACAACAAATTATAACCCCGTGGCCAAGAGGAGAGGAAGGGGAGGGGGACTTATGTATTACCCAAATTGTTCATTTAGGGTTCCAAATACGAGAGATCCAAAGAAACTTTGCAAGTGCAGAAGGATGTTGTAAAGCCTGGCTCAATGTTTTCAAAAAGGCACACTTTGGTCCCAGTAGCTAAATGATAATCGGTCATCTCGTCAGTGACCCGGGTTACAGATACCTTTACCCGGTGACGACCTCTTCTGGTCTTTGTTTCGATGCCCAGCAGTATAGTGCTTTTGAACCTCACGAGGAATCTCAAAATTAAAACTTGAAAACTTAAACTTGAGTGGAATTATCTTATTATTATTTCTGAACTACTAGGGTGGAATTACAGTTTGAAAAAACTGTTTCAACCCTTTCCCCCCAATCTATTCTCCTACCAGCTACCATCCCACCTCAAAGTCCGAATTATTATGATGATCAGTGACAGGGTTGGTTGATTTAATCAGGCCGATTAAAATACGACTTAAATCACGATTTTAATTGAAAAAATCAAATATTTTTAATGATTTAAATCAATTTAAATCGATTTATTTGATTTAATCATTGATTTAAATCAAGATTTTTTTTAAAAAAATAAAAAAAATCACCACCCCTGATCAGTGATGACTTTTGTGGCCTATTCCACTACCAATGCCCTATTTTAGAAAGGTGGTAAACTTCATTCTAATGACCAAACTTTTTAAAATACCCCAAAGAGCTGGGCTTTGCTACTGGACCTTACTGGGCGCATTCTCAGGACCTTTACCATTATAGTGGCCCCTCGACCGCAAGCTGAACCTTTTGAAAGTGCAATGAAAGTTTTTAGTCAGCACCTGACTTGTGATATCGCCCATGGTCAGGGGCGTAGCTAGGATGAAATTTTAGGAGAGCCTAGGTAGCAAATGGGGGTCACGGCATTGATTGCGGTCCTTAATTCTTACAAATTTTATCAGGACACACAATTTCTGGGCCTAGCAAACATCTGGGGGCCCAGGGCCCCTGTAGCTACGCGCCTGCTCATGGTCATTTCTATGTATGAACTGTCCACAATAACTTCCCCTTTAACAATAAAACAGATTCATTGATTAATTAGACCTAACCTTCAAACAGCAATAAAAAGCTTGTTTTGGAAGGTTCATAGTACCAAACAATATTGACAAATATAGTACAATTTTGTATCTAAGCCAAAGTTTTTCTTAAAATTTTCCAAATGGGAGGGTTCCTCTCCCCTTGCTCCCTTATCCAAGACGTTACTCAACTTCTAAACCAAACTCCCCAAACGCTTGCAAAACAAAAGCGACGTCCCCTTTTACAAAGGAATTAGCAAAATTGTTTTTAGGTAGTAATCTTTTAATTTCGGTCTATGTCCCCGTGCAAGAAATTTGTAGCTACGCCACTGGGTAATATAAAGTATTTTTAGGAAGAAGGGATCGTGTAACCCTTCCGGCTTCCCTTCTGTGAATACGCCATTAGAATGGCGAGAACGCCGTCATATTGCAACCATTTGATGCAATGTACTTCCCCCGGGCTCACGCCACCCACCCCCTACAAAGTAGGAGAAGGTAAGCCTAGACAAAATCTTGTAAAACAAAACTTTAATTCGAGCAAGATGAACGGGGTGTCCTGTAGCCGAGTGGACAAAGGTTGTAGCATTTGAAGCGATGAAGGGGAACAACCGGTCGGGTCAAAGTAAGGTGGGTTTTTTTTTTACCCAGCAGGAATCTAAAACTACTCTACGGTTTCCCCATCTGAACTGGCCTTTCAAAAAAAAAAAAAAATTGATCTAATTTGTTTGAGTTTGTTGCTACCCAACGTGGAAGTTCCTTTAGAACAGCTTTTCCCCAATTCGTGATCACTTTGCGTCGTTAAAACCACTGCCATGCAAGACCTGAATTATATTAATTACTGTGTGGGTCTGTATACTACCGCGTAGTTTACTATTACTAGTATCGAACTTTTGGGTATTAAGATAACGTGTTTATACGTATGTCTTTTACACGTCCCCCTACTGGTGACAATAAAACGATAACACGATTTTTTATTTCTTTTCAACTGTATTAAACATAAACTAAACTGGACGGACGGGAACATCTTTTTTAGTTAAGGTGTTACTTGTTTTTTGCCTGAAATTTTACTAACAAATAGCATGTTTCTTTTCTTCAGAAACAGCCACCCTTCCTACCCAAAGTGACTGGAGCTACAGTGCTACTCCCCGCCTCCGCCTCATACTCCTTTGGTTGGGCGTGCAAAAGAATTGACAATATGCCATTGGGTATTGCAGTACTTCCGGAAGGGTCACAAGGTCAGCTGTACAGTGACAACTTTTTCCCTCGCCAAGGTAAGTGGTTCAATTGACCATTGACCCATCCCATGATGCATTGCGTGAAAGCATTTCCCAACTCGTCTAAAGTATTATCCTATAAATTCAAAAAACATGAAAAGATGGATAAGAACATAAGCTAAAACTATGTGCAGTGACCATAAGGACTTCATGGTCCAAAATAAAAATATGCAACGGTTTTTAAGTAATTAGTGAGTCTGACTAAGCTATGGTTGGACCAATAGACGAGTTGGGAAATTCGGTACTTCCGGTCAGGTCACAAGGTCAAGTGTACCATGACAACGGTAACGTATTTAGCTCTGCGTGCTCAGCATGCAACACCCGCGCTGGAAGACTGTAAGCGTGGTACACTTAACCTTTGACCCATTCCCATATTGCATTGCGTGGAAACATTTCCCAACTCGTCAATTATCGATGTTCAATATTGTCACCGGCCGTTGCTTCTCATTTTCATCTTGAATTGGTATCGCTAAAATTTATCAAAACCGCAACCGATTTTAGTTTCTATACTACCTACAAAAGTTAGGTTTATTTTTTTTCTGATGACCTACTGGAAGAGGCCAATATTTGACTTTATACGTAACGGAAAAAACCCCGAAAAAAAATAAAAAACTATTGCTGGTGTCCAATAGCCCAAATGATTTTTAAGCACTAATTTGTCAAATAACGGTTATAATCCGATCGGCCATTGGCCGATATTGAGTATAGAAAAGCTTATAGAATCTAGATCACCGGTAATATAGCTTACTTTCGAAAAAAGATCGATACAAACACTTCACTAAAGCATTTTGTTTAGACCGCGATTATCGGCATTAAATGATCCATGGCCGGCACTTATTTGTCCATTTCGTCCTGTATTGGTCAGCCGAAATAATTGCAAATAATGCCGAATACCTTGACCTGATATTTCTCGCTCTTCATAGCAATTTAAAGTTACTTCATTGAATCTTTGACTAGTAACTTAAGAATCCAATATTTTTACCTCATAAAAGTGAAAAAAAAAAAAACTAAGGATAGTGCCTAACAGAGACCGGTATGCTTTAATGCTTGCAGTTACTTATTTCGTAAATATCGGTAGCGAGAATGGAAAAACGATATCGGTTAATATCTACTATCGTGTCCGGCACACACACTACTAATCACAACATTCAAAAAATTGGATAGTAGTTAACAATTTTAAAATGAAATTGTGGTTTGCGCTATACTCTCTCAAAACACATGTGCAACTGGGGATTTAACCAACATTCACTGGCGTAGCCCGAATTTTGAAGCCGGTTCAGCGTGCAGCAGCAATGTTATACTGTACATATGTACATTGTACATGGACTATGGTAAGGATGTCGTTGATACTGCATGCACGCGGCTAAGAGATATTTTGAAAAATTAGACCAGGGCCGCCATAATTTCTCGTTGTATGTTATTCACTTTGAAGATCGTTACCTAAGCCAAACCACTGGCCCGAACCTGCATTAATTTTCAAGCTGGGTCGTACGTATCAAAGTTTTTATATACTATAATGTAAAAATCTCGTATTTTAGTCTGTCAAAGTAAAAACATTTCACGTGTTCATTCCTTTTAAAACACATCCCTTGAACTTATTTATTGGGAAAGAATGGTATTACAAAGAACTTGTTTTTTGGGGCAGTGCCCCCTAGCCGCAATGGCTACGTACAACTGCTAACATTATGGGGTCAATTTTTTATCATATTTGGGTTAAATGGACACCGAACCCTTATATTCGGTCATTATTTGAACCTGATAGTTTTTGGTCGGTTTCCTTCTGACTCAGTTTCGGTTCCCAAAATGGACCCATGTATTCTACGTGTAGCTGGGTTAATTACGAGGATTATCAAGTTTTCCTGGTTTGATTAGCTGTAATTTACTTAACAAAAAACATAGTATGTTATTGACCCAAATAAATTGAAACTTGGAACAGCTTTCAGATGGTTGTCCACTTTTATCCCGTGGCCCGGTTCAACTTATCCTGCAGATTTTGGTAGTTCAAAGTGTAGATAAGTCCATAGAGACCCTCTTATGTCCCCCCTTCAACCTTTGTGGGTCGCTTATTTGAATGTTTCGGTAAGTGCAGGTGGGCGGCTCAAACTAGCTCTTACCCACTCTTATTTCTGCGACGACTATTTTCACATATATTGCTGATGAAAATGCTGCTGATAACTAAGTTGCCCTCTTTATGAATGGTAAGTTGGGGACAATTCGGGACATCGCATGTAAGGATCTTTTGATCTCCAGCTTTTCCGGAAGAGGACCCCTAGATTTGACATACACAATTTGGAGCTCACACGTGAGGGCCTTGCCATTAGAACGAATGAGATCCTTATCTCCCCCTGCAAAGCTATAGTTCAATGGAGAGGGGGTTGTGGGGACATCTTCGTGGTGGGTGGGTGATGCTGAGAGTTTAATTAGTATCATGGTCATAAAGGCTTGGGGACCCATGCCTTACACGAAGAATTGACAATACTTTTTCGAACAGTTTTCGAGTTCATTCAAGGAAGTGTTTTTGGCATCCTTATCGCACTCCTCGTACGATGGTGGGAGATCTATGCAGTCCGAAGGCTATGTGCTTCTTCTCTTGCTTGTGGTGGTAGGTCTGGATGAGAAGAAGATTCTTATAAATTAGTAAACGTTTGAGGTTTGAAGATAATACGCCCTCACAGAGGAGATAAAGGGGGATGGGGAAATTTTCCCTCAGTCAATGCCTTGAACAGCTCCACTCCCCATCCCAGCTACTGTAACCAAAAGCCAAACAGTTCACAAAAAACAATGGACTTTCACGTCTTTTGTTCCTAAAAACATTTTTGATTTCCCCCATCACTTTCGCAGCTAATGGCAGTGCCATTGATTCATGAGTGGTCTGATTTCGTGATTTCTGTAAATGTCCCTCATAGTATTCTGAATGCGCAACTTAAAATTATTGGTAGCATATTAAGTAAGCATTTTTCCAAGGGATTTAGAAAATAGCTATATATGTAGTAGCTCTATTTATACGCATTATATGTATTATAGTTTCGTAATTTAGTTGAAGAATCAAATCTGAACACGCGTGGACTGGAAGAAGGGACGGGCGCGAGGAGGTCCAGGGTCCGAAACCCCCGTTTCTTTAGCCAGTATGAAAAAATTCTTTCTAGTGGCTGTTCGTGTTCACCTTCCTATCACAAAACAGGTCACACGCTTATCAAAAAATTTTCCTAAATTCTTTAAAATAATTAAAAATTTCCGCGTGCTCCGCTCACTTTAAACATTTCGCTTCTATATATTGTTTTATACCATCTAAAGGTCACGGGTTCGGGCTTATGGACAATTTTTGAAAAATCTTACAAGGTTTCATACAAGTATAAGATGAGGGAGCTGTGTCTTCCAGCTCCCTGATAAGATGCTGTCTACGCGTTTTATAATTGAAATTGTAAAGCTTTTCATGAATAGGCCTAATAGCGAAACTACCTCTAAGGTTGCGAGCAGTACTGGACTGCAAATAGGAACTTTGAACCCCAAAATTTAGACTCGTTAGCAAGTTCTCTTTACTTGATAAATTTTCAAATGTGCGATTTAAAGGGATTCTTCCACCACCTTACTGGTGAGTTGGGGAGGGGTGAATTCGAAAATTTGTTAACTGAACTCTACAAAGTAATGTTTTTAGTGTGGATGGCAGTATAACATCAGCTTTGGAGGGGGAGGTATTCAACCAACAGTACCATACGTCACACGAGACCAAAAATGCTATAAGTGTGCTAATAAACAGTATTAGCAGTACACATTGGGCCATCATAATTTCAAATTGTCGAATTTACTATAAGCTGTTACAATTCTGTCTACACCGCTGAATATGTGAGTGATAGCTCTTTCAGGCCTGTAGCTCTGATGTCACAGTCAAGAGCGGATCCAGATTTGGATGGAAAAAATCTGATGTGAATCAAATAAAATACGTACCATGAGGTAAAGTGAGCCATGTCATGCCATGAATATATGTGGTATATCGAATGAGAGAAATTCGGTGCTTTCATTAAATGTGGGGAGGCTCTACTCAAAAATGATTTTTGGACAGTTTTGGCTATTTCGAAAGGAAAAACTGTAATATGCTTTCTAACAAAAGCATGCTTTGATAACAAAACTGTATATTTAAAATATTAGGATCATCTTGTATTTTATTTCTTCAGTAGGGCAGACATTGTATGTTTAGGTAGAAATTACATTTTTCTAGGTTTTGTAAAAAAGTGGAACTGATAACTGAGGGGCACTCATATTGCTGTTGTTTTTAGATCTAGCAATTTCTTCTTTGGACAAACAGCTATCTTATATTTTATATATAGATAGGCAGTGACACTTTCATTTTTTGCTACTTTTGTGTAATTTTTTTTACTGTTTAATATTTTTACTTATTGTATCAATCCAAACTTAATCAAGTCTTTTCTGCATTGGTGATGCTACTAAAACCAAGCATTGTCACTAACTAGATCTCTTTGGAAGCTTTAATTTAAGCCATTGATCTTGCTTGCAGCTTTGTTGAGAAAGAAAAACCGCGTTCCCTTTTTGCTCGTTGAATATTCAAGATATGCTAATTAATATGCAAACTACTGTTTAAATGCTGGAAAATGTGTACATTTGTAAGGTTCTTTACCCACAAGAATGCTCTTGAAGTCCTGAAAATTTGTTTGATTAAATCATTTTCTCATTTACACCCCAAATCGTTTCCAGCAAATTTGCCGTGTAAGGTATTCAACTAAACTGACAAGCGATACGGATAACTGACTGTTGTTAAGCGAAAGATGTCTTGTAGATAAAAGGATGAATTTGTGTACAAATCCAACCTGCCTATGGTGGTCGGGAGGCATGACGCCTGAAATTGTTATCTCACTTCATTCTCGAAAATCATGAAAAAGAGGACCAATCTTGAAATCATGGCTGAATTTCAAAACGAAATATAAAGTAACAATACATTTGCTCGCAAATTGTAAATAATATTGCCTGATTTTGAGTCTACATTGATCAATCTATTAATTAATGGGGAAAGTAATATGGATTTGCTGTTTCAGAAACAATTTGGAGAGCAGATACATTATTTCTTTCTTTTATCCTCCCCGACAGGTCAAGCCCTTTCTCCTTAAACCGTTTGATGTGTTCTCGTTAAATTGCAGAAAGTTAAATTGTACATAGCTTGTTCCACACAAAAGCTCTAACCTCAAACGTCATTACATTTACAATTTCAATTACTCGTTTATTGATTGAAGACTATTCAGACAATTATTACTACCTCCTTTTCGTGGCATTCCTTAGCGCACACAGATCAAATAACCATAATTCTAACATAATTTAGTATATCTCACCCCTGAATAATTTGTTATAGCCGGGAGGGGGTTATGGAATTAGCCCCTTTTGAGGGGTTAAATCCTGGATCTGCCCCTTACACAGTGTCTGATCTACTGCTCAAATGGGCACTTAGTAAACACATCATTAGCAAATGTAACTAAACTGATTGTTTCAATACAATAGGTGTTGGGCTTAAAAATACTCTCATATTACAACATTGACAGATATCAGCCAAACATGAAAATAGTTGCATGTAATATTCGTCCAGGATTTCCAATGGGGGGGGGGGGGACGAGGGCAGATCCTGCTTAAAATTTTCGCTCTCAGACAATTCCATTACCATTGCCTTTATACATTTTAATATCCCGCCCGCTGTCTCGTCCTTCCCCTACTATTTCAGTACCGCTCCTGGGCTCACGGCCTGCCCTGCTCATGTAACCAGCTATTTCATTGGGCTTGCGCAGACTGAGCAAACGTTTACTGGCACTCGTCATTCAAATTATGAAAATCTCACCATTTCATCACCACCACATATTTGGTCATCTTCGTCAGCTGCCATGTGTCACCGGTAAGGGATATATTGTCTTATGTTCGTGTTGTTTATTTTGGATCTTGGATAGAATTGCTGCCAAACAGCCATATTCATTGCAGCATGTAGCACCTGCAAGAGATAGAAACATTGATGTAAGATAGCTTAACCATACAAGAACTGCTACTGACTTTCATTTTTTATCATCTTTTACACAAATAGAGGGGACATCTGAACGGGCGTTGGGCGAGGGGTCTCAGGAGGGGGTATCTTCAGGATTATGGAAGCTAATGTTCAGAATGGCTCGTACAGAAAAGAGTCTTGAAAACATGTATTACCATAAATCTTTCAAATTTCTCCCAAAGTTTCAGATGGTCGTTCTTATATTGCTAAGTTACCCCTCTTTGTTGTTGACCTTTATGGATGGTTCGAAAGTTTCGTCAGAATAATATCGTTTCCTATCAACTCGAATGAGAAAGTGTAGGGATTAGGGATTAGGTAGATCCCATGACTACAGACTAAGTGTTTGTTTAAAAAAGCTGCAGGAATAAAGTCTTGCTTGGAGGACGCTAAAATAACTTAAAAAAGCTGAATGATACATTGAAAGTAAATGAAGGTCTAAAAGATATGTTTGGGAAGGAGGAACTGCAAAAGTATTTTATAGGGGTGTATTGCATTTTAATCGCATCAGACAAAAAAGTTGCTTTTACAAGTCTAAAGGGCGGGTCACATTACAGCGATTTTCAATCCGAAATCCGATCCGAATTTTTCTGAATTGGACCATGTTTCTTATTCAGACTTTGTTCTAAGGATGATCACACTATGTCGATAACTGATCATAGTTTGTCTCACGTTAAACTGTTCTGCTACCATTATATAATTTATACCGCTCAACAAAAGTGCTATTTGTTCAATGAATCAATCCGATTTTTGCACGCATGTTCGATAAAGGCATCTGCCGAGGTGACGTCACGAGAAAATTAGTTTACACTTCATTTTCGTAGTCCTCAGATGCAAATCATATATTTACACAGGTTGGCAAAGTTTTGGCTCTTTCCGACCAGGGATGAAGAAGATTTTAACTTAAACTCACAAAAATCGGATCGTAATCCCATCCGAAATCGTTCTAGTGTGATCTGCGCTTTAACCATTCAGTCTTATCAATAAACTCTGGCAACAGATTTTTTTCCCAGAATATTATATGTATATTACAAGAGTTAGAAATGTTACATTTCAAAAGTTGACAGTTTGGGTGAACATATTAATCATGAGCTACAGAACAATTAGGTTTTTTTCTGTGCGAAACACATTTCTCGAAAATTAAATAACCGAGGTGCCTAATTTTGAATTTCCTAATATTCTAAAAATTTAAGGTACTTTTAAAGTTGACAAATTTTTCTGTGCCTCATACGCATTTACTCCCTTTCATTTACTCCCTTTATTTCCTGAGGTCGCAATGTAAGTGTCACTGCTGTGATTCTTGTATAAGCTCCTGACGGTTCACAAACGTGGCCCGGATGAAATTCTGAGTCGGTGTAGGTGTGATCTCATAGAATTCATTGCTCTTATTCACAAATGTATAGAGGGCCTGTCTAGAAGGTTCCCGTTCGCTGGTTCCGTTTAGTGATGAATGTCCTTCAAAATCTGAAAAAAAAACCCCAAAAGAAATAGCAAATATTAGACCCTTAACCTAAACAATGTTTAGCCCATGTTAACTATGTTAGAGATATGAGTCCATTTGTCTGAGGGATCATCTTAAATTTTCTAAGAACGTTCCATTGTAACGGATTTTTGTCACATACCCTACAAACTCTGACGCTGTTATCTTATTCACCACTGGAAACATTCCTCTTTGATAAATTCCAGTCGATGCAAAGGTACAGAAAGTACTACAAACAGATTTGCATCTAAATTTCGTTACTTTCCATAAAATTGAAAAGTAATGAAGTATTTACATTGAAAAGTTTACATAGTGAATTGAGCTTTAAAAAGTTTTATATATCACTGAAAATACCTTCACATATCTTTAAAATGTCCTCATGTACCATACAAATACAATTGTTTTGTTCAATCAGTATGACTGTGTGACATCACAGATTTTCCATTAAGTAAAAGAGCTTCTCGAAATAAATTTATGTTTAAAAATTCTTCGTCTCAGTAACGCTCCATGCTACTAAAAATTTTTGTACACCAATCAACTAAGAAAAATGTAGATTATTATAATATCTTGTCACTGGCATAGCCCTGTCTTATATTTTGTCGTTCTTAGCCAGACTGTGAACTGTGAACTTAAAAGGGAATGTACAGTCATTCCAATGGGCTAAAGGAAAGGCTACTTTCCAAATTTATGGAAGAATGCAATTGTTTCACCTATTTTGAAGAAAGTAGGAGAAGAAAGCTTTTAGTTATTACCCTCCTGCGAGTAACTTGCTCATATTTGTAAATATCTTACTCATGATGCTGCATTTCTCTCGTCCGTGCTTTTATTACCAGTCATATCGAATAGTGTAATAATAACCTTATGTATGGTCCCCACCCCTTGTCCTTATTAATTAAAAAGCTACAACTTGATCAGAATTTCGCTGCCAGAGTTGTTCTGTGCCTTAAGAAATTTGAGCATATTATTCCGGCTCTCAATCTGCTACATTGATTGCCGGTGGACAAAATTTTGAATAAAATGGCCCCTAATGATTAAAGTGCCTACCTATGTGCGTTATCACCTAACATCCTATGATGTTCAAACTATTCACCATCAGTTTTAAATGTTCAACTTTTGGTGGTCGAGCCTTCCCCGCATATTCTCATTGGCTTTGGAACTAACCCACTACAGCTTCGTTCTCAGCCCAGTCTTGCTGTTTTCAAACAAAATCTGAAAACTCATCCTTTTGCTAAGTTTTTAAGCAATCCCTCTAATTGTTTCACTTTTAACTGGTTTAATATTACCTTGTAAGCATTTTTATCTGTTTCATTTTTTTATTCTTAATTGTGCCTTTTGTAATTTTTGTACAGCGTTCTAGAATGTATGTTTTACAGATTTAACGCTTTACAAATAAATCAATTTTGAATTTGAATTGAATTAAACAGCATACGCCTAAGTCCTTTTCAATCATGTGTCAATATCTTGTAACTGACTTACTAAAAACTAAACTCACAGAGAAGTCCTTTCTTACCTTTAATATTTAAGAATCTTGTTTTGAAATACCGTCAAAGATACCTGTCAGGGAAACAAGAGGAGCTTTTTAGATTTAGCTGATGTATCAAAATGTTTAAAGACCGGCTTATTGCTTTTAAAGGTGACACCTCATTTAGTGATGAAGATGCAATGTAACTGAAAACATTTTGCAAGCAGCGAACAAAGTGCGATTTGGTTTCCAATGGTCTTCAAGAATGTTTGTAATGTCAAAGAGATTCACAATGAGGGCAAACTATCAAAGGTTTCTTTCTTTACTTTAATTCCAGCATTTCAAATCCATATTTTGGGGGAAATGTTGAGGAGACTTTTTGTAATGAAATTTAAATGAAATAAAAACTACAGACTGAAATGCAATCCAATCTGCCTGCTTAAACCAGAAACTTAAACTTTATTCATTCTGATACTTCGGCAATGCAAAAACTAACCATACCAATCTTGAGCTTGCGTTCAGCAAATAGTCGCACCCCCTGCCCCCCCCCCCAAAAAAAGAAAATCAGATATGAAATATCTGTTTTCGCAACAACCGAAGTGAAAATTCCCAAGTGGAAATCTGTCAGCAATGTGAGCATCTGTATGAAAATATTCATGAACACATGGACACATCTATGATCGTGTGAACAGTCCTTCAGAACACTAGACCCAACCGCCCGTATGTATCAAGATCATTCATAAACAGATTTTATTTCTCAAGCTAAAACTCGGTCTTATAGATTTTGCATTTACAAGATTTGCAAAAATATTATCTTCTTATCTTCTAACATCTTCCTTCTATAGTACAAGATATTCCAGGAACGTAACCTGATAATCAAAATGGGGGAGAGATAGGGAACAGTGCATGCTAAATGTGGACTTACAGAGAAACATCTTTAGCAAATGTAACTAAAATGATAGTTTCAAAATATAGGTGCTGAGAATAAAAATGTGTCCATAATTACAACATTAACAGAGAAGTGACATGTCAATTTTGACATCAGTCAAATGGGTACGTAGTTTTATGTAATTTCAGTCCTCTCTGTTTAGGGTGAGGTTTGAATCACTGCTTTGAAACCCGTAGCTAAAAAAAGGGGGAACGCAGGCGTCGCCCTCTTAAAAAGTTTTCGCCCTCTGACAATTGCCATTACCGTTGCCCTCATGCATTTTAATATCCCCCCTCCCCCTTAAAAATATTTTGCCCACTAAAAGTTGGCTCGACCTCCCCTTCCTCTTTAGTACCCCGTCTGACTCCGGGCCCTCCTGCCTATGCAGCCAGTTATTTCACTGAGATTGCGCAGGTTGAGTAAAATGTGCAATATTTATCGGCACTCCACATCAAACTTATGAAAATCTCACCATTTTATCACCACCACATATTGAGCCATCTTCGTCAGCTGCCAGGTGCCATCTGGAAGGGATATTATGTTCTTACGTTTTTGTTGTATATGTCGGATCTTGGATAGAATTGTTGCCAAACAGCCATATTTATTGCAGCATTTACAGCACCTGCAACAAACGAGAACATTGATGTGATACAGATTAATCATACAAGATTAAGTTATTATGCTATTGGCTTTCATTATTTGTCACAAATATTTAAGGCAAATATTGTGTCCCGGACTTTTCAATAGAGATGGGATCAACTGACTGGACGTTGGGCGAGGTGTCTCAGCATTTTTCTCAAAGTTTAAAACTTTCCTTTTCATGATATAACAAATTAAATGAATCCTTCTTTCCGGACCTTTATGAATGATGAAGGTTGTAAGTATTAATTTTTGGAAAAGCTTCAAACAGTGGCGTACGCAGGGGGGCCATTGGGCCATCCCACCCCTCACAAATGCCGGCTTTTTTGTTTAGTTCGTGTAAAATACGTAAATTTTTTAAATCAAATTTTAGTTCGAAAGGTAGCCTATGCGGCACCAGATTGCATGTAAGGACACCTAATTTTTCGAAAAATTTCAAAGAGAAGGGGGACCTCCCATAAGGAGATTCTTTTTTCTTCCTTAAAATAGGTAAATTTTAACACAAATTTTACTTCAAAAAGGTAGCATATGTGACACCAGATTGCATGTGAGGACACATGAGTTTTCAAAAATTAGGAGGGGGACACCCCTTAGAAGACCTCCCCCAGGCCGACGATCTTACAACATACTGCGTGGCCTCCCTTGAGAGAAATCCTGGGTACCCCACCGGCTTCAAATAATTTAGAATAATTTATTTTCTATCAGTAATGGCCATCAGATATGGAGTGCGAATGAGAAATGGGAGGAAAGAATGATTAGTGCTACGATCCCACTAGACTATTCAGACATCCCGTATTGCAACTCCTTAAAAGTTTTAGCTCCAACCTAGTCATGAGATATCCTTAATATCAGAATAATTCTTGAAAAAATAGCGGATTTTGTGGCTTTGCTTTGCGCACACTCATCATCTTAACTTTAATTTTTACATCATACTTTCATAAATAATGTAGAGCTTATAAAATCCTATTTTCTCCCTGCATTGTGATCTTCAGTATCTTTTTTCTTTTTTTGCTTGTTAATTTTTATGTATTTAAGTATTAGTTTTGATCTCAAAATGAAATTTAGACGCAACTCTCAAGGCTTGGGAAGACCCGTAGATACTTAGGGGGACCAAGGAAGCAGTGTTCCTTTGAAAAATTCCTCCCCTTAGGAAATTTTTGAGAACAAATATTACTATTGACCTACTGCAACTTAGTATATCTCGCCCTCTGAATAATTTTCACAAGAGGGGGCCATCAAGAAATTAGTTCCAGGGTGGAGGGTTTAACTTCTGGATCTGCCCCTGTGTACGGGAAACAAGTGGAGACTTCTTAAATTTAGCTAATGTATGGAAAAGTTGACCGGCTAATCGCGTTTAAAGGAGACACTTTTATTAAATGAAGATTTATTGTAACTGAAAACATTTTAACATTTTACAAGCAGCAAGCAAAAAGGGCTTTGGTTTTAATGGTCTCCTAGCATTTGATTTATGTTTGAAATGTTGAAGAGATTCACAATGAGGGCAAAGTTTCAAAGGTATCTTCATTCATTTTACTTCCAGCATTTAAGTTCTACAGTATGGCGAAAATTTGGGGACAATTTATCGAATGAAATTTAAATCAAAGTAAAAACTACAGCAACGTTATCTAATCTACATACTTTAGCCAGAAACTAAAACTATTTATTCTAATACTTTGACAATACTTAAACTAATCATTACATTTTGAAGCTCAGTCAGCATATTGTCACAATTCAACAAAAAATTGATTTGGATTTTGTTTTTTCGCAACAACTAAAGTGAAAATTACCAAGTGGGAATCTGTAAGCAATGTTATATACTTGGATGAAATGTTCGTGGACAAATGTATGATCGTGTGTGCCGGCCTTAAAAGAGCAGGGCTAAATGCCCGTGTATCCCAAGATCCTTCGGGAACACATTTTTTCCTGAAGCTGACAGTCAGTATAATAACACTTGCATAAATCAGATTTTCAAAAGCATTATCTCCTAACATTTTCCTCCTAGTTCAAGATATTCCAGGAACGTGGAGGGGAATAATGGTGGAGGGGAGGGGCACAGTGCATGCTAAGATGGGCACTTACATAGACATAGCAAATGTAAAATTATTGTTTCAGAATATAGGCGTTGGGAGTAAAAATGTACCCCCATATTACAACATTCAAATACAAGTGGCAAGGGATGTCAATTTGACATCAGTCAGGCGGGAACATGGCTTCTGTTACTTTGTCCTCCCTGGTTAGGGTGTGGTTGGAATCACTGCTTTCAAGCTCTTAGCCAATGGGGAGGGAGAAGGGAACAAGCCCACCTAGAAAAATTTCGCCCCAGACAATGTTCATTATCATTTCCTTTCTACGTTTTGATGTCTTGCCCCCCTTAAAAATATTTCGCCCACTGAAAGCTGCCTCGCCCACCCCTTGCAGAACCTCGTCTGGCTCCTGTCCTGTCTTGCTTACGTAACCAGCTGTTTCATTAAGCTTGCAAAGATTTAACAAATTTGCAATATTTACCGACACTCCACATCAACATTTTGAAAATCTCACCATTTTATTACCACCACATATTGAGCCACCTTCGTCAGCTGCCAGGTATCACCGGTAAGGGACATATGTTCTCACATTTGCCTTGTTTCTGTTGGCTCTTGGATAATTCTCTTGCCAAACAGCATATTCACCGCAGCATTTAGCATCCATCTGTTAAAGACAGAAAAAGTGACGTGATACAGCTTTATCATGCAAGAACTGCTATTAGTCAGAGTCGGATCCAGGCATATGAGAAAGGGGCGTACGCCCCCTAATTTCAACAAAACAATGAATTTTGTAACCAGACTTTTACCTCTCCAAGCCCATGAAAAAGGTGTGATCAGCACTGCAGACGGTTACGCCCCTTTCTCATATTCCTGGATCCGGCCCTGTTAGCTTTCATTATTTATCACCTTTTGCATAAATGTTTTATCCAAGACTTTTCAACAGAGGGGTCGAAACTTAATGGCGAAAAGAATTTTCAAACCTTTCAAGTTTCTCTCCAATGTTTCGTAGTTTCGTTCTCATGATATGGGGTGACCGAACAATCTCTCTTGCTCCCTTACCTTTATGAATAGTGGAGGTTGCAGGTATTTACTTTTGGAAAAATTTCAAATAATTTCATCAGATCAATTTCGTTTCCTATCAGTAATGGTCATCAGATAAGCGGTGCAAATAAGTAAGGGGGAGTAATTATTAGAGAGATTCCATGACTTGACTTAGTGGTTGTTTCAAAAACCTACAAGCATGTAGCCCTGCATGTAGGATGCACAAATAACTATAACTACCTTAATGATGCGTTACAATAAATGCGTGTCAAATAATATGGTTGCCGACGAGGTGCTGCAAGTTTTGAAAATCAAATTTGCCCATAACCTCGTGGGAAAAAAATTAGGCCTGCTGTAAAAGTCGTATTTTTTGGGGAGGGGGATATTGCATTTCAACTGCAACAGTGAAGCCCAGACAAAAATTGCTTCTATCTTTTACCAATATATATACACTGGCAATGGCTTTTCTTCCCAGACCATTATACATTAAAACAGTTCGGAATGTTATATCATTTGAAAAGTTGTCGAGCTACCTACTTTTGAATTTTCTACCTTTTTGTATCATACAGTTGGCAATAATTTTTGTTCCCAAATTTAACGCACTTACTCCCTTTCCTTTTCATTTCCTAGCAAAGTCAGTGGAAGGACTACTGAGTTTCTCGTATCAGCCCTGGCTGTTCACAAATTAAGCCCAAGTGAAATATTATTCTGAATTGGTGTTATCTCTTTGAAGATGGTCCCTCATTACTCTCATTCACAAATGTTGAGTGCCGGACTCGAAGGTTCACATTCACTGGTTTTGTTCAGTAGTGTCCTTCAAAATCTGGAAAAGCCAAAATAAATAGGAAATATTAGACACTTAAGTAAGCTAAACAATGTTTTGCTCACGTTAACTGTGCTAGACACATGACTCCATTTGTCTGAGGGATCCTTTTAGACTTTTAAAGACTGTTCCAGATGGATTTTTGTCACATACCCTACAACAGGGGTGCCCAACCTTCTTTGACCCAAAATCTACTTTTCAAGTAGCCACCCTCCCGAGATTACATAACATACACTGTCATATAGTTAAACACAGACAAACTATTGTTTTTTTGTCCATTTTTTCCTACACCCCTCACGATCGACTGGTTGGGCACTCCTGTCCTACAAACTTGACGCTGTTATTTTATTCACCTTTATGACCACCAAACAAAAGGGCTTATTCACTTGACCACCATTCTGTTTACTGAAGGGTAAGTAATAACAGATAAGAGAGATAACTGTTTGTTTGCTGACAGAAACCTTAGCTTCAGAAATCCGCCGAGAGGAGGAAATTTTTGGAGGATTTAGTATCGGGGCTGAGAGCAGCATGGGAAACATTCCTGTTTGCTAAATCCCATTCGAAGCAAAGTTACAGAAAGTAATACCAACAGATAACGTCTAAAATTCGTATTTTTTCACAAAAATTAAAACGTACTGAAAATATTGAAGTATTAAAAATTTTCCATCCAAAATTGAGCTAAAAAAGTCTTCATTTATCACTAAAAATGTCTGCATATATCTTAAAAATGTCTTCATGTATCATTTATGTACAATTGTTTTGATCAATCAGTTACGATGTCTGACATCACAGATTTCGCATTATGCAAAAACACTCCTTGAAACTAATACATCTTTAAAAAATTTGTATCTTAGTAATGTTCCATGTTATTGAAAATTTATTTACACCAATATAGGAAAAACATCGATATTGTAATACTTGGCACTGGAATGGGCCTTTCTTCTTAAATTTGTCGTCTTTCGTCAGTCTGGATCATATCGATCCATATTGAAAGCTTTGTATTAATACGGAATATACAGTCATCAATTTGAGTCATCAATTTCAGCATATCATTGCGTCTTAATCCCATTTCAATCATATGAAAATATCTTGTAAGCCATGCAGAAAGTCCTTCTTACCTTTAATGTGCAAGGATTATTTTCTGAGTAACCATGAAAGATACCTGTCATGCAGGGAAACAGAGATTTCTTAGATTTAGCTGATGTATCAAGAGCAAACAAAATGCGCCTATCATTGTAATCATTTGCATAGTTGTTTAAGGTAACTTTGGCATCTGGACGTTCATAACGTAGAATGTGACTGACGACGCTATGTCGGAATATTCTGTTCCCAACATTTATCCGGTCCTGGGTATGACGTTAAACTGCAGACTATCGCCTATAAAATGCGCACATAAGACCGTTTTTACTCGCCCTGTCGTAAGAGGCGACTGAAGGGAAGGACTTGAAACGTATTAACTTGTTGGACTATATAACACATTCGTGTTGGTGTGTCGTTAAATCTCAACTAACTAACTAACTAACTAACTAACTAACTAACTAAGTTTATTTATTCTAATACTTCAACAATGCAAAAACTAATCATTGTGAAGCTTATCCAGGATATTGTCGCAATTCAACAGAAAATGTGCTTAAGTTTTGAATGTGCCAAAGTTAACCCAAACTTTTCTTAAATTTAAAATCCTTTTCTTGACCTTTAGTTAAGCTTGATGAAATCGTAAGAAAGTTTTGAAATATGTGACAGGATGAGTTACATTTAAACTTTAAAAATATTGAGTCCCAATGATTTAATTTAATAAAAGAAAATAAATAATTTTAATTAAATAATTTGCAATTAGTTTGCTCCTTTTAGTTGTGCATTTGCCAAGGGGATGGGGGCGAAGCCTGGAGGCAAACTGTCTAAGCGTAGCGCCACCATAGGTTAGCGCGAAGCGTACAAGAAAGTTTGGCCGAAAATACCTCCCAGATCGCTGGAAATGACACTTCCCAGGCCTTGTAAGTTGCTTCTAAACATTTTTTATTTTGAGTTACTAGCAATATCATAAAAAAGCATTAAAAAATACCAAAATATGCTCAAGGGGGCGGCTGCCCCATTCGCTCCCCCCCCCCCCCTGGTAACGCGGCTGGCGCCAAATCTGTTAAAAAATGGACAGGATACTTTACAGAGTGCGAAGCAAGAAACTGCTCTAATTTTTAAGAATAAATGGCAAAAACGGATGAAGAGGAGTTAAGGAAAGGTGGGGGGCAAACAGAGGAAATCAATGATTAAAATACTATTTTTTAGGTAATATATAATATTTCGAATATGTTCCCCCATTCGAACAACAGTGATATTGTGATATAGTTTAAAGTTTCCTGTGAATGCCTTAATAACGTTTTATTAAGGCAAAAAGGAGAAAATAGAACCATGCATGCTGAGCAATCTTTTTTGTTCCCAAATGGCAATGAGTGATGTCATAGCCATAAAATTTGCACCTTTCTTTTACTCAGTATATCATATCGTTACCTTAGACGGCGGGTTCGTTTAAAAAGTGCAAGAGAAATACGAAATGGGACTGCTGCAGAGATTTGTAACAGGGATCGATCTATATAGTTATAAGAAAATGCGGTAGTTATAAGTGGGCAGATTCCGTGTACCGCCCCCTACCAATCGTGCATTTGCTGAGAACATCGCATACATTTTCCGTGTTCTGTGTTAAAAAATTGTATGGAGGTTTTTCAGTTAGTATGATAATGTTCTGTACAAATTAATCTGACAAAATGTTGGTCCGTACTAAGAGCACCAGGCAATCCTATAATGCTTACAATTTGTCTTTTGAAATTACGGGAAGAGCAAAGGACTCTCTTCGCTGGCAATCACGATATTTTCCGCAAATGAAAAGGAGGGGGTGGGGATTTAATACGAGGGCAACCCGCTTAGATTATTTGTTTGAGAGGAAATTTGGAAAGGGGTAAGAGATTCCACAGGGAAATTCTCTCATCTCTTCCCTAGGATCCACCCCTGCGCCCAATTAGTTATTGGGTACCTCTAACCGTTTAAAACTCTTTCAACTCTTTCACGTTGCACTATCACTACAAGTTAGTCGAAACAATTTAAAAATTAGACATCGCTCTGACAAAATTATGTTTTATATGACTGTAGCTAAGTTTGTTTGACTAATTCAGAACATAGATGGTATATTGTCAACAATTAAGTTAAAGATGATATCAGATTTGATAGGTAGAGAACGATTTGTGACAGACGCCTGTCCCTTCACAAAAAGCTAAAATACCCCTCACCCCTAGGGCCAATCCCGGAAATAGGTTATCAGCCTATCACTGAACAATGCATAAGTTTAAGCATAACGTACCATTTTTCATTTGAGCCATTTTACATTAACAAGGGTGTGATCCCTTTACCTTAGATCTCATCAGGATGGCATTTTCTACAAGGGAGGGGAAAGGGTCACAAAAATGGACCACAGATGTGAGCTGCTGGGTTACCGCAGTTTCCTATCTCTCGTGCTCGGGTGGGAATCAAGAAAGGAAAAAATTAAAAAAAAAAAATCAACATTGAAAACTGCCCAAAAAATTGCACTGGTTGGAGAACTGTGACACCTGTTTTGTGCATTTAGACAGGTTCAGTGTACGTCAAAGTATCACTTACAAGCCCATCACATACAAATGTTTTTAGATATAAATTGCCTGCCGAGGGACTGACGTTTTGGGAAGTGAAATGGAGAGTAATCTCAGGTTCGGGGAGGCAATAATAGGGGAATGAGGAAACCTGAGGCGTAGGAAACTGTTCTCGATTGGGGTGAACGTTGCTTCGGACTGCCGTCATAGGGAGGGGTCTAAGGAGCACCCTTTGGAAACTTTTTGAATATTTTAGGGTCCTTAGATGTAGTTTGGTGCAAAATATTGGGAAAATCTTTAAAAACTACGGCAAAATTTTGACATATTTTACAAGGGAAACAAGTAAGGGGTTTTCGTTCTTGAATTGAGAGGGCGGAAGCATGATTCTGTCCACAATTTTTGACGGGGGGATTTAGCCCCTCCCACTTCCTACCCCTCCAATAATTTGGTATTGAAAGGACCAGCTTTTCCAACCTCTTTAACCAATATGTGGTCAACTATCATAGCATTATCTGCTGATATTTCTGAGTGATAGACATAGAAACCTTCAACATTTGGCCCATTACAAAGGCCATTTGGTCACTGAAAGTTTGGAGTTTCCTCCATAAGCAGATGAGACTAACTGGATATGGAGCACAAGATTTGTTTTAGTACTATTTATGTCTAAGCCTTTTTGTACCAAATTTGCCCAACTTCCTACAGATTCTGTCTAAGTTGTCCAAAAATTTTGGGGTACAGTTCCCTACCCCACCTCATACGCCAATGGTTTCTTCTAGCGAAGGCTGATAGGGGTGTGCTGTGCTAAGGCAGAATAAATTTTCTTCAAGCTTTCAAGCAAGAAAAGAAGATGCTAGGCAATGAGCATTGTAAAATACTTGTAGGAATTCAAGAAGTCTAAAAGAAACGGAAGGAATAACATTTCCACTTTAAATACCCTGAAAGTCCCGAGGATTTTATCCGACACCCCCTGGTTACAGTTATTTCGCATTCAGGTAAAAAAATAAAAGGTGTCAAAGCTTAAACAAACTAGAAAAACAATAGGGATTAAAGGATTAAGGTATACTTTTATCACAGAATTTAAAGTGACATTTTCATAGGAAACATGTCTGGACTACATTTGAGAAGTTAAAGTGGCGGGGGTCCTAGCCATGAGTTAAGAAATGTCTGGTTATCACAAAGCAACTACGGGGTAAATGGTGTGCAAGAAGCCTGCCAAGAATTTCACTCATTGCAAACTGTTTTCACCATACAGCCATAGGCGTAGGAGCCCAAGTTGATTGGGGCGGGGGAGGGGGGGGGGTGTAACGACTTGCCCGAAAAATATAACCAAACATTTTCCACGCGCTCCACGCGCTTTCGACATGTTAATGTACATATCATATAGGCATGCATCGGTTATCACATGGCATGCCATTTACATACAATAATTTGCCGTGTTACTACCTTCAATATTGGTTTTTGTTTTGGCGGAAGTCGTTACAATAATAATGATAATATCAGTGTTGTAGCCAGGATTTCTCTCATGGGGGTGAGGGGCAGGCATTATGTTGGGTGATCGCCGGCCTGGGGGAGGGGTTTGAAAATTTTTGAAAAATTAGGGTATCCTTACATGCAATCTGGTGCCACATATGCTCCCCTTGAAGTAACATTTGTATTTTAGCTAGAAAAAAATCGGCGTCAGTGAGGGTGGGGCATGGCGCAATGGCCCCTAAAATACACCACTGATAATCATAGTATAAGTTGAACCATTAAAAACACACTGGTGAATTAATACCAAATACATAGGTGCTAGTGCAAAACTATTGATTACCTCTAGCTACATCATTGCATTATTTTTCTTTCAGTAGCCTAAGTGCCCGAAAAATTCTCAGCATATTGCCCGAATTTTCACAAAAAAATTTTGTTGGGGGCTGCATTCCTCCAGCCCACCCCGCCTCCTACGCCTATGGTTTTCACACAATTGTCAGAAAACATTACTCATGAAGTTAAAATATTGTGACGTGAAAAATATTTCGCCCCCTCCACCAGTTATGGTACGGGGGGGGGGGTGAACTGCTTCACACTCATAAATGGGCTACCAAGAAATATAATATTCTCCAACCAAAGGTGAAAACAATTTTAATGCATCTTTTTACATGAATTGTTCTAAAAAACACATTAAGAAAGAGTACACTGCCACAATCCTTGCGTCCTTAGTTGATACGTATGCTATGTTCGGGTGAGAAAAAGTGTGTACCCTATGTTGCTTTTCTGAACTTTGATAGCGACCTTATGTGCTCCATCACACAACACAATATTCGGGCATATGGCTGGCTGTGAACACACTAAAGAGCATATCAGTCCGCATCTAAATAAATTTTCCATCACAAATTTGTTGATTTGTTCAATTTAGAGAGAAATTTAGGTAGCCATAGCATTGTGCGCTATTGAATAAAACTTCGAAAACTTACCGACATTTACCTCGATATTTCATAAGAATATAAACCGTCAAACGTCACCGTCTCTTTCTGGCTAAATTCTGGACAAAACCCGAATGAAAACGTCGGCCGGATAAAGGGAAGTTCATATTATTCGAGTGCGCAGGTGACAAACGGCCATCTCTGAACAGGTGACGAGCCTTCATTCCTCCTTCACAAAGCGTCTCAGCGTGTTGATTACTAGTGCTGTACTGACTACAGCAGGGAAATTGCAGTCCCGTGATTGTAAAGTAATTCAACTGTAAAAACCAAAGGATAAGGATTCCTTGCTAAAAGTTGATTATCTTTTAAGAAATTTCTGGCTTCTTTCGTTTCTACAGAACAACTTTTTCCTTTGAAAAACTTCCCAAGTCAATGGAACTCAATGCAAGGTTAGAAAGATGACGCAGGTTTTACTTGAACACAGGTAACACTTTAATGTCGTCATTCAGTTTGAATTCATCTACCTCTTCGGCGTTACCCGCCCCATGAACCAGGTGACTTTAAGGATGTTTTGAGGATCTGCGTTGATAATAATGCCCAAGTTCATCTCAGCTATGTCCAGCGTTGAATATTTATAGAGTCCATTATCAGACTGCCCAGCAAAACAAAAGGTGTTTCCACCGACTACAGATCCACAAAACAATAAGAAGTACAGGTGTAAGAGCTTGTTAAGAAAGGTTTTATCCGAGACTTTGGAATAATTTCAAAAAGAAGCTTCAACTCGTAATCTTCGACCTGCCATGAAAGAATGAAGGCAGTGACAAATACCCTGCGGAACGGTGGTTATTTGCCATTACTTTTACGAACAAGGGGATCTTAAACACGTTAAGTGAGAGACCACAAACTGGAGCGCAGGCAGGGGCACCAGAAGTACGAGTGAAGAAGTTACCTTCGTAACAGGCTGCACGGTATGTTCAGGGCCGTGGCGAGCGGGGGGGGGGGGTGGGGGTGTCACACCCCCAATATTTGGTCGCCGTCGGCAAATTTTCGGCCTGTCGGCAAAAAGTAGAGAGGGAAAGGAAGAGAAGAGGAAAAAAGGAGAGGAGGAAAAGAAGAGAGAAGAAGGGAAAGGAAAGCAAAAGAAAGGGAGTGACAGGGAAGACGACGGAGAATGAAAAGAAAAAAAAAAAGAGAAAGAGAGAACGGGAGCGTGTGGCCAGCCTGTTATCGGCTATTTCGATTTTCGGCTCCTCATCTAATTGGCCCCTTCAAGTTGAAGGCTCGTCGGCAAATTTATTATGCATGTGACAGCCGTCGGTGTAATTGGACGAGTGACTGAGTTCGCCGGCAACTCGGGGAAAGAAAGGGGATTAAAGACTTCCGTATAGGCGCACTATTTCGGGTCATATGACATTCTTGAAAAACCACTTTGTGCGAGCTCCTCACTTTTATCATCACCATAGGGAGCAGCACCCGATTACCCATGGAGAGGGTATCCTTAGCCCCTTTTCTAAACCCTATAACCTTGACTTCAAACACATTTTGCAAACTCCTGAGTACCCGGTTTACCCACAAGCATCCTTGGAAAAAATAATGCGTGCCGCGCGTGTCTTCCCTTCACTTCAGTCTCAGGCTTTTAACTTTTGAACGCCAAAATGAAACAGATACAGAACCCATCCTGGCGTTCAAAGCATATTTTGAACGCTAGTGTTAAGATTCTGAACCCCTTTTCTCCTTTTTTGAACGCCGGAGCCCTATATAAACGCTTACCGTATTTGAACGCCTGACGCGTCTAGTGTTCAAATGCTGAACGCATATTGTTCCAATTCTGAACGAGAGGTTCAGCTCCTGAAACACAGCGGTATGACGGAAGGAATAGCCCAACACATTAAAGTTACCTGGAATCCTTGCATAATGTATTATCAACCAAAATATACCTTTTTTGTATGAGACTTAATGTTTTACCCAGAGATTATGCTAAAACCTCAGAGCTTCGGGGGCGAAGTGCCCTGGACCCCCACCAAGGGCCCTAAGGCGGGACCAGTGTTTTAGCCATCCTCTATTTGTGCGACAATGTCGAATAAACGGCGACAAATGTCGCACAAAAATCTAACAAGCAAATTCTACCCGTGTGTAAATTTTGAGGTTCCTCATTACGGCAGAAATCCACTCAAATATTGCACCATTTGCGATCTAGGCACCATTCAAATTTCAAAAATTTCCAAAAGGGAGGGGGAACCCCTCCCCCAGGCCACAGATCAGTAAATGTCGCATTGAGAAAACGTCCTAGCTAAAACACTGGCCGGTCTTTGGATCCAAACCGCTTAAAACTTTCGCGACCTGACGAGAGGAATAGCCTAAAACATTAAAACTATTGGGAATCTTTGCATTTGATGATGCATTATGAAACAAAATACATCCATCCTGAGACTTAATTTTTCACCCAGATGTATGTTTAAACCTCAGAGCTTCCGGGGACTTCGCCCCCTGGGCCCATAGCGGGCTTTGCCCCTGGACCCCACATGCTAAAGCTCGTTTTCGCGCTATGTATTACCAAATCTGTCGGCAAAACATAATCTCTACACCCCCCTCCAAAGATAACACCTTCGCTACGCCCCTGGGTATGTTCCTGGTTCAGTCGGTGATTGGAAAGCCTTATAAAGAGGGACCGATGAGCAAACAGAGTCCGCTCGGCTGGGCAGTGGAAAAGGGATTTTTCCCAATGGATGCTATGAGGCAGGGGATCAGTAAACATACTACCCTTTTCAATTTTTTCAACTTTAAAACTATTAAGAATATCGTACTTGGCCTGAATGTCTTAATTTTATGAGTATTCAACAGGCTACTCATGTTCTTTTGCCGGTAAAGGTTATAACCGAGGTAATCGGAAATCAGTGAAAGTAGTTTTATTGTCTGGCAAGTAAGGGTGTAGCTGAGTGCTACCCCAGAAAATCCAGCTACTGGTCCGTAGCTGTCCTAGTGACTTGTAAATGAAACTCAAAATCTCTTATGAAGGGGTTCCATCAAAACAAAAATATCTATAACTCGGCCGTGCAGAAAAGGAATGTGTTGCTCCATGGTTGGGTAATAAATTGGCCCTCACTAAAACTGTAAGGTGATTAACTTTAGGGTGGAAAGGGGATAGGTGTTATGTAGAAGGAAATGTTGACAAAGGGTTAGGAAAAGGGAGACAGCGCGGGGCGCAAGAGAACTACGACCTACTCTTGAGAGTGCAGGAGCGAACACCCCCTTTTTTCGCCCACGCACTCTAAAAAAAAGCTACCTTAATTTAGATCCAGGACTGATTTAGGGGGTTAGCCCCCCCTCTCGCAGGGCCTGAAAATTCAAAGAAAACAAGGGAAAAGAAAACAAAAGAAAAAAGAAAGGAAGAAAAGAGTAACAGGAAGAGAAAAAGTAAAAGGGTCAAAATTGTCTAAAACCTATTCGAAATATATCCTTTTGGAGGCCGGAGGTGGGTGGAGCAATGTGGTCTTAGAAATCCATTAAAGTGGTTGACGACGTGAAGAGGTCTACAATGTGCGAAAACAGGTAAATGGCTGGGGTTTAATGCTAGTCTATAGATTTATGAAAGTGGGCACATTGGTTTATGCTATGTAGGGATGTGAGGAGGCACGGTTTGCTGCATTGAACTCTCGTGAAATATCTGTTTTTAAGAGTAAAAATCTAGTTTATTCTAATAAAGTTTCACCATGTAGGTCTTCTAAGATGATTTAAGTCGCCAGGCTGGAACGGGGACGTGATACCATGCGACTAGTCGATTTCCGAAAATTCCCGACGATATTTAAAATGAGTACAGAGGGCGTTTTAGCTATAGAATTCTACAAGGGGTAGGGTGAGGTGTGTTTTCGACCAATTGATGGATCTAATTTTTTTCTGTCACAAATTAATTATTTGCGAACTATCAAAATTTCGCGCGTTTCTCGCACTGTTAGCCTCGTTGCTGTGCTTCCTATCACCCGTATTCTCACTCTTCCTTGATAAGGTTTTTACAATTCAGCCAATTTCAAAGCGATGCAGCCCTGAAAAACAGTTGAGGTACCATGGTACACGACTAATAAAAGTTTGCAGGCGAAATTCAAATCATCGCTCGTTCATACACAACTGGGCTTATTCGAGTAAAATATAGCGTTGGACAAGGTAACCTATTCTAACCGTTGCACACCGTAACTTATTCTTAACAGAGAAGGATCCTATGCTATTTCTCCTGAACTTGCAGAGTTTCGAGTTTGAGTTTGTGAGAAAAAGTTGGAGGGGGGGGGGGGGGATAAGGAATAATGGCCCCTTAAGACGAAAGATACTGTGTGAAAAAGTGAAAGTCGATGGGACTATTTCTAAAAAGTGGGGGAAATATCCCCGTCTCCTTGGGATTTTCACCTTTGTCTACAATTAATATCTCTATTTAATTTTCACTAACGTTAAATATTTCGGTTATAATTGTTTCACAATTATGAAAGACGGAATTATAAAGAAATATTTTGTTGAAGCAAAATTAATTAGAAAAAGCAAAAAGTAACAATTTGAAAATGATTTTATTATTATTTCATTACCTATTCTTATTACCATTGTATGATCATTGAAATGCTAGTTTTCTCGCTTGTTTTCTTGAAGCAGGGATGAGGAGCCTTTTTCCTTTCAATGGCCGTTTTGCAGGCGCTTAGCCAGAAATTTGCCAAGGGGGGTGGGTGCAAAGCTTGTAGGCAAACTATCTAAACGTAGCGCCACCATAGGCGTACAAGAAATTTGGCCGAAAATACCTCCCAGGTCGCTGGAAATGGCACTTCCCAGGCCTTGTAAGTTGCATCTAAACATTTTTTATTTTGAGTTACTAGCAATATCATAAAAAAATCATTAAAAAATACCAAAAATATGCTCAATGGCTGCCCTCTTCGCCCCCCCCCCCTCCTTGGCTACGGGTGGACTGCTCTTCACTTTTAAGTTTCAAAGAGTTAAATGCTTTGTTTGCTGATCGGATATCCATCGTCCCTGCAGCTATTGCATCAACTTCAACCTGCCTGCTGAAATTCTAATCTAGGCAATGGTTTATTGGTTTCCCGCCCCTAGTCATCTCAGGATTGTATTGCTAACTAACAAGTGAGACTAGTCTAAGATTTCCATTAAGCTCCAGTAAATGGCTTAAATTTGTTCACATTTTTACTGGGGTAATGCAACTGAGTCTGCTCTATAACAGTATGTCAAATCAGATCAGCACGTCATGACATCTTTTGACATCAGGGGACTGTAACACCTTCCAGCACAATACGTCACTCTTACCTATCATGGCACATTTATGCCAAATATGAGATCAATTAATGAGCAAACGTTCTTGAAAGTCTCATGTTTACATTTTCTTACGCTTTGCTCCCTGCTAACCCCAGATATTTATCAAAAACTGCAAGTCTTATCATATACCTCTTCCTAAGATGGCCTACAGTGATTCCTCTGTTGCTCCTGAAAAACTTTGAATTCAGCCAAAATAAAAAAGAATATCATATCTCCTGTTCAATATGCGTAACACACATGACAAGTATGTCATTATTGCCTTTTTTAGACTTGCATTCCACAAAGAATCATACCCTGACCTCCCTGCATAAGCTTCTGGCTTTACCGAGATAAGAAAGTTCTTTCAATATGGATTATCGACTTATCAAGTATATGCAGGGGCGGCGCCACAGGGGGGGGGGCAGGGCAGGCATTTGCCCCCCTATGGTTTTTGACCCAAAAAATAAAATCGTCTAAATAACGTTTTAAGACACATAATTTTGTAGGGGGTGGGGTGAGGTGTAACAGTATCATGGAATAAAGTATTGTGATACATTATCCGTCGCATATAGGACATTTTTGGTGTAAATCCTCGAAAATTTTGCGCTCTTCGCGCGCGTTGTCTTCTCTGTCTAACTCATTGTACATTCGCCCGTTACTGCATCCACCGCAGAGCTTACACTTAGGCCCCTACTACATCCCAGGAGACCCATGATTGAATTTCTCTCTGTTTTTTTTTTTTTTTTTTTTTGTCGTTTAAGGGTTAATACCTAGTAGCGTAAACAATAGGGGGCCGAAAAATACAGTATATCCCCTAGCGAGATTCTGTGAAAATTGCTGTCTATTTGAAAACAAGCAAAACATAGTATTCAACACTAAACTGACTGATTTGAGTGATAAAAAGTTAATTCAAATCCGTATTTGACCGACGTATTTATCAATATTCTGTAAATTCTCGGACTACGCGTGAATGTGGTATCTATTTTGAATTCCATGGCTACCTTCACGACAGTGGCTCACGGAGAAGTAGGCCTACATCATATTTTAGTGTGTAAATCCAGTACGCATGGACCTACCAGCTCTAGTTGTACACTTGCCCTACACATGCAGTGACATGTCTGTAGTGCAGTATCGTATCCAACCAGGGAAGGAGAGGGGGGTAGGATTTTCACTTCCGTGTACATTGTTCAATCATGTCACAACAATCACAAAATGGTTAAATTGGTACGCAGGGAAGGTTTTACCAGAGGGAGCAGTTCCGTGAAAGTGGGAAAATATATATTAGGCGTGTAACATATCTAGATGTCTATTGTCAGTGCAATTTGAAAGATCTGGGAAGGGCCATTTCTTGCGATATGGGAGCTGTTTTGGCAAAAATTTTATCGGCGCAGTCCGCGCCAACCAATAGAAATCATGCCACATATCAAGATGGCTTCAGTGCAATTTGAAAGGTCTGAAAAGGACCATTTAATTGCAACATAGAAGCCATTTTGGCAACATTTTTAAAACGTTAGTGGAGCTCCGCTTCTATACCAACGCAACCAAACCCGTTCACACGCTCATGCCTGTCAGTCGTCATTTATCAAGTATCGTACGGTTCAAAACTGCCTCCAAGATCCAGAGAAGTGCCATTTCATGCAGTCTGGGGGTCTGTAGGGCCAAAATTCTCTTGTACGCTTCGGACAAAACTGATGGCTCCGCTTCGATGGCAACTTCCATTCTGCGCCCCTCCCCCAATAGCCAACACAAATCGCCGCCCTTGCCCGTTTGTTATGTAATCGTCGACAATAAGTGCAACAAAGTTAGAAAACTGTAGTCGACCAAAAGTAAAGAACGTTGGATTACTTACCTAGAAACTAGATTTCTCGAGAAAAAATACTTGACTTCAAAAGATGCAAAATATTGTACCAGATTGCGTCTAAGGCTTCCCGGTAGTCGAAAAATCTTTCACACCCCCTCCCCTTAACCCCTCCCTCAGAACCGCGATCACTCATCTCATGCCTGGGGCGGATGCAGGGGGAAGGAGTCAGTCGCACCCAAAAAATTCAAGAAAAAACTGCAAAAACGTTTGTTAAGCTATAGTATGAGGAGGGGACAGGGTGTAAGTACGCTGCATCTTCGGTCAATGTCCGTCCCCTATACGTTTCTTTGCCTGTGTTTTTTAGTTTCTTTAGTTAAACGTTCATTACCTATCCGTTCATTGTCAGTTCTATTCCTTTACGCTTCCGTTACTTATGCGTTAGTGTCCGTCGAACATTCGGTACAGGTACTGTACTTTTACGTTTCATCCGTTTGTTGTCCGGTAATGATCCGGTGAGCAATAACAATCACTGGAGACGAACGGATAACGGAGAAGTCCAGTATGAGAAACGCACGAGAAAATGATAAAACGGAAGCTTAGCGGATAAGTAACGAATACGTAAGGCGGACCTTTTTCGGTCGACGTCTGGTCCAAGTTTTGTGCATGTTCAAAATCTCTTGCCGTTCATACCGGACGTTCCCGGTCATGAAACGAAGTCGGCTGAGGAGAACAGGAGACTAAACGGATACTAACGTACATCAACGGAGTGACATTTTCGGTCTTCGTTTCCTCTCCGTTATTGCAATCCGGTGAGGTGTGACAGGCGCTTAAAGACTGACGTGTGTTATGGTACGGTATCTCCCTCCCTCCTCTCTCTCCCTCCCTGGTGACGCCATCCCAACCAATTATTTATACCTCTGCCTGTGAATTCATTCTTAAGATTTCAGTCCAAATTTTACATAAATAATACTGCAATAAAATAAATTGCAATCAGTTTTGTCTCTTATCCCATACATGCACGTTTCATTTTAGGAGTTTAAAGTGGACCTAAAGAGTAGAATTATAAGAATATATATTTTAGACGTTGGAAACGAATTGTACTCATCCAACTCTCATTTTCATAGCTCACCCTGTTGCTGAGATATGAAAAGTTAAAATTTATTCATTTTATTTGAAATAGTCGATTGCGCAATAATTTGTGATGATCTTCTTGTAAAACTCACATTACTTGCTTTTGTTTCCATTTGAAATTGAAATGTTTATATAACCTTGCAAAAATTACTGTTGTACGGTGAGGTTTTGTATAGTCAAGTAACCCTATAACAGTGAGAAAGTGATCACATTTTGGCACAAGGTGCAGAGGCTTTCGAAAAAATAAAGAAAACAAAGAATGTAATTTGAGTAGTACAAGAATGACATTACAAATTATTGCGCCATCTACCATTTTAAATTGAATAAGCACCAACATTTTATGTATCGCAGCTCAGGAATTCCTGTAAAGGTGGCAGTTAGACCATTTGGATTCATTTTTCAAGCTTTGTAACATATGTTTTTGAATTTTTAGCCTTTAGGTACACTTCAAATTTAGCTAAAATTTGGCAGTTCTTTGTAGACCACAAAAATGCATTTTCTATGTGCGTTTCTTTCAACATAAAAAGCTGATTTAACTGTATTTTCAAAGCAAAGTGAACTCAAAGCAAGCTGGAGTGATTTCACATTCTCACATTGATGAGCAGTTCTCCCTTTTCTGTGCCTTTCAATCGTTTTGGTTTACAGACCCTTAAGGGTGCAATTTGCAAAATTTCAATATCTCCTATGCAAATTACGTAACGATACCATACGATTATGAAGGACACTAAATCGGATTTAAATTTAACGATGCACATAATTCAGTCTATTAATGTGAGGAAATGACGTCACTCCTGTTTGCGTAAAGTTTACTTTAGCTTGCAAATTTGGTTACATCATTGGTTCAAAAACTCGAAAAACTATAGGTAAAAGTTTAATGTTATCTCATAAGAGTTATGATTCCTCTCCCTTTTATAAAATTCAATTTTGCGTATAACTCTTCCTCAGTGATTCGGCTTTTCTATAAGCAAGAAAAAATCACATAATGAGGATTAATTTTTTTCTCATTAATTAAGAAATTGCAGACATGAGATCCATATTTCAAGGATGAATACATACAGTTTAGAACACTCGGGAAGTGCCGTTTCCGGCCATCTCGAGGGTTTGCAAAGTCAAAAATTTTCTTGAACTGATGGTGGCGCTCCGCTTAGAAATATGTATTACCATTTTTCATAGATTTATTTTTTCTCGTTAATTGAGAAATTGCAGACATATGATCCATATTTCAAGGCTGGGTACATGCAGCTTGGAACACTCGGGAAGTGCCATTTCCGGCCATCTGGAGGGTTTGTAAAGCCCAAAATTTTCTTGTTCGCTCCGCGCCAACCGATTGTGGCGCTCCGCTTAAATAGTCTTCCTGCACTCAGCCCCCCCCCATATTTTTTTCGTTCCGCCGCGCTTGCTGCATAGTTGAAGCGTCTCATTCAGTGAGGGGCCGATTTTCACTGACAGACAAACAACCCTTCTCACAGTTCGTATTTATTTCAGACAAAAAAGTTTTTTTAGAGAAAAATAAAGTCCAAGAAAATGAAAACGCCAAAACGAAGGTTCTGACACGGGAAGGGGGGGGGGGGTAGGGTGAGGCTCGGAAGTCTTCAATGCCTGCACCCCTCCAAACAATAAAGCTGGGTTCGACCCAGCATGCTTTGCCACCCCTATCGAAAAACCCTGGCGCCGCCCCTGAGTATATGAAACTTTGAATACTTTTCTCTTCTCCTAACAAGGTGGTTACAAGTTTGGCTGTACGCACATTTTAACAGACACCACACACACACCCACATACACACACGTACGCGCTCAGTCATCATGATTGTACCGTAAGCTAAAAAGTAGGACAGAAACTAGTGTACCAACACAAACTCTAGGCTCCAGTGTGCTCTGAAACTTAGGAAAATTCAGAGGCGTAACCATGAATTTGTCAGGGGGGCCCCACCATGAGTTGGCGCAAAGCGCAAGAAAATTTCGACCCAAAATTCCTCCCAGATCGCTGGAAATGGCACTTCCCAGGCCTCTTTACCGCATATAAAAAGGGGAAACACTAGCAATATTGTAAAAATAAACATTAAAAATACCAAAAATATGCTCAAGGTCGGGCTACCCCCTTCGCACCCCTTGGCTACGAGCCTGCCGTTTTGATAGTTACAACATGGAGCTAAAACCACTCACGGGGCCGTATTCTGCAAAGTAGCATATGAAGCTTCCCTCATGTGGCGTCCATCCAACTACCCCAAGGGGCCCTGGAGGGTCCAGTTGAAAGCCGACCCCGGTGACGGACAAGGGATGAAGCCTCTGAGGCCCTGCAGTGGGTGCAAACTAGTCGAGGTAAAATTTCAAAGGTATTAGATGTGTTGTGCTTAATAGACCACAAATATTTCAAATGGTTCTTTTATTTGGCATGTACGAAGTAATTACGAACGAGCTCCTATGAAAAGGGCGACCGAATCGTCCTGAAAAATAGCGTCTGTGAAGGAATTTTTACTTTGTCCTACGAATCAGGTTGAAAAGTTGTCCCCATTTTCCATTTTCAAACTATTCATCTGAGGGATTTCTGACCCTGGTAGAAAATTTGAACCAGCAAATTGTCCTATAGCTCCCTGCTTAAACATAGGTCCCACGAAATATTTTTCTCTGAGTTTCCTAATGGAGACAGGTGTAAAGCAGTACAAACAGACAGGTGCTACTTTGACAGTATAACAACTCTCCCGTACAAGATTTTTTACCAGGTTTATTCATACCGATTTGGTATACAATTACATACTGCAAGGTCGTTTTTGCGGGGTCTGGTACAAAACAATAGTAGAAATGTCGTGCGGCCTATTGAACTAACCGTCCGTAAAATGATAAGCAGTATCATGTTAAGTTCAAAATTGTTATCATGGAAATTAAATTCCATTTGTTTTTGTATTGTATTTATGAATTCCTCGGGGGCCGCCCTCTTCAACAAACATCCCCAAAGGAAACTCCTGTCAGCAAATTATAGCCCCACTAATAAACAATGTAAGGGACTAATTTCAATGGGGTGGTGTGCATTGGTCTGGGTTTTAAATTGATCCCCAACCTGCCCAATCGTCTGTCTGGACACGACCAGGACCATCCGAAACCGTGCTCATCCCACCCGAGACCAAACCGGCATCGGTGTAGGGGTTGGCCAAACCGCCCAAACCGACGAAGATCTCAGACCACCCGGGACCAACCGGAAACATTCCGAAGCAAGCTTTCATGGAACAAGTATATGGGGCCTACTGTATATTTAATTTATAGCTTCCTCATGGTATGTAAATTAAAAAAAAGTACAAAATATACTTAGAATTAATCTGGGAATTTAAATGGACATCAAATAGCGTTGACTCAGGTACACAAAAATAACCTACGCGGTTTCGGCATTTTTGTCCAGTGCAGTAGTAAAAGAAAAGAGGCATTAAATTTACTCCAATTGAAATCGTTGGTTTAGCGGTTTCTCTTGGGTTGCGTCTAAAACAGACAGACCACCCGAAACCGAAATGATGTCTGTCTCATGACAGGTCAGAACACCCAACCACAACCGTCCGACATCACCAAGACCTCTCAAAACCGACTTCGGTTTTCAGGTTGTTTCGGTTTGGTCTCGGTTTTGGGCGGTCCTTCAGTCGTAAGTTCTCACCTATTGTTTGGAAACAGCCCTTCTCTTAGTGTTAACAATTATGCTCTAATAAAGACTGTGGCGGAGGAGGTCTGAAGGTCAAGGGGGTGGTCAGTTCCGTCTAAGTGTCTCTTCTGGGGACGTAGATCTTCCAATGAACAAACTTACGTCGGGGTAACGTTCTGGTTTTGGCCCTTCTTAATTTGACCGATGGAACTTTTGAAAAGTATATGACGTATGCTCTGCAACAATGATCTCTCATCTTTAACAGTTTTCCTACCTGTCTGACTTTCTTGAGTGAAACCTGGAAACCAGTCCTCGGGCCACGCTACATTTATCAGAAAATCTCAGTCATAACGCAATGTATGAATACAATGTGCAGTTGAGGAGGTCGCTGACCAAAATAATACAAGGAAAATTTGTGCTTTATTCATTCTCGGGGCATTTGGTTTTGATCCGTCTATGGGACTTGCAGCAAGAATACTCATCACCTTGAATGGTTACAATAATTTTTGCATGACCCCACGCATACAAAGCACCTCCACCTCAAAGTTCCGTGTACCGCGCGCTATCTACAGTTTCAGTTTGCTGTGTAAGCGTTGTGGTCCACTAGTTCACAATATCTTGTTTCAAGTTTGGTATAATAATTCCTCTGTGTGATTGTTTTGTCAATGGTATTTTAATTGTAATGGCTATAAAAAGTGATTCAGTTGAATAACTTTGAGAGAATGAATGACTAATTTCTTGCTTTTGACCGTTGTGTATATTTATATAACACAAATAGTTTATCCAATTCCATGGTAAACTGGCACAGTCACTTCTGTGCGGGTATATGTAAGGCAAATCTCGATGGGCAGCATAGTCTTGTCTTGTGACAGCCTTTACTCTACCGTACTATTATCTTTGTTCGTTGTGTGTCATAAATGTGAAACGAAGAGACATTTTGTGAAGGATTATTGTGCGTCATTACAAATATTATCGACCTCCGTTGATATGGATTTCTTGAAATTTGTCTTAATGAACGGGTTACCGTACAACCTGCTTGATCACTGATTGTAATATCGGCTTGCCGGTGAGGAAACTTTGTCTGAATTTTCCAAACAGGCACTGTAAGTGCTGCCTTACAAAGGCCGTTGACTGATCTTCCCAATTTTTGAATTTTGTCTTCCTTCATCCCAAAATGCACAGGTCTCAAATGGACTTTGATGGAGTCGGAAGGGTGTTTTTAATAATCTTTGGACTTGTAGCTGGTTCGATGTTTATTTGCTTCTGCACAATTATTTGGGCGAAGTTATGCGGAAATTTATGTAAACGACAACGGCCGCTACCACCTCCTATTGCTTCTGTATCAAGGGGAGTTGATATTAGAGGGTAAGGAAACTCATCACACTTATGTTTATATCTATTTCTGCATGTCCCTCCCTCCGTTTCCTCCCTTCCCTCCGTTTCCTCCCTTCCCAGCCCCTTTCCTCCCTTCCCTAGGCTCTCCCTCCCTCCCTTTCTTCCTCCCTTTCCTTCCTCCCTCTCTCCTAACATGGGGACCACCACTTAGGCCCCACAATACCTCTCACTTAGTATATTTGACCTAGAGTCTATCGTAAACATGTTGATTGGTATGAGACCTGAGTGTTCAGTTCCCATCTGAGGTCAATACAACTTCAGCCAGGAATGGATCATGACATTGTCATATGTCCATCAGATATCCTATCAAATTCAAAAATGGGCTTTTTTTTGAAGAGATTTCAGTCCAACGTTGGACCAACCTCTAAATAGTACTCAACCTCCATGGGCTGTGATCCGTCTTTGGAAGTTGGGGGAGGGGGATATAGTCAGTGGCACTATCTAAGTGACGCCCCACCATCAGTTGGCATACGTGTAGTACATCAATGTTTTCGTTAAAGCAGGAGGGTGTACAGAACTGTCAAGCAACATTGATATGTTCCGTTCTATTTTTAGAGGAAATGGTTGTAGGCTATGTTACATTTTAAAGCGTGAATTTTTTAACCTTTTAATTTTCTGTTCAAGAAGTTTTCTTAATAACTAACTTAACTTTTTTATGACTTTCCAATATGCCTGGTTGATTTCTAGGGGGGAGTGTACAGTATCCCCCATCCAATATCATGATATATCCCCCCATCCACAGGCAGTGGCGTCACAAGGGTTGTTTGCAGAGGGGGGCAAGTGATTCGACGCGCGCCCCAGAGCCAAAGACCCGGGCTACCTATTTTTTCGGTCAAGTGGCGCCGCCAGGAGTTAGTAATTTGGGGACACCACAGATGATGTTGTAATGCAACCTCAGTCCCCAAGTCTGCGTAAATTGTGCCGTTTTATATGTTAATGCAATTTTATACGCCGTTCTGGGGGAGGGATTTTAAGGGAGGGAGTTCCAGCTCCCCTTTGAGAAATTTTGGTCAATTAAAGTTGGTTTAGATGGCAAAACGGTGCTATTTTGGGGAAATTTTGGTACTGATGGTAAGTATGGAAAATGTCCATAATCAGTGAATTCTAATTTTTTTCAGGTGAAATATGATGGTATCATTGTCTAAGAGAAGGGCATGTTGTCAACAAATATCGTCAAGCTCTCACCCCCTGAGGCTTCTTTACTACCTTCGATCCGGGGCAATTTTCACGCAAAAATAGGCTGAGTGGAGTCCACAGAAATATTCTTGATTTTTCCGTTGCTTCATTGTACATTATAAATATAACAGGTATCCAAGGGTGGCAGAAACCGCTATAGGGCCTCCTGGAAGCTTTGGATTACAGTAATTACACAAAGAAAGGGGGCACCAACATGATGCTTATTACCTGACATCCAAATGCCACTACAGAGTATGACCTCAAGCACTTTTACAGCGACTTTATTTTACTAAATGTGAACCAGTAGTAGATTCGAGCAAAGGGGAATGAGCGAAAGGGAGAGTACAGGTACAGGATATATCAACTCCCTGATAGGTATAGCAAAGAGGGGGACTAACAAGCGCATTTCAGAACGCGTTTCCGTGATAAATGCATTGTCATTTACCATCTGCAATAAGTGCGTGCGAAACGCACGGTAAAATTGTTTTTAAAAAAGGGTAAAACAGCAAACTAGTACACCCTTCTTTCACATCATGCGACAAACTTTCAAACGCCCCTATAGACTGGCAGAGATTAATTAAAGATGTATCGTTTTTTGAAAATTGTTGAGATTAGAATAATTCCTTCATCATTACTTTGATAATGGTTATGAGATGGAGTGCAGAAAGTGATGAGTGCACTATAAGCACTCCGAAATTTTGCATTAAATATAATTTCCACGACTGCATTCAGGCTCTACATCGAGACACTGTCAATTCCCCAACAAATCTATCTGCCAATCAGAAAGTGAGTCTTCTACTTTCAAATTTCGTAAAAAGTTTTCGTCGCTTGCTGCTTTGCTTCTCTGGGAAGGTATTGATAATAAGCACAGCATTGAGGAGAGGCTTGAAGCGCACGGAGCGTGTGAAAATATTGACAGTTTGCTAAGGATTTGCGAAAATTCTGATAATTTGGGAACTATTTGTGATAGAAAATAATCAAAATAGATCTATCACTTGGTCGAAAACACACCTCACCCTTACCCCTACAGAAATCTATATCTTAACTACCTTTTGGGATCATTTTAAAAATTTCCAAATAAAAAAATCAGAAGTCAATTGGGGTACCGGCGCCACTGGTTCGATCATCCCATGTGGGAACTAAGCTGACGGTGTCATTCTCTTGCGACAAAGGAGCATTTTTGCAGTTAGATTAACATATAGGAGCAAAAAAATATACGGCCCAAAACCAGCTTCCAAATCCCGAACTAAACTTGAATCCACGAAAACATGCTTGGAGTATAAAGACTGAAATACTTGCTTGAATTCTGAAGGCTGAATATAGGCAACACCATCATTAATTGTCAACATACAGTATTTAGCAAGGAACTCATACATAGGCCTGCGACAATTCTGGACTTAAAGACAGCTAATGCAGTGTCTACCGGAGACGGAGGGGCGCTAAAAGTACACAAGTTTTCATTTTCACTTGCCTCCTCTATCCATTTTTTCTCATTCGTTGTCTTCCTATCTTTTTCTCTACTTTTCTTTTTTTCACCTACCTTCATTCTCGGGGCATTTGGTATTTTTGCATGACCCCACGCGTTCAAAACACCTCCACCTCCAAACTCCGTGTACCGCGCGCCATCAACAGTTTCAATTAGCGTTGTGGTCCACTAGTTTACAATATCTGGTTTCAAGTTTGGTATAGTAATTCCTTTGTTTGATTGTTTTGTCAATGGTATGTTACTTGTACTGGCTATAAAGAGTGATTCAGTTGAATAACTTTGAGAGAATAAATAATTTCTTACTTTTGACCGTTATGTATATCTATATAACACAAACAGTTTATCCAATTCCATGGTATAGTCACTTCTGTGTCGGTATACGAAGGCAAAGCTCGTTGGGCTGTGATAGCCTCTACTCTACCGTGCTATAATCTTTGTACGTTGTGTGTCATAAATGTAAAACGAAGACACATTTTGTGAGGGATTATTGTGCGTCATTATAAATAATATCGATCTCCGTTGATATGGATTTCTTGAAATTGTCTTACTGAACGGGTTTCCGTACAACCTGCTTGATCACTGATAATAATATCGGCTTGTGAGAAAACTTTGTCTGAATTTTCCAAACAGACACTGTAAGTGCTGCCTCACAGAGGCCGTTGACTGATCTTCCCCGATTTTTGAATTTCGTCTTCCTTTATCCCAAAATGCGCAGATCTCAAATGGACTTTGATCGAGTCGGAAAGGTGTTTGTTATAATCTTTGGTTAGATAGTTAGTTAGTTAGTTAGTTAGTTAGTTAGTTAGATAGATGAGATTTAAGGACACACCAACACGAATGTGTTACATAGTGTCAACTATATAAAAAAGTTTAAATACAGTTTCAGTTACGGTTGAAGTTCAAGTTCGGTTTCAAATACGGTTCAAGTCCTTCCCTTTAGTCGCCTCTTACGACATGCAGACAGGGAATACCACGGGCACATTTGACAACCTCCATTACACAGGGGTCTTTAATTTCTTTGTAGTTGTAGCTGGTTTGATGTTTATTTGCTTCTGCACAATTTTTTGGTCGAAGTTATGCAGGTTATTTTGTAAACGACGACGGCGCCCACCACCTCCTGTTGCTTCTGTATCAAGGGGAGTTGACATTAGACGGTAAGGAAACTCTTCATACTTATGTATATATCTATTTCTGTATGTCCCTCTCTCCCTCCGTTTCCTCCCTTCCCTCCGTTTCCTCCTTTCCCAGCCCCCTTCCTTCCTTCCTTCCTTCCTTCCTTCCTTCCTTCCTTCCTTCCTTCCTTCCTTCCTTCCTTCCTTCCTTCCTTCCTTCCTTCCTTCCTTCCTTCCTTCCTTCCTTCCTTCCTTCCTTCCTTCCTTCCTTCCTTCCTTCCTTCCTTCCTTCCTTCCTTCCTTCCTTCCTTCCTTCCTTCCTTCCTTCCTTCCTTCCTTCCTTCCTTCCTTCCTTCCTTCCTTCCTTCCTTCCTTCCTTCCTTCCTTCCTTCCTTCCTTCCTTCCTTCCTTCCTTCCTTCCTTCCTTCCTTCCTTCCTTCCTTCCTTCCTTCCTTCCTTCCTTCCTTCCTTCCTTCCTTCCTTCCTTCCTTCCTTCCTTCCTTCCGTCCTTCCTTCCTTCCTTCCTTCCTTCCTTCCTTCCTTCCTTCCTTCCTTCCTTCCTTCCTTCCTTCCTTCCTTCCTTCCTTCCTTCCTTCCTTCCTTCCTTCCTTCCTTCCTTCCTTCCTACCTTCCTTCCTTCCTTCCTTCCTTCCTTCCTTCCTTCCTTCCTTCCTTCCTTCCTTCCTTCCTTCCTTCCTTCCTTCCTTCCTTCCTTCCTTCCTTCCTTCCTTCCTTCCTTCCTTCCTTCCTTCCTTCCTTCCTTCCTTCCTTCCTTCCTTCCTTCCTTCCTTCCTTCCTTCCTTCCTTCCTTCCTTCCTTCCTTCCTTCCTTCCTTCCTTCCTTCCTTCCTCCCTCACTCTCTCCTAACATGGGGGCCACCACTTAGGCCCCACGATACCTCACACTCAGCATATTTGATCTAGAGTCTATCGTAAACATGTTGATTGGTATGAGACCTGAGTGTTCAGTTCCCATGTGAGGTAAAAACAACTTCAGCCAGGAATGGACCATGACATTGTCATATGTCCATCAGATATCCTATTAAATTAAAAAAATGGGAAAAATGTGCTGTTTTTTGAGGAGATTTCAGTTCGAGTTTGGACCAACCTTCTAAATAGTACTCAACCTCCATGGGCGGTTATCCGTCTTTGAAAGTTGTGGTATATGTGAAATATCAATGTTTCGTGACTCCAAGAGGGTGTACTGAACTGTCAAGCCACGGTGATATGTTCCGTTCTATTTTTAGAGGAATGGTTGTATGCTACATTCTGTTTTAGTGTTCTGAATGACTACAGTAATTTAACTTTTTTACATGATTTCCGAATCTGCCGGGTTGATTTCATGTGGGGTATAGTGTACAGTATCCCCCCATCCAATTCCACAACTGACTGCACAAGTCATCATTGAATTAACTTCAATCAAATTGCAGTCCACTTGTATTTAGAGAGATGATCATATTCCTAAATATGTTTGGGGTGATGCTATAGCACCTTTAATGGAATATAATAGTTCCATGTTCATAGAAAATCAGACTGAACAATAATCTATGACGTCATACAAGCACCTGCACGGAAATATACAGTGTATTCTATCGTTTTTTAATAGAATCTTGGATATTGCATGCCATTTTTGGCTTACCATCGTGAGCTTTAATTTCAAATGACTCTTTTTCAAAAACTGAAATGAGCTTTTTCATTTTTAAGAAAAGATAATGCTGGTACCTACACAACAGTATGTCTCATAACGTGCAATCCCTTAAAATACCATCAATACAACAAAATTTAATATTACGTGACTGACTCTTACTTAAAGAGATATGCATGTAAAGGTATACTGCATCCCGCATGAGTGTAACACTGAAAGGGAAATATTGCATTTGTGGTATACTGTCTGTACAGTGCTTCCACTTATCCCACAAACCACGGTTTATAGATAATTATAGAATGATGGACGATTTCAGCACAAGTTAGCAGAAAATAAGGTTCTCATAGAAGTCTTTGTTATGTAACTCATGAAGCTTAGTTTATCCAAACTCAGTATCGTATTCAGAGTTTTCTATGTGAGGGAGGTGGCTAGAGGGGTGCTGGATCTCCAAATGGGAGGGCTGGTGTACCGTATGTTCTACTAATGACTAAGGGGCCTTCCTTAGAGCCCTGGTGGGTCCAGGGGCTTCCCCTGAATGCTACAGGATTTGGTGGACTTGAGACGTCTCAGAGCCTTTGAAATGTGTTCGCTTAGTCAAAAAAATTCAACCATGTGAAATCAATCTAAAGTGGTGATGTGACATCTGGCATAGAATCACATCTATGCAACAGGTATTTAAAAATCATATGGAAGCAAATGCACAGATTTAAATCTTCAAAATGAACATTTTGTGGACTCAAATCTCAGTAACTACATGATGCGCATTTCATTTCTGGAATTGTAACTTCATAGGTACATATTTTTGTAAGTGTGTGACAGTGTGCATCCGACTGACTGTCATTTCATTGTTTTACCATGTTTACTACTACCTAAACTGTGTCACTGAATTGCTTTGTGGTTTTACCGATCACCGCAGCATACTAGCAACAATGACAGTGTTTGGTACATGTGCACGTTGTATTCTAAACAGATTCTAATACACAACGTTGCAATGCTTCACTTTTGTCTAATATGTTTGAATGACTCCTGAGGTTTTCAAACAGAATTACATTACATACATCATGTGTTTCTAAAGAAGTTAGAAAGTTGCATAGGTACTTTGTGCAGTATTTCAAATGATTTTACAATATCATGTTTAGAATGTCCACAGTCTGTTTCTGTGTATGTTTTGCAATTATATAATAATCAATTGTTGCTACAGAGAGAAATACAGATTTAGGAAAGTTATCTTTTTTTCTATTTTTGTCCCAGTAATAAACCACGAAAGAACTTGACCATGTTCTCACAAATGGGAAAACGTTGAAGGTTCAAACGAAATATTCTGTCAGTGTAGAGAACTTTAATTATACATAATTATACATAATGCATAGTTATACATAATAATACATAATACTTGATAATACTATCACCACAGACTACACTTATATGTCCATCCAGGTCAGATATTCTATTGTAATTTATCTTAAATGTCTAAAATTAGCCAACAGATACCGGGAAGAAGTATGGCACAAGAAATATTAGTTCATAGGAGATCATATGGAAGCTCAAAATTACCTAGCCTAATTATTAATATCCGATGTTTCAGACATCCACAAATTCCTCACGGACAACCAAAATGTTGCAACCATGCAAAAAACAAATTCGAATTCCTACTTTAAAACAGATTTGAATCCCCCAAATTATACACTCTGCAGTGATAAAGTAGAAACAGTTATCCTTTTTTATTGAGGTAACATTCATTCCTGATTTCCCTGCACCTTTACAGTATTTTGTTTCTTTCTACTGATGGACGATATATCCTGGACATTGGTATTCTACATTATTCTGTGGGGAAAATAAAGCGAGATAAGGTGATCAAATCCGTTTACATCGACTAGTGATAATACCCCCCCCCCCCATTCCAATTCACTGCTGAGAAGAAAGATAGATGAATTCTTAGAAGACTAAGGAAGCAAATTAGATTCATCTATGACTTCCTAAATTTAAGAAATCCCACACTGAACGTTACAAATTATAGATTGTTCACCTCTTATTTAGAAGCTCATCACTCGAACATTCCAAGTGGAGTTGAAGTGTTATGTAGTACTCACTTTACATGAACTGAAAAGCTGAATGACACAGGTTGAGTCACAACTTACCTATATACGTTTAGTAAAGTTACTTTGTATCTGTGGGTTCAGGAAGTCAAATCAGACTCATCGAGTGCCCAGAAAGAAAAGCGGATTCATGACTGAGTACTGTTGACAACTCGCCTTTAGAGCATACAGGGGCGTAGCTAGGAATTTGTCAAGGGGGGAGCGAAGCCCATAGATAGACTCTCACCGCTCCGCGCCACCATGGGTTGGCGCGAAACGCAAGAAAATTTTGGCCCAAAATGCCTCCCAGATCGCTGGACATGGCACTTCCCAGGCATTTTTACCTCATATAAATAGGGGAAACACTAGCAATAGTGAAAAAATAAACATTAAAAAATACCAAAAATATCCTCAAGGGGAACGGCTGCCCCCTTCGCCCCCCTTGGCTACGCGCCTGAGAGCATAACATGGTAAGTGTCTTAAGTCTATTACAATCCCACCCTGCTCACACGACCCCCATTTGATGTCCCAATTCGATGGACTTAACATTGAATTTCTCGGCCTTCAGCCACTTTACTAATTGCTCACAGGGGAATAGCAACATATCTACAGCAAGATTATAAATTTGTTTTATGAGGCAAGTGGATTTGGTGTCATATTTTTTCAACATATTTCCGATCACCAGTGAGGAACTGCTGGGGGGGGGGCTCGGAGATTTCGTTGGAGCCCCTAAGCCCCGTCCCCCGTAGCTACGCCACTCCAAACCTCGATGCAATATTCACAACTCTTGTAAACTGTAATGTTTTTGGAAGAAATTCTATTGCCAAACTATTGTTGGTGGAGAAAAATTGTTAAGTAATTATAAAAGCTATTTTGCGTTAGGACATTTCAGTACAATTTAACAATATTTCCCTTTAAACTGGTTTAGGAGGTGGCTGCTTAAGGTGGATTATTGCCCTGAGACTGTGAATGTATGCAATACTGTATGCTGTAGCTGTTGTACATGTTGACAGTTGTTTAAAATTTGGTGGCGCTCGAACAGTTTGACACATTTCGGGCGAGATTTGAGCCCCTTTAAAAGCATCATTGCATGTGTGAAACGTCCTATGCACATTGCCAGACTAAGGGTTGAGGGGATAGAGATATCTTAAGGTAAAAATACTTTACGGCTTTTAAGAAAAACTGGGGGGCATGTTTTGGGTATCCCTGTTCCCTTTTACGGTAGGGGACTCGTTCTGGTTTAATTTACGTTTATCAACCTCAGGCTAAATCCTGTCCATTAGGCGGTGGGCCAATGGTCTAAAAGTGCTCTATTTCTTGACTTCCGTAGTCCCCCCCCTGGGAAGTACTTACAAATGGCCTAGATACATTGGGAACGATGTCCTAAGACATATTTCACATGTTACCACTTTCCAAAGTTGCACATTTATGAGTTATCATGGAAAATACACTATTTTGGTTGCTAGGAAAATTTTTCCCTAGCAACGGTACTTTATGCGCAGACTAAACACAATATCCAAACTTCTAATGATGGGAATACAGATAAAATGTCATTTGCTTTTCAAAAGAATTCTCATTTACATATATTTTCTATTTATTACCCCAAAAAACACATTTTTGGTTGCTAAGGACAATTTTCCCTAGCAACAGTAGTCAGAAAGCAGAATAAACACAAAATCTTAACTTCCAATTATGGGAGTACAGAAGAAATGTCATTTCCCTTTCAACATGAAAATAATTTATGCACATTTTTGGGGAAATTATGATGAAATGTACACTTTTTCGTTGCTAAGGAGAATTTTCCCTAGCAACAGTACTCAAAAAGCAGAACAAAGACAAAATCTAAACTTACAATTATGAAAAAAACAGAAGAAATGTCATTTCTCTTTCAACATGAAAATAATTTATGCACATTTTTTGAAAATTATCATGAAAAGTACACTTTTTCCGTTGCTACGGAAAATTTTCCCTAGCAACAGTACTCAAAAACTCCCAATTGTTGGAGTGAAAGATAAATGTCTTTACCTTTTCCACAGAAAACTAAGAGAAAACACTTCAAATGACAACGTCTCAATGACAATTCATTAACTAGTTGCTAAGGATAACTTTCCCTAGCAACAAAAGTGTAAGCACAGAATAAAGACAAAGTGCAAGCTTCAGATTGTGAAAACAGGTATTTCAGGGAATAAAGAATACAATTTTTCAACACTTTTAAGGAGAAATTTGCCAAGATGTTGAGAATTCAGAGAAACTCAATGTTTTGGTTGGTGGGCATAATTTTCCAAAGCAACTGAAGTTACAGTTCTTACAGGGTAGGAACTGAACTAGTAATTGGGACTTATGTTGACAAACAGTGTTAGTTCATTGAAATTTGAAAATACGAGTATCTCTCATAATCAGGTAGTATATCAGATGAACTACACAAATGATGGTTAGAGCAAAAAAATTTAACCAACAATCACTTAACAACACTGTTCTATGTCAGTTACCTACTAGCATTTCAGCAGCTCCCTTTTACATACTTATTATGAAAAACCTTCAGACAAATGACAGTCAGATTGAAGCTTAGTTGTAACCTTCCATTTCCATATGTACATTGTTAAAGTGTAGAGGGTATAATACCAGAATGACCTGAATATGCTACTTCCCCCTCCCCCTACACATTGTCTTACTCAGTGACTGTGTTTGTCCACTCTAGTTTCTTCAGAGGCTGCCTACTTCCATCCTAATGCTGACTCTACCTAAAACATAAAAAGCAGTTTCAAGCAGAAATGACAGCTCACCTATGATTAACATTACACTTCACCCTCCCCATGCCATGAAAATTGATTAAGTAGTGTCTGGATTTATGGAGTACTCCTACAGATATATTACCTCAACTCCACACACCCTTTACTCATAAAATGGCTGCCCATAGAGTTAATAACTTACATACATATGATAGCATACTGTAATGTTCATATATAACTACCCACATTACAGTAGGTTTGTCAGATACCACAATGATGGAAACCAACATGATGGTCGACCATGTGTCTTTTTAAACAAGATCATAGAGTTTAAAAAGATCATATAACAATAAATTGTTGACTGTTGCCTAATATTTTCAAGTCTAGCAAGTTTTGCCAAAAGATACTCTCCTGTTTTGTACAAACAGCAGTTTTTTTTTCACAGATAAATGAGTGCCTGCCCTGTGGGTGCCATTTCACAGAAGTTGGTGGATTCTTGGAGTAATCCACATCATTTGAAATGCACCACCAATCTTGAGAGGGTTTTTATTGATTCTTGCACTGCTTCATATTTCACGAATTGAAAGCATCACATCTTCACATCATCTTCAGAAGTATATGACTATATCATGGCATCTCTGAGTCTCTAGAGTCCCCAATATTTGAAGGAAAATTGTTCCTCTTCAAATCTCAAAGTGGGTGGATATAAAAGGATGAAATATGGGAGTACTTAAATAGAGCATGACTACCCCTCCTTCTTAAACTCTCAGCTGGTTGCTCTCTTGCTACAGTAGACATCTCGCTCCCTGCAGGTGTCTTGGCTTCTGAGGCTGCAATTAAAAAAATTGCCAAAGGTAAATCTCCAAACTGCAGTTACTTGCAGACAAGACTTGTTTTGACATTTTATGTGTACTACTCCTGAATATCAAAATCAAAAAGAATCTGCAGCTTTGAGGAATTGTTACAATCATATGTGACACATCAGAGGGAAGGGGGGGGGGGTGGACACTGTGCCCTAAAAGTTTTTCAAAAATCCCAAAATTTAGGCAGACTTTGTAGTACTTCAGGCACAATTCTGCTTTAAAGGCCCAGAGATTTAGGCAAAAGAAACTGTGCCCCTTCTCCCAAATCAAATGGGCCCATAAGCTTATGATTAAAATTTATTTGACTCTTGATATACCACATTTCTGGAACTGCAACAGTTAAAGGTACACCTATTTGAATTGGTATCTGTCAGAAAGTAGCTGGCGAGTATAAAACTGCTTGAGCTTGGTGCACAGCAAAGGGGGCTGTGTCCCATGCAAGTCTTATGCCCTTCCCACCAGGAGCCTCCCAAATGGAAAATTCAATGGTGAACCAAAATATTTTTGAATCCTCCTAGTGGAATGTTAGACATCTCCCCACTTAACAACCCCCAGTCCCCCCCCCCCCAAATATTTTCTGACAATGCTACTATCTTTAGTTGTTCATAGCATGGAAACAGTCAAGGGCTAGTTTACACACTCTGCTTTATACTGTACTAATGGTATATGCATGCCTATGAATCCATGTAACACTTCAGTATGACCTGTCACATTAAGGCACAAGCCTTGCGAGCTGGGGGCATCCAGCAATCAGCTATCATGGCACTGTCCTTTCAAACTGGCTTAGTACAGCCTATCCTCAAGCAGTTTTGTATACTTTTAAATCATACATTTGAAAAAAAATTACAGAATACCCTGTGAGATGTAAGTTCTGTTTTTCCACTGGCTATATATGCAGTCAGTGTGCATCCCCGTAGCCCTATGAGACAGTTTTGAATCCTGACTGTGTATTTATAATCTATGTAGTCTAAAAGGAACCACAATTCTGACTATGTATCTTTGTGCCTCTCAAAGACAAGTTAACCTTCATAGGCTACACAATATGTAGGTACCTCAATTTTTTTAATGGTGTATCCCTGTAGCCTCTCAAAGAGGCTTAGTACAGCCTATCCTCAAGCAGTTTTGTATACTTAATCATACATTTGAAAAAAAATTACAGAATACCCTGTGAGATGTAAGTTCTGTTTTTCCACTGGCTATATATGCAGTCAGTGTGCATCCCCGTAGCCCTATGAGACAGTTTTGAATCCTGACTGTGTATTTATAATCTATGTAGTCTAAAAGGAACCACAATTCTGACTATGTATCTTTGTGCCTCTCAAAGACAAGTTAACCTTCATAGGCTACACAATATGTTCTTACCTCAATTTTTTAATGGTGTATCCCTGTAGCCTCTCAAAGATATAATAGTGAGAGAACTGGATATTTACTGACTCCTTGTAGCCTCACACAAAAACAAATTGACTTTTGACTGTGTATTATCATAGGGTCTTATAGTAAGTTACTTAGATGCCTCATTCATAGCTAAAGAATGGTGGTGTAAGAATCTAGTCAGAAACATAGTTAAGTCATTTTCAAATTACAATTTTGCCTAGAATCCATCATCTTACCTTATTCCAGAGTTTCATATGCTGTATGCAGGGGTATTCTGCAATTACTCCCATGTAAATACACTGACAAAGTCAAATTATGTGTCTATGCCTTCCTCTCCGCTGCAGTCTGAGTCTGAACGTTACACTGTATAGTGAAGAGTGTATCGCACTCACTGTTGACTGCAGGCTGTAGTAAACAAAGCATGTCTTAGCAATAGGTGTAACATTACGTACCGGTTTAGCGAAATGACTGGCGAACATGATTATTGCTGTATCATGTTCTTAGCTGCTACGGTCTCACTGCTAGTCAGATCCTTCCAAACAGAAATGTAATGCTCAACTTTTTCCAGCAGGCTTGGAAATAGGCACAGCTAACCTTCAAAAGTAAGCTCCATGCATCCAATTTTTAATGATTTCACGCACAGACTCTTGCGAACTAGGAGAGTTCAGCAACTGTGTAATTGAGGGTGTATATGCATAATTCCGTAATGTTTACATTCCATCAAGGTCATGTGGTACTCTAGTTGATCTGCTATTGGTTGCTGACTCGAATCCTTGCGCAATTTTATGGCACGTTCGTGAACAGCAATGTTTAAAAATTTTGGGTGATATTTCACTGAATATCTACAAAATGTGCAACTTTTGCACGTGGTAACATGTAAATTCATCTTAGTTATATATTTTTACGATTTTTGAGCAATTTTACAAGTACTTCCCTGAGAGGGATCACGAAACAAGCGAATTTTGGGCTTCGGCCCACCGTCGACATCTGAAGTACGCACAGTTCAGGTTTTTAACTTTGTTATGGATATTCAGAGAAACGAAGTTCCATGTATTTAAGGAATGAATCGTATATGGCGGACTATTATTGGTGAATAAATCGTCGAGACTCCAAATTTGGCAAAAAAAGGACGAGGCGAAGCCGAGCCCTTTATTTTGCCAGATTTGGAGTCGAGACGGTTTATGAGACAATAATAGCCCGACAAATGTGGTTTATTCCTTTTCTACCACTGAAAATGTGAAAAAACTTCATTTTTATCAGTTTTTACGTTTACTAACCGTTTGTTGTGGAATAACAGGTCAGTGTTTAACCAATAACGGATGGCTAGAGGTGGTAGAATCGTGAATAGTGTTCTGGACGAAGAGAAAACATAGTCTTATCAGGCTTTGAAAAATGAGTTACACGAAAAGCTGTTGATGTAAGGGAATCGGGACGTTGTCTTGGGATTAATAGGAAAGCGAGTTCTCGTTGGCCTTAAGAGTTCTTTCAAATTTCAAATAATAGGCTAGTTGCGCATACGAATTCTTATCATGACACAATATGGTACACTGAAATCTAGGTTGTACGTGAATATGCTCATTGTGAAGGAAGTAATAACCATGCAAGTATTACCGAGGTTGTCCTTCGACTACGGAAGCCAAGAACATCGCGGTGGTGTGAAATTGGACATGCCAGTTTTCCCACCCCTTTCTTCGGTAAACATGGGAAGGAGAAATTTCTCCTTACCATTATCCACTGATAATGTGGACTGGAGAAAACCAAAGTTAGTGAGGGGGTACTTCAAGAAAGGACCATTACATAGTGTCCATAAATGGACGCGCCCGCACATGACACGGATCCTCTTTTCAATTTAAGTAACATAGCTAGCTCGCTCGTCGACGATTTCTCCGTACCACGGTGGGATCATCCCACGTTGGTAATAATATAACCAAAGTTATATAGCGTCAATCCGTGTCATGTGCGGGCGCCTCCATTTATGGACAGGGTGTTCGAAAATAGACACTATGTAATGGTCCTTTCTTGAAGTACTCCCTCACTAACTTTGGTTTTCTCCAATCCACATTATCGGTGGATAATGGTAAGGAGAAATCGTATCTTGATTTCTCCTTCCCATGTTTACCGAAGAGAGGGGTGGGAAAACTAGCATGTCCGATTTCACATCACCGCGATGTTCTCGGCTTCCGTATTAGACGGTAATAGCGTACGAGGCGGGGGAGGGGGCATATACCCTCTCAATCGGCGGGCAAGATAGTGGATCCATTCAAATGAGTCAGCCAAGAAAATAAATTATGCCCTTTTGCAACCGACAAAGCTGTACCAAAATTCGGGCAACTTGGTCCAAAATTCTAAATTCGGGCAAAAATTATCCCTGACCCCCAGAAATATTGACCTTCGTACGCCTATCGGTAATATCAGGGTGTAGATCTTAGATGTAAAAGTTTTTTGCATTATTCGTGTTGTGGAAAGGTTTGATGGCAATTTTCCGCTATGCCTCTCTGTGGATAGTGTATACTATCTCGTCCAAAGAAGTTTGCTAAAGTATTACATGCTAGGCAGTCAGACGCACCATAACGCCCCACCGTATTCGACTCTGACATAAATCTTCTCCTCATGTTTGCTTTGTATATGGTCATGAATCCCGTTCTATAGGCTATAAAAATGTGACCTCATTGAATAACTTTTAGGAAGTAAGGACTGATGTAACTTAACTTGTAGGTTGTAGTTTACATGTAGGCTATCAGTTAAATGGTTCAACCATGTAAGTACTACCGAGGTAGTACTTCGCCCTACCGAGGTAGTACGGCAATTCCATGGTTCAATACTGTGCTGCTAAAAACGTGTAAACCCGCCACCCAATCCATAGAGTACATGTTGTGTTATGCCATTGCGACATTGAATTATGTTTCTTTTCGCTGAGTGACATCAACTTATTTGAATTAAACAGGAAATTTTAAGTTTTGAGGAACATTGTGCATCTCTGGGAAAGACGATACTTCATTCTGTTGATATAAATGAACTTTCTAGAAATGGTATCACCAGAGTCTCTGGAACCATACTGGTTATTTTGAAAGCCGGTTTGAGAGAATTAAATTTGACTTTGTCAAGCACTTGTCAATTATACACACAACGTGTTGCTCTGCCAGAACGATTAACAAACCCCCCAGAAGAGGAAGTCAATTTTTTTTTATCATTGGGTTTGGTTTTTCTTTATCCCAAAATGGATGTGCCTTTGACAGTGGCCTTCATCGTTTCCTTTGTGATAACTGGTACTGTAACGTGCCTCTTTGTAACCTATTGTGCAAAAATTTGTAACAAAAAACAGCAACCAAGGCGCCTACCACGTCCTATTCCTTCCGTTGCTTCTGTATCAAGAAGAGTTGACACGACACAGTAAGAAAACTTATCAAACTTCTGAAATTATGTCGATTATATTTTTGTATCTTCTTCTCAGCTCTCAGAATTCCCAGCTAGATTAATAGTTGTCAGCAAAACAGTAGTATAAGCTAGTACTCTACATGGCGGTACGGGACTGTTTTCATAGGGAGGGCGGTAATTTTTGCCCGACTCCAGACCTAATTTAATTGTCCAATTTTCCGTCCGACTGAGACAAAATGTCTGCCCGATTTAGGCAGGTTTCTGACATTTGGGGGGCGGTTGCCCCCTGCCCGTACGGCCATGATACTCTAGGAGTGTTCAACTGCACTAGTGACTGCCCGGACTTGGGTCGTATATGGCGCTAAGGTGCCGTAACTAGCCATGTATTATAATCTCGCTGACTAAGAGCTAAGTAGTCAGGGCATGCCTACCCATTGTCTCGGCCAGAGTAGGCTACCAGTCCCCACCTAATTACAAGGCTGTAGCTATCTCATTTAAGGAGGGCAAGATTAGAAAAACAATGTCCCCAGGAGAAACAATTAACAAAAATGAAAATAGCCGTAACTGGAGGTTGCTTCACCGGCTTGCCTTAGAGGTCTAACATCATGTCCATATGGTTCCTTTATGCTTTTGGTGGAAGAGTATAGGCTAAGACGTTTATGAATTTTACTCATTTTAGCATACAGAGAAGATTCCGGCAAATTCTTTCATGTTTCTTCAAGTAGACCGACCGACACCATAACAGAAATTTGTATTAAACAAAGTTAGAATATTTTACATGAATTTCCTTAAATTAATACGTGACAACCAGGAGTCCATACATCATATAGTTCATTAAACAAAGCAAAGGTTCCATGCCGGAATAATTTTGGTTTGAAAGAATCATAGCATTTCGATTTAGCATAGTACACAAGTTGAAATTCAGAATATCGTAAACCACTTTTCTCAGTTATAATATAACCAATTTGTTAAACTATTTAACAAGAGGGAGTTGCATATCTCATCGCTAGCACGCATGCCATTGAATGTGATAACAGTAACAAATATCGACTCACATCACCAATGAAGCAAACACATATGGAAAAATCTACACCTTTAACCTCTGACATTCGACCTTTACTTCTTGGGTCTGCGAGACACAATTTCCCACCTTAGGTCACTTCTTCACCGAGTTTGCCTTCTATCACGGGACCATTGACAACGAAACGTGAGATCTGCATCTTTTGAATTTTCTGACTATGATATCAAGCAAAGAGAGGTCAACAACTGAGAGTTTTGAATGCCCCTAACCAAAATGTACTTCAAGTGGGGTGATGAGTGTATGGATTTAATGTACACTGCTTTTTACCAGGGAACAATTCCATGGGTTTTACATGGACAAGCTATGTGTAGATCTGCAGTGTATTCCATCGCTTGCAGCGTCCTCTGAAAATGCTTTCTAACACCATCCTATAGCATTAAAAAAACTACCAGTGTACAGCTTAGCCTGCATGTTAAAAGAGAACGTTATCATTTTAAAGTTGGATGATTGCATATTTGGTTCTCAGTTTTGAGGATGTTGTCTCTCTGGAATGACACTGAGGATGCTTTGCTAACTATGTGATTTTCTTTACAATCAATAGGCTACACACACCAAACTTGTAGTGCTTAGCTAGGTTCGAAATTTTCGTCCTGAGGGATTCCTAGACGACCCCGTGGGTACTTAGTTCCTTCCGCGATGCGCAGGTGCTCACGGTTCGGTCTCCCCCTTCAAAACTCCGAACTCGTAGAATTCTGTATCTGCGCTTGATGTGAAGTGTATAAGAGATTGATTTTAGTGATTTTTGTGATGTTTTTCCAGGAAAAAATAAGATAAAACGTAGTGTGGGACGGAGTAGAAACTAAGTAAAGGTTACGAACCACGGCTAATCGTACAAATAGAATGTACATTAAACTAGTAGGGGTGAATTCAAAACCCAGGTACGCCTCGTGTTACTCCGGTTAGATACGTCATGAAGCGCCCCCCTACAGATTTTGCCCAGGCTACGGCCCTGCAGGTACTGTCCACAGAGAGTGGCCCATGCTCTCCCAATTTGTAAAACATATAGGCCAGCAAAACGTAGCATAGGATAGAGTGGACGAACCACGGCTCACCAAATCCTTACGTTTTGTTTTGTAAGGTATCACATTTGTGTCTCGAGGCATGCAAATTGTGCCTGATATCATGTCTCCAGGTTAGGTTAGGGTTAGAGACATGAGGAAGGTATAGGGTTAGAAGTCTCGAGACTTCTTATTTGCATGATATCATGTCACAGATTGGATGCACGGCTATCTAGAGGTTCTTCACGTGACGTCATAAACGGGCTTGGTTTTACCGTACCGCCATTTTGGACGTCAAACGTGCACGCGCAAGACCTTCACTGTGTATAAACAGTATCGGCCAAAGTGTGAATTGCTTTGTTCCTATTTTTGAAGCATATTTTTGTTAACGATCGATTGTACTTACGTGTACGTGTAGGCCTGCGTGTGGGCGTCATGTGTTTGCTTTAAAAACTTCATAACGATCACACTGAAAAAATGTATCTTTAGGTGATCACTGAATATGAAGTGAGCACTAGGCAATTGTGGACTCCCGAGTACAACATTTCTTCTGCAGAATTTCAGAAACCAATCTATCTCTACGTTGTACCTAAAAATCGATTAAAACCATGAAAACTGTTGGCCCTGTGATCTTCCTTGACAATTACATAACAAATTTTCGCTGTCATCAAGATAAAATTCTTTACACTGAAGGAATAAACTAATTATTTTAACCTTTGACCAATACATTTGTACACAGCGTACATGTTGCGCGACAAGTTTGACGTCCATAATGGCTGACGCTATTGTTGTCACATATATTTGTGACGTCAGTGAAGAACCTCTATAGACTCAAGTAGAACGTAAGTTGAACTAATCACAGAAATCTGTGGTAGGAATTAATTCAAAATGCCTGTTCAGGAGGGTGCAATGAAATAATAGCGGCACACAGTTGGGAGAATTTCAATGGAGTATCTATTTAAACAACATTAACAAAGTTTCTAAACTCAGGAAGTCTATAGGTAGGCTTCCAGGTATTTGTAATAATCACATGAATATGGTTATGTACAAAAGTGTTATGTAGGGGCTGTCACGTGCAGTGGGTGTGTTCTTTACATTGTATAGCCTGGTTATACCATAAATACCTTTTTACGTCAGACTATAGCATTGGAATGGTAAAATTTGATAAGTCAATAATGTGTACACATCTCCAGAATACGTTTTGCTGTCGTTTGGCTTTTCACGTATTGGTAAATATTCACCCCAATTTGAAGGATGTTCAAAACGACAGTACCAGTGTTAAAGGGCAGAAGTAAATACAGATATTTCTCCTCATAGTGTGCGTTGAACACGTAGGTTGGAGCAGTTCCTAGACACAATCATAATTACGCCATGATAGTACAGACTACTATGATCAGGTCTTGTTGGATATAACATCATTGAACTTGGAACAGAAAAAGTGATCGTATTTGAAAAGAACACTGTTTAATTTGACATTCTACTTCAAAAAACCCGTTGCCCCAGTAAATCGGGCTTATAAATGAACAGCGCTGAAGGTTTGTGCCCCATTGGGTACTATTTTAGTGAATTTGACTTAACTGAAGAGGCACGTTAAATGAAGTTGGTCACTAGTAATATTGCACTGGTGCGTTGATATTAAATAACTAACTGATAATGTGATTACCCATTACTGGTTTTTCACGATACTGAATAATTTGAATTGATAATTTGAAATCCTACTTTTTGAGAGTAACCTTTTGTTTTGATGTGAACCTCGGTGTCAAAAATGCACTACAGCCTACGTGTTTGCACCATGGAAAGTGACTGAATTCCCAAGACGAGGAATCCAATTTTCTTTGAGCTGACGCTTTCGTGTTTTTTTGTTTTTGAAACCAAGATGCACATATTAGCTGGTACAATTTTCACCATCCTTGCTGTGGTAACCATTACAGTGTGTATTATCATATGTGTGTGGTGGTCTGCGAAGAAGTGTATAAAATCCCAACAAAGATGTCCACCATCCGCCTTTACTTGTTCTGTATCAAGGAGAGTTGACAGCACACAGTAAGGAAACTACTAACGCCATTTATTTCATTATTTCACCTGCATCTTACCTTTTTCGTTTCTTTTCCCCATAGCCTATCTTTACCAAAAATGACCCCTATGCTTGCATTTGGTCTTTAACTTGTATTCCATAGCTGGTGTTATATCTTCAACCCACGCGTATTCCGAGGAAATATGTTGAAAGTAAATGGACTTAATTTTCCTAAGTTTCACAGCACTGACTGGTGCCTGGAGTTTGTGTTTGTGCACTGTGTACTGCTTTTTAGCTTCTGAATCTGTGCAACATGATTACTCGCGTACGATTTATACCTGGTTATACGATAAACACCTGGTAACGCCAAAATACACTATTGGAATGATACAATTTAATAAGCCACCATGTGTATACATCTCCAGACTACGTTTTGCTGCATCCATACACAGGTGAAAAAGTGAGTCTCCGCCGTGGTATCACTGTCTGTAGGCACGCCTCGTGTTGCTCCGCTTAGGTAGCGTCATGAAGCGGGTCCTACGGATTTTGCCCAGGCTACGGCCTTGCAGGTACTGCCCACAAAAAATGGCCCATGTACTCCCGATTTGTAAAACATATATCCAGCCGACACCATGCCCACATAGCTTGCCCACATACGCTTGCCCACGTCTTCCATACTCGGCACCTGGGACCAGCCCACTCAGTGCACAGTCGAACCCAACAGTCCAGGATTTCCTCATATGGAGGCCATATGGGCCAGTCCCACATGCAATGGTCCGGTCTCCGCTCTCAAAACTAGAGCTCCCTCAGCTCGTAAAATTCTGTATCTGCGCTTAATGTGAAAAGTATTAAATAATTGATTTTTTAGTGATTTTTTGAGGTTTGGTTTTCAAAAAAAAAAAAAAAAATGCGAAGAACGTGGCATAGGATGGAGTGAAAAGTAAGGTTGCGAACCACGGCTATAGACACAAATAGAAGGTAGATTGAACTAGTAGGAATGGCAGAAATCTGTGGTAGGGGTTTATTCAAAATCCCTGATCAGGAGGGTGCAATGAAATAATAGCACACAGTTGAGAGAATTTGAATGGAGTATCTAATATTTAAAACAACATTAACAAAGTTTCTGAATTAAACTAAGAGTAGAAATCGCATATATCTGTGGTAGGAATTAATTCAAAATCCCTGTTCAGGGGGGTTCAATGAAATAATAGCACACCGTTGAGAGAATTTCAATGGAGTATCTAATATTTAAAACAACATTAACAAAGTTTCTGAATTAAACTAAGAGTAGAAATCGCAGATATCTGTGGTAGGAATTAATTCAAAATCCCTGTTCAGGGGGGTCCAATGAAATAATAGCACAAAGTTGAGAGAATTTCAGTGGAGTATCTATTTAAACAACATTAACAAAGTTTCTAAACTCAGGAAGTCTATAGGTAGGCTTCCAGGTGTTTGTAATAATCGCATGAATATGGTTATGTACAAAAGTGTTATGTAGGGGCTGTCACGTGCAGTGGTGTGTGTTCTTTACATTGTATAGCCTGGTTATACCATACATACATGTTTACGTCAGACTAAAGCATTGGAATGCTAAAATTTGATAAGTCAATATGTGTATACATCTCCAGAATACGTTTTGCTGTCGTTTGGCTTTTCACGTATTGGTAAATATTTACCCCAATTTGAAGGATGTTCAAAACGACAGTACCAGTGTTAAAGGGCAGAAGTAAATACAGATATTTCTCCTCATAGTGTGCATTGAAAACGTAGGTTGGAGCATTTCCTAGACACAATCATAATTACGCGATGATAGTACAGACTACTTTGATCGGATCATGTTGGATATTACATCATTGAACTTGGAACAGAAAAAGTGATCGTATTTGAAAAGAACACTGTTTAATTTGACATTCTACTTTCAAAAACCCGTTGCCCCAGTAAATCGGGCTTATAAATGGACAGCGCTGAAGGTTTGTGCCCCATTGGGTACTATTTTAGTGAATTTGACTTAACTGAAGAGGCACGTAAAATGAAGTTGGCCACTAGTAATATTGCACTGGTGCGTTGATATTGAATAACTAACTGATAATGTGATCACCCTTTACTGGTTTTTCACGATACTGAATAATTAGAATGGATAACTTGAAATCCTTCCTTTGGGAGTAACCTTGTGTTTTGATGTGAACTTCTGTGTCAAAAATACACTACAGCCTACGTGTTTACACCATGGAAAGTGACTGAATTCCCAAGACGAGGAATCCAATTTTCTTTGAGCTGACGCTTTCGTGTTTTTTAAACAAAGATGGACGACGCATTACCTCGTATACTCTTCATTATCCTTGCTTCAGTAACCGTTTCATTGTGTATTACTATATGTGTGTGGTGTTCTGAGAAGAGGTGTATACAATCCCAACAAAGACGTCCACCACCCGACTTTACTTGTTCTATATCAAGGAGAGTGGACAGCACACAGTAAGGAAACTCCTGACGCCATTTATTCCATCATTTTACCTGTATCTTACCTTTTTCATTTCTTGTACCCATATCTTTACCAAAATGACCCCTTTGCTTGCATTTGGTCTTTAACTTGTATTCAGCTGGGGTTTATCTTCAACCCACGTATTCCGAGGAAATACGTTAAAAGCAAACGGATTTAATTTTCCTTAGTTTCAGAGCTCACTGGGGTCTGGAGTTTGTGTTGGTACACTAGTTTCTGTCCTACTTTTTAGCTTTCTGAACCTGCGCAACCACGGTGACGCACCTACGTGTGTGTGTGCGTGCGTGTGTGTGTGTGTGGTGTCTGTTGAAGTGTGCGTACAGCCAAACTTGTAACCACCTTGTTAGGAGAAGAGTAAAGTATTCAAAGTTTCATATACTTGATAAGTCGATAATTTATATTGAAAGAACTTTCTTATCTTGGTAAAGCCCAAAGCTTATGCAGGGAGGTCAGGGTATGATTCTTTGTGGAATGTAAGTCTGAAGAAAGGCAATAATGACACACTTGTCATGTGTGTTACGCATATTGAACAGAAGGTATGGTATTCTTTTTTATTTTGGCTGAATTCAAAGTTTTTCAGGAACAACAGAGGGATCACTGTAGGCCATCTTAGGAAGAGGTATATGATAAGACTTGCAGTTTTTGATAAATATCTGGGTTGAGCAGGGAGCAAAGCGTAAGAAAATGTAAACAGACTCTTTCAAGAACGTTTGATCATTGATTGATCTCGAGTTTGGCATAATGTGCCATAATAGATAAGAGTAACGTAATGTGTTGGAAGGTGTTACAGTCCAATGATGTCAAAAGATGTCATGACGTGCTGATCTTATTTGATATACTGTTATAGAGCAGACTCAGTTATATTACCCCAGTAAAAATGTGAACAAAGCCATTTATTGGAGCTTTATGGAAATCTTAGACTAGTCTCACTTGTTAGTTAGCAATACAATTCATGATGACTATTTTGAGGGGAGAGAAACCAATAAACTACTGCCCAGATTAGAATTTCAGTAGGCAGATTGAAGTTGATGCAATAGCTGGAGGGACGATGGATATCCGATCAGCAAACAAAACATTCAACTTTTTGAAACTTAAAGGTGAAGAGCGGTCCACCCAACCCAACTTAACACTCCTAACCCCTCCTTTTTTACTGAATGAACACTTTTTGGACGTTACTCATGAGTCACATGTCAAAAATGAATCCATTCAAACCAATTCTATCACAATTGGTGGATCTGACTCTCATAGCAAATTGCTCACTTTCGTAAAACCGATACAGTTTCGAAGTGTGGTTTCATTACTAATAACATCTAGAGGGAATTCTCGAAAAGTGAGTAAACAAGAAAAAAGATTGCAATCTAAAAGGCAAATCTCCTCATTCCAGACAGTTCCCATTCTTCCAACTTAGTAAGTTGCTTCGAGCCCCTCCCAAAACTGTGTTATGCTCCTCCTAATTGTGCAGACAAAAACCTAGTTTATTGCTTACGGCCATATGCTGGTGAGTATACTAGACTCTATTGTGTAATCAGGACACGCTCTGTGAATGCTGTGTAATGTGAGCTACTCTGCATCTTTTTATTTTTTTAATTTGATATCAATCCAAGAGCAGTCACCAATTAGGAATTTTGGTTTCCCCAACGTAAAATGTACCTGGGGTGATTAATGTCTATCTTTAAGATAAAAAGATGGGGAAATGAATGACCAATGGACCCAAGGCCTGTCTGAAAATACTGAAACGATTTTACAGAAAGCAACCAAGTTATTCACCATCTGTGTTCGAGAATCTTTCATTTCAAAAACAGTGTAAAGAAACGCTGCGTAGTTAATTCGTCATTACAAAGTACCAAGAAATTCGATCGCTTTAGACCTTATGCATTGACGTCATTTTAAAGGGAAAAAAATGAGGCACACGTGCACGAACGCGTAGACTGAAGCGCGTATACTATTGTTTGACAAATCAGCTGTCTGCGTTTGTTGGTGTAACATGCAATGATACGCGCTTTTCCTCCAAACGAGGGAGCACTTTCTGCTTAGCTCCAAAGATATTACAAGCTTATAATATCTTTGCTTAGCTCTGTGACATCATATGCATAAGGTCTAATATAGTTCACTGGCCCACAGTCCTGTGTTGTTTAAAGTGGTGAGCCCTGTAGCCATTGGAATATTGAAATAACACACATGCACGAACAGCGTGGATTTCGCCGTACGTGTACAGTTGGCCGGGGTGGACATAAGACGGACTGAATTTAACGCGTAGAAAAGCACACTATGGCATGCCAAAGGTAACTTATTGGTGTTCATTTGGAAGATTGCATGCATGATATTCTTCTAAACCGATAATATTACTGAAGCAGAGGATATAGTTTAGACGTACCATATATCAAGTTACTTTAGCTTAAAGGCTATACGCAAGAAGAAACATGTATTATGTGGAATTCAGGAGTTAAAAGCTGCACGTTGCAATGTGCCTGTACAGAGAAAGACAATTATTTTCCAGGTTACTTAAAGGAATCTGTCATGCAGGTTGTGACGACGATGGACTGGACTGCAGGGGCGTAGCTGGGATGAAATTTTTCAAGGGCCTTGGTATCAAATGGGGGTCACGGTAATGATCGCCGTCCTTAAATCTTATACATTTTATTAGGACACAAAATTTGGGGGTATGTAGCAAACATCTGGGGGCAGGCTCGCACCCCGTAGCTACGCACCTGCAAAGTTAGCTAGGGGTAGAAACGAGTAGTGTCTCCCATCAACGTGTAATAAACGAACATATACTTGACGGAAACATAGGAGTAGGAAGCTGTTTTAGGTGGGGTTGAACATTGTTTCGAAACGCGTTCGAGGTGTATGGTGAACGTGTATAAGGAGAGGGGTTTCCCCTTCCCTTTTGGAAATTTTTTAGTTATATGAGGTTCCTTAGATGCAATTTGGTGAGACATATTGTGCCAATTTTAAGAAAACTTACTGCAAAATACTGACATTTTCACAGAGGAAAGAAATAAGGGGGTTTCTTCCTTGAACTGTGGGGGCATACTTTCCACTGTTTTAACTAAGGCTAAGGGCCTTTAGCCCCTCAACCCCCTCCTCTCCCCCGAACTAACGGGGACATGTCCGGGGGTCGGGGAAACGCTTAGATAAGGAGTCTTAGGGTTCGCTTTGAAGCCTCTGGAGGGATCCAGGAGCAACATTCCGATGAGGCCCAGAGCAGGGGCGTAGCTAGGATGAAATTTTTAGGGGGGCTAGGTATCAAATGGGGGTCACGGCATTGATCACCTTCCTTAATTCTTACACATTTTATTAGGACACAAAAAATTTTGGAGGCCTAGCAAACATCTGGGGGCCGGGTCAGGCCCGGCAGGCCCCCCGTAGCTACACGCCTGGCCCAGAGGGTAAAGCCCTCTTCAAATGACATTAGAAGAGCACTAAATAGACCTGAAGTTACAATGTGATAATTCGTTACAGAAGTCGGACTAACGGCGGATAAAGTTGATAAGGTAGAACTTGCTACCATATGGCCAGGCCAGGGATTGGTAAGGAGGAGGGGGAGGGGACCAAAGGGAATTTGTTCAACGTTCAAAGCTAGGGAGGAGAGGAAGGGACCAAGCCCCGAAGCCGGGGGTAGAGGAAGCAAGCCCCCTGGAAAAAATTTCATCAGATCAAAAACCTTAAAGCATTTTAGTGTGTTCTCGACACCCAACCCACCCCCGTGAAAAAATATTTCTCCTCCTGGAAGCTTTTTGCCCCTTCAGTACCTTGTCTGGCTACGAGCCTGGAACTGTGTCTTGTACATATGGGAGCACGGGGGGTTATGGCTGGGTTTAGGTATGTCGTTTGCTTGGTAGCCTCACTTGTGTGCAAAGGTCCCAGCAGGTTTACTTGTTGGGCCAAGCACGCAGTGGAGTCCCCAGACTTTTCGAAGAGGGGACTAGGGTTCATGCGTTCCTCAAAACGGACACCCCAAAATGAAGGGCCGAACTCCTCTGGAGGCCTCGTAGTGACGGGCAGTACTCTCCTATAGGCGCTGGGCCCGGGTTCCCACTGTAAGGCCCCTAGTGGGTCCAGGGACAATGCTCAATTGGGGGCCCAAGGAACGGAGACCCCGGAGGCTCTAAGGTATTAATAAATTGTTATCATTCGATTAAAGCATTTGAGTATCTCCAAAGTGGCATTGGATGTCCACAAAAATGGAATCAAAATCTGGCCTTTTTGTTAGTCTAATAGCACAAAAGACATAATGATGGGGGAAGGGTTGAGTGGAGACGACGGATCGTGTTAAGGTTTTCCAGGCCCGCAGATAGGAAAAGGTACGGGGCCCGTGTCCTCTCGTACGCATTAGAGTGTCACACAAGGAAAATCGATCGAAAATAAAATTTTACTACCTGTAAACGGTGGCCCTGGTATGACTCCAGGAGAGATTTGACCAAAAATAATCCTAAAGGGTGTTAATGGGTGATAATGAACGTATTTTGTTTTCTGTAATATTTTTCTTTCCAAAATTACAAAATGTTTCCCGCGCTACACGCGCTTTCATCTTCAGTTACATTTTCTACAGGGGCGCCGCCGGGTTTGGCGATGGGGGGGGGGGGGGGGGGGAACAGATGACGTCGTAATGCCACCTCAGTCCCCCCCCCCCCGACCGTCTGCGTAAATTGTAACTTTTTTGGTGCCCCGCGATTGTATTCAGCAGTGTGGAATTATTTTTGTCACAACATAAAGATGCCATACTGGGGGAGGGGTCTAAGGGGAGCGGTCTCCCTCCCCTTTGAAATTTTTTTGTTAATTTAAGGTTGCCTGGATGCAAAATGGTGCTATCTTAGGGATATTTTTGGAACTGATCATATCTGCCCAGAACAGGCGCGTAGAAAAGGGGGGAGGGGGAAGCCGCTCCCCCCTTCAGCAAAATATTGGTATTTTTATGTTTTTTTTTTACAATATTATTAGTGTTTCCCCTATTTATGTGCGGCAAATAGGCCTGGGAAGTGCCATTTCCAGCAATTTTGGAGGCATTTTGGAACAAGATTTTCTCGCGCTCCGCGCCAACCAGTTGACGCGGAGAACTGGCAGCGTACTTGCCAACTCCATACCGATACCGTAAGGGGACAAATTGTACGCCTAACATATCAGGAACACATGGTATCTACTGGTAGGCCTATGTACAAAAGCAACACCTTACACTTGTTTGAAGCTGTTATGTGATTCTGCATACTTGTAGAATGATAAATTATTTGCCAGCAATATGTGTGTATTTGATTTCTATATAGTTATTCCATAGTTAACATATATTAGCTATGGTTATTCCTACAAAATATTTCATAAGATACATAAAGTATGTCTCCTTTTGCATACAAAATATCGTATAAAATATGCACCAAATCACATATTTTCCAATTAAAAAGCACAAAAGCTTCTCACCGTGGGAGCGGGAACACCCCTACCACACACCCCTTCGCGCACAAGCGCTTAAACGCCTTTTGGGATGATTTTAAAATTTTCAAAAGAAAATTTGAAATCGATTGGGGGTGGGGACGCCTCCAGTAAAAATCCAAACTCTCCCTGTTTTGCAGGGCTGTATCCGAGTCCACCTGGCCAGGAATAGGGCCAATTTTGGTTCCAGTGGCCACCATTCCTGGCCAATCCCGAGTCCAGTATACCCTTCAATTCCGAGCCATATCCGATTCCAGGTTCTTCAATTCCGGTTCAATTCCGAGTCCGGCTATTTGGTGAATTTGGCATCATGCTTTTTGTACTGTTTTGCAATTACATTTAATTAAAAACGGGCATTTTAGGAGTCAATTTCATGCCCTGGTTCAAGCTGTATTTTAATTGACTGTATGTGACCATTTATATGTTGAACTGTGCATCAATAACAATGTAGCCCTAGGGAATAAATATTTAACTTTCATTTTTGTGGACTCGTCTGGAATCGATTCCGAGTCCGAGTCCAGCTGCAGCCCATTCCGGGCCAATTCAGATTCCAGAACCTCCCATTCTGAGCCAGTTCCGAGTCCGACAAAGCACGGACTCGAGTCCAGAATCGAGTACGTTACAGCCCCGTTGCATTGTGTGAAATGTGAGCTACTCTTCTTTTGAATTTTCAAACGTTGCTGTTAATCAAAGAGCCGTCACCAACTAAGAATTTTGATGCCCCCACACTAAAAATATACTTTGGGATGACGAGTGTATGTCTTTAGGTATCCAGAAAAATCAATAGCTCCGTCCATCTCCTTCTCCCAAATTTCCTGCCTCTCTTCATTGTTCCTTCCCCCTATTCAGGGTCGAATCCAGAAATGAGAGAGGGGGCGTAAACGTCTGCAGAAAGTGCATGGTGCAATCAGATGGGCTTGGAGGTTTAAAATTCTGTTACAAAAATCATTTCTTTGCTGAAAATAGGGGCGTACGCCCCTTACGCCCCCCTTGGATTCGGCCCTGCTATTACTCCTTATCTCTATTTTCCGAAATTCCTCCTGCTAAGTTACATCTTGCTTTCCTGGCCGTTTCTTTCCTGCAACTCACCTTTTATTGTTCCTTCCTTTTCTTTTCCCTCCGCTCATTATTTTTCTCCCACTTGCAAAGTTGGCCTTACTCCAGCCCTTGTCCCTGTTCCATTTTTCCCAGCCCTTCACTTTTTCAGGCTATTTCGTCCCGTTCGTTTTTTTCACCATCCCTATAACCCTGTCTACCACAGAACTAGTGACATCGACATTTTTTCCAAATTTACCAAGCCAATTTTTTTCTTCCCTACTTTCCCTAAATTCATTTATCACCCCTATTCATATTATTTCTTTTCTTGTCTGTCGTTTTGATTTTTTCCTTTATTTTACTTTTCTTTTCTTTTAATTATTCTCCTTTCTCTTTTCTTTTCCCCTCTATCCCGATTCTTCTTAATTTTTTTTTGGCGATTCAGTTTTCCCCAGCCCCCAGGCTCTGGTGCTGCAACCTATAGGCTAGGGAATGCACAGAGGGTCAAAGATCTGGGCGGAAACATCACTGAAAGGTGATCTGTATGCAATACAAATCTTTTTTCATCTCTGCAGGCAATCAGAACGTAAACTTAACCACTCAAGCAAACCTAATTTTCTGACCAGGGAGGTGTTAACACCCGAGTCCTTGTTCTGAGTTAACTAGACAATCCCATAGTCAGTGGCGTAGCCAGAATTTCTCTCACAGGGGCCATGCAGTATGTTGTGTGATCGTCTGCCTGGGGAGGGGTCCAAGGGGTGGGGTCCCCTCCCCTTTGAAAATTTTTGAAAAATTAGGTGTCCTTACATGCAAATTCTGGTGTCACATATGCTACCTTTTGAAGTAAAATATATGTTAAAAATGTACGTATTTTTAGGAACTAAAACAAAAACAATCGGCATCAGTGAGGGGGGACCATGGCCAATGGGGTGTCCCCTCCCCTTTTAACATTTTTGGAAAACTAGGTGTCCTTAATACATGCGATCTGGTGCCACATATGCTAACTATTTGAAATAAAACTTGTGTTAAAAAAATTTACGTATTTTTAGTAACTTAAAAAAATCGGCATAAGTTAGGGGGCCATGGCCCAATGGCCCCCTAAATACGCCACTGCCTATAGTACCACAATTGACTATTTTGTTTGCATAAAACTCTGTAAAGTCAAGACTGACTGCATTATTTTGTAAGCCCCGGTCTGTCAAAGCAGTTTTACCGGTTTTCAGTTTAACCCACGCGGAACCAAATTGACATATGATACTCTTTGCAACATGCGTGTATCCGAAAATTCGACCTCAACTTCTGAAATTCCATGTACATTTACTCTTTCCTCTGCTTGTAGCCCCCTTCTATTGAATCGGATGTTGTTTTCTATGAAATGTTCGCTGTTCGCTGTTCGTGTGTATTTTGGTCTGCCTTTTCAGCTAATGGTGTCGGCGTGTTTGTGTGTACTTACTTCAATGTATTGAGAAACTACGGTTTAAAACACTGTAAAATACTTTACTGTAGTACCACTACACACTACGCCATGTGGAAGAGCATTAATAATCAACCAAATCAAACCAATATCATTTCATAAGTTCCCTCTGTTTTCAATGGATTCTAGTCTATCCCATTGTGTAATGGTATAACTAACGATCCGTGGATTTGATTGGTTCATGGTCTGTTTTCTACGAAAGACCATTAGGGCCAACTTCGAAAACCTTTTTTTTCGTTTCTGTGACTTTTTTTCGTTTCTGCGACTTTTTTTTTTGTCTGTAAGCGATTGCTTGTTGAAGTCGATTCTCGTACACCGCATACAGTGTTTCCACTTGTCCCGACATTTTCTCGAAATTCGGGGTATTTCCACAGTTTACGACATTTTTGGGAAATGTTTCGGAAATTTCGGGTAATAGCAAGGAAACAGATTATTATATGTGACATTAATAGGTCTAAAATACGTTGAACTAGTCAATTGGGGAAATTGTCACTGAAATCCAGGAAATGTATCGGCGCAATTCGGGAGATTCATATCTGGAATTTGGAAATACTGTCCACATATCATACCATTACGTGGCGCGGGTACAGCGGAGGATCCAAGGGGTGAAGGAGGGAGCACAAGGGCTTTCACCCCTAGAATTCTTTTAGAGAAAAGTTATAAGTGCATTGCTCTGGTCGTGTACCTCTGAAGAGACAATTTTCCGTGTTCCTTTTTTCCCAAATATTGCTTACTTTTGCAATGACGATTTAAAGCTTTTCCACACCTTGAGAGGGAATACTCCTCCCAAACCCTCCCTCTCAGGCGCCTCGCCTCCTCGATCTTCACTCTTATTAGTCCTATACCCCCCGGAAATGAGTTCTGGATCCGCCACTGATATAGTGGGCCAGTTGGAATTTCTGGCTTCCATACTCATCTAGTTGGAATTTCACGGCTCACAACCCTCCCTCACCATCACAAGGCCTAAGCTACGTCCCTGTATAGTGTACGTAGGCCTCTGCATGAAAATGCGTCATGACAGGTTGCACAGGGGAAATTGAGTAATAAAGAAGAATGAGGATGAAAACATCCAATCCGTAACATGATATCAGGCAAATAAGAAGTCTCGAGGCTTCTGACCCTATACCTTTCCTGACTTCTTTAACCCTAACCTAACCTGAAGACATGATATCATGCATATATGCATGTCTTGAGACATAAAATGTGTCACCTTACAAAGCAAAACGTACGGATTTGGTGATGAAAACGATAGAATCTAGTGCAGTTGCACTAAATGACCTGTCAGTGTTTATGAGGTCCAAAGACAAACGCAAATTACGTTGGTAGTGAATTTGCCGTGTTTCGCGGAATTACTTTACCGTATTTCAAGTATCATGGCGGAGTCTGTTAGGCTCTGTATCCAGGCGCGGATCCGGGGGGGGGGGGGGCTGTGGAGGGTGTAAGGGTGAGATGTATTTTTGATGATTGGTTTATTTGCTCTAACCATTTTCTTGCACAAACTGTTCTCAAACTATCATAAGTTTTGGGGAATTTTTGACAAATTCCAAATTTTCGCACGCTCCGCTAGCGTCAAGCCTTGTGTCAGAGTTGTCCTTTTTATCAATAGCTTTCGGTAACTACTCACGGGAGAACAAAGGAGCAAAAGTGCTTTTTGAGAATTTTTAGTCAAAAGATTCGTTTCTGAATAGCATAGGTTGGTGGGAAAGTGACAGTATCCGATGCAGGTTCTGAATGCAGGTTTTGTCGTGGACTAATATTTTATTCAAATTTCGGCGCGCTTCGCGCGCATACGACAGGGTTTACACCCGATTTCATATACCATTGACAAAGCTATGACGCAAGAAATTATTCCAATGCAAACATTTTTCTAAAAAGTACATCTCCTTCTCTGTAGGGCTCTCATCATTATGAGATCTTTGACTAATCTAGTCTAGCACATGATTTGAAAGATTAAAAGTACGTAATTGCCGTTGCTTATTTTCTAAACTTTTTACCGCGACGTTCAATAACGACGAAAACCTTTTCTGAAACGAATTTTGCCTGTCCACCATCCCTCTTGCTATACCTAAAAGGAAGGTGATATATCATATCTCCTCCCATATCATGATGTCGGGTAGTGAGAATCCCGTTGGTTCCTCTTTTGTATACTGTAACTAATTCAGAGCTTCCGGGAGGCTCTATACTGTTTTCTGTCAACCTTGGATATCCCTTTAAAATGTAAAGGAAACATTTTATTATAGTCGAAGAATGTTTCTGTCTGACTCCACGCAGGTATAATTGCGTGTACAATTTTCCCATGGGCGTGGATCATGGGGGGACGGGGGACGCGTCCCCCTCACTTTTTTGGAAGGGGGGACATCGTCAAAAGTCCCCCTCACTTTTTTCAAAAATGATGGAACAGACTGGTATTATGCCCAGGAAAACGAAATTTTTAGAAGAAAAATAACCTAAAAATCCTACACTTTTGTTGCACCAAATCGCATCTGAGGGCATTCAGTTCTAGAAAAATTTCCCTTAGACCCCTCCCCCATGCCGACGATCACAAAACTTATTGCCTCTCCGTGACGCAAATTCTGGCTACCACCACTGCTTCTTCCACCAGGACGGCGATTCACAAATGTGAAAAAGTCCGCCCTCCCCACTTTTGGAGATGGATCCACGCCCATGATTTTTCCTGGGACTTAAGGAGGTTTGAAGACAATATATTAACCGTCTCTTACTCCCCCTTTTTCACCCGAACAAAAGTTAGAATTCACTAAATTGTGGACATTTTTTAAACATACAATCACTTTAGAATGACCCAAAGATACCACCATTTTGCATATAGGCCCCCTAAAATTAACAAAAATTTCTCAAAGGGGAGGGTAAACACCTTCCTGGGATTGCACTCTCATATACTAACAAGAAAAGGCTCTCCCACTCTTGTATATAGCGTATACAAAATCCCACTGCCTAAAAAGGCACGGTTTAGCAGTATGCGGTTCCCCCAATCACCAACTCCCGCCGGCACCACCGGTCATAGATTTCTGAAGGGTATACCCTTCAGAAATCCAAAAAGAAGGTGATATATCATCTCTCCTCCCATATGGATATCAGGTTGTGAGAGTCCTGTTGGTCCCCCTTTTCAGTGTACAATTAATGCAGAGCTCCTGGAAGGCTCTATACCGAAAATTTTCGTTGCGCTTCGCGCGCAATTGTTTACGCTTACGGAGAGAGGTACGTTTTTATTGAGTAACGGATTTATTTTTATCACGTTTTACCAAAAATCATTTGAAATCTTTCACGATTTTTGCAAAGTCTTCTCAATATTTTTTGATTTTCGCTTGATCTGCGCACTTTTAGCCTTGAATTGCTCCTTTTACTATCAATAAGGTCCCAAACGTATTTGCATTACTCATCAGTGGGGTTCTACCATAAGCCAATTATTCGTGTGCATAAAGGTGATTTGATAGGAGCCAGCATTGTAATGATGTAAAGCAACTGATATTCATTTTTTTCACCCTCCTCTTCTTATGAGAACTGAAAACTTAGTATCGAACCCACCTTCTAATTGATAGACACACATAAAGGGAATTGACACCGTCAGTCATAGCAATGGTTTTAAATGTAAATTCAAATTTTCGGCGCGCTTCGCTCGCAATTGTTTCATCTGACGTCCTATACCCGAATACGGTATAACGAAAATAAAACACTCATTATGGCAAAATCATTTCAAGTTACCTACAAGGGCTCATAATGGTGGCGTGTAAGTTTTAAGATAACTTAGATTCTCTGGAACTTCTGCAGGTACATAAAGTAACTCATACTGAGCCAGACAGATCAAATTCCATGCAACATGAAAAGGTATAAAATCTCACTGACATAAGAACTGGAGCCGATTTTTGTGCTCTTAAAATGCAATATTGCGAGAGCTTCCGTGGGCTTCTTCCCCTGGACCCCCACCGGGGCTCCGCTCATGGACCCCGTCAGGGGCCCTAACCCCGGCCCCTGGACCCCACGCGTAGGAACTCGCGCTTCGCGCTCGTGGTGCACCTTCGGTGCACATGAGATTTTCTTTGCCCTCCTCAAAATTTCTGGATCTGCGCCTGTCTGTATCGGCTTCATAGTACGTAGGCTATTGGCGTTACTCTGTGTGACGTAACAGTCATTTATCCAGCCCCTTCTGTGTAGGGTTACCATATTTATTTTCTGACAAGAACATGGATCGCCGTCCTGGGAGAGTGGTCTAAGGGACGGGGAGGGGTTCCCCTCCCCCTTTGGATTTTTTTTCCAGTTTTCAAGGGTGTCTAGATGCAAAATGGTGTAATATTTGTTTCTTTAATCAGAGTTTCTTTAAATTGAATGAAGTGTGGTTTGGTTTTGAAATTCAAATCCTGAAAAAAGTCTTAAAGTATGAGTCAGTTTCTTTAAATGTCACATAGATTAGCTCAGTGATCAGAGCTTCGGACTTCGGGCCGTTAGGTTATGAGTATAATTTGGGACCTGTCTATGCTACCAGCCACTTTGTGCACAGGTTTGCCACACCTCATGTGGTGCGTGTCTCCCGTTTCGGAACAGGCGGCTGTCAGACCAAATTGTTCGGTAACGAATGTAGCAGTACTCGTTGTACAACAGTAGGTGGCATGTCCGCGCGATGCATTTTACGGTCGCTACATGTGAAGTAGTATAACTTGCAAATGTGGGACGTGGGTAGCGGCAATCTATAGTCCTTGTATTTGTGAAGAAATACGTCACGAGGTAGGATACCGTTAGTTTTATCCACTCTTCACGGCATCGGTTTATTACATGGTCAGGCCTATAGTACGACCAGTAAAGCTTTCAAAATACTAAGCCCGCAAAGCAAAATTAGGAGAAACTCTTCAGATCATGTGGGAAATACATTAAATTCTGACATTGTGGGCAATTTTACAAATCCGCCCGGACGCCAGCGCGAACCAGTAAAAAGAGGACATGTCCGGGTAAAACCGGACGTCTGGTAACCCTACTACTCGGCGCCTTTGTGCATCATTGGTTAAAACATAGGCGTAGGAAGCTTTTCGAGACTGGGGGGGGGGGGGCTGAAACTTGTTTCGGATCGCCGTCTTAGGAGGTCCAATGGGAGGGGGTGTCCCCCTCCCCTTTAGGAATATTGGTTATTTGAGGGTCCTCAGATGCAATTTGGTGCAACATTTTGGACAAACTTTAAGGAAAATAACTGCAAATTTTCGACATTTCTTACAGAAGAGACAAATAAGGGGGTTTTGCCCTTGGATCTTGGGGGCGGAAGCATACTTCATCCCCCTCACATTTTGACGCCCCCAGCCCCCCTCCGCTTTCTACGCCTACGGGTTAAAACGTATTCTATGAACAGGGAGAGTGGAGCGTTTGCCTGATGTCATTTGGTAAAAGGGGAGATGAGCTGAAAAAAGTTGGGAACCACTATTCTAGAGGTTGTTTACGTGACGTCGGCACCTACTCGAAAGCCCGATACCTTTACGCACAGAAGGCATGCGTTAACCAGTTTACGGTTCGCGTACACTGTAGGATCATGCCTGTCTAGACATTCTGGCATTGCGTCAATTACATCCGTACTGCGTCATAAGTTGGCGTAGTGAAAAACGTGTAGGGGCGATGGGTTTCGCAGTCGACGCAACGTACGCATGCAGGGACGCAAGTGCCTTGCAAAATTTTGAACATGTCGAAATGACACCTCGGAAGAACATCTACCTGTTTAAAGCACGTAAATTTGTATGGAATTGCAGGAGATGGCAGACGAGACGAGGTGAGCGTGTCATGGATTTCTTCCCAGAATAGCCCTACCTATCCCCAACGGAAAGGCTGGATATTCCGTCAATAACATGTTGTCGCTTCTTCTTCTTCTGGAAATTGTTTGACCGCGTCTGGCTCATTGGTTGCGTGTTTTCTCGCTAAACATACAGGACACATTCGCCACACGTCGTACACATTTGTGCATATGTGTTTCTACTGTGTCACGTAGATGTATTATGTTTGTTCAAGAGTATCTACTATCGCACTGTCACTGTGTAATTTATAAGTGGGGCTAACTACACTGCTTGTACAGCGCATTAATAGTTCAATAGTTAATAGTTCAATAGTACATGAAAGAAATTCACCGCAATCGTTATAGTTTGATATGTGGATATAGTGTTTCCACTTTTCAGAAATGGACCTCCGAATTGTGCCCTTACATTTCCTGGATTCCAGTGATCATTTCCCCAAAATGACTGGTTTAACTGTTTTTAAACCAAATTACTGTTACATATTATACACCGTTCCTTGCTTTTACACAAAATTTCCAAAGCATTTCCCAAAACTGTCACAAACTGTGGAAATATCCCGAATTTCGGGGAAATGTCGGGACAAGTGGAAACACTGTATGCGGTGTACGAGAATCGACTTCAACAAGCAATCGCTTACAGACAAAAATAAAAGTCGCAGAAACGAAAATAAAAGTCGCAGAAACGAAAATAAAAGTCGCAGAAACGAAAATAAAAGTCGCAGAAACGAAAATAAAAGTCGCAGAAATGAAAAAAAAGTTTTCGAGGTTGGCCCTAATGGTCTTCCGTAGTTTTCTACGCGTTGAGTTCAGTCCGTCTTATGTCCACCGCGGCCAACCATATACGTGTAGTAGACTTACGCGCGTATACGATTGGTTGACAAATTAGCTGTCTGTATTTATTGGTGTAACTTGCAATGATACGCGCTTTTCCGCCATTTTCCTCCTAAAGAGGGAGCACTTTCTCCATTGTGACATCATATGCATAAGGTATATTCGACATTAACATGAATGCGCTCAGATTTATTAGGTTAGCTTTAATCAACCATTCTGTACCTATGAGCGACAGCAGGCCCCCTTGAATATCCTCCTAGATTAACATTATGCTAATTTTCGCGTATTTGTTATTGTTGATGTGGCGAAAAAGGGGGGCTGAGCCCGCGGAAGCCCCCCCCCCTTGGATCCGCGCCTGTATCTAAAGCGTGTTCGAGGTTGTAGTATACATTAACCAGTGACTTGCAACAGCGGTTGCAACTCCCTGATGTAACACAAAAAGTCAAATAAGTTACACTGTACTACAAAATCATACCGTACTGGCAGCCAAACATAGTAGTGTTGTGATTTTGTAACGTAGACCGATGTTGCTTTTCTCTGGGCAAAGGGTATAAGCAAAAAATTAATTTTCATATGTGAAAGAGGAATTAAATTTGCTTAAACGTCCATTCAGATCGGACATGTAGTACTCGAGATATCAGCAAATGAAGTTACTACATTTGTAATGCAAAGTGAGCTTGAGGCAAGCAGGGGTTATATCACTTCCTCACATTGATCTGTTGATGAGAAATGCTTTGCTTCCTTTGTTTTTTTCAGTCTGATATGCTGACCTTGAAGTTAATAGGGATTGGACCTCCCCATGGGGAATGTAAAGTTTGTAAAATTCTTATGCCCCTCATGCAATCACATTTCCGATAACATGTGATTGTGGAGGAGAAAATTGGTTGTAAAGTTTAAAGAAAAACAAAAGACTGGTCATTAATGTGAGGCTATGACATCATATGTGCTTGCTTCAAGTTCACCTTGTGTTGAAAAATGTGACAAATTTAACTGCTAATATTTTGAGAACCACACCTCAGATTTCAATGCATATTTTACCAGAATTTTTAGAATAAATACCCCTCTAACATATCAAAACTTGATTTGAGCTTAGGCCCTTCTTTTAATGAACGTGAAGTGAAGACGAGCGCTTTCGAAAAACATTTTGCATGGTTGGAAAAAAAAAGTTCACTCCTTTGATAAATATGAACTTAGCAGAAATGGTATTACATACAGGTTTCTTTGCATCATGCTGGATAATTTCAATGCTGTTTTGAAGGAATAACTTTTTGAGTTTTCCTGAACTTGTCAAATATATGTTGCTTTACCAAAACGAGTAACACACCTCCTCGAAAGAACTCAATTTTAAATTTTTGTGAGTTTTGGTCTTGCTCTGTCCCAAGATGGATATGTCTGAGAGTTCATCCGATGGCAGTGACCTGGCTTTTGCTATTTATTTTAAAATATTAGCCGCTTTGGTGTTGATTGCCTGCTGTGCGACTTGTTGTGGGCAGTTTTGTAAAAGAGGTCACCGGCAACGGCCCCCTCCGTACCACAAATATTGAGTCTGTATCAAGAAGTGCTGACACTGTACAGTAACAAAACTCCTCAGGAATCTGTAGATAATCATTTAACCTAACCTCTTTCATTCTTTCATGCTTTGCACATATAGTTAAAATTGATTTCCTAAGATAAATACGTGACTTCCAAGGCCTATAAGTCATATTGCTCTTTCAACAGTGCAAAGCTCTAATATCGAAAGAACAAGTTTTGTAGGAGATTAAGAGAGAATAAAACCAGTACTTACTTTAGTCCCCCCCCCCCCGGGGCGGGGGTATCAGCCACAGTGTGGTATTTTATAGATGCATAAGCTCTTCAAGTTGCCTGCTGTCCTCATTTAAGAGAGTAGTTAAAAGGTTCGCACATCCCTCAAGAAATTTCCTAAATCTACGAATTACTGGATCTGTATGGATATCAGTGGTGTAGCTAGAGGGGCCCCACAAAGACTCCGAAGGCCTCTGTCGGAAATTTCTAGTCTATGTCGGAAAAAATAAAAACAATTCATTTGAAACAATTACAACACTTCTTATTTTTTTAAGCAGAATTACACATCGAAATGGTTACTTACAAGGCCTGGAAGTGTCTCGGAGATATTTTAATCTAATTTTCTCCGCGCCCTACACGCCAGATGATGATGGTGGCGCTACTCTTAGATGGTACATCATTACTTCAAGATAATAATCTATCGGAAAATTTTTGCTTTTGCCCCCCACAAAAAATATCTAGCTACGCCTCTGATGGATATAAGCCCACTAGTGTGATTTCAATGAAATCCAGCTGGAATTGCGTCACCCTGTAAGCATTAAGAAACATAAGGATTTATATGAAGCTCAGTTGCTGTCAACATTTTAAAGGGGCTTATTGAGTTGGTTCACAAAATTCATAAATTTTTTCACACCTGTTGCGTTTTACTTACATCTTGATGGTAAATGGTCAAACTAAGAGATTCTGCGTATCTGACATACAACTGAGATGGTAATGATAGGGTAATTAATGATTGAAATCATTTATTACAAATTTGTGACCAGACACTTTTCACCAGTATGTATTAATAATATGCAACCCCTGTCCATAAAAAGTACAATTTCTCATTCTTTCGGTAACTAGAGGAAGGGATACATGAGCAATGAGACTATAATTAGAAACATTGTCATGCAATGATTTCCTTCACACTCGTCACAAAATAATCGATATCAACTCAATGAGCCCCTTTAAGCGAAACACCCAAACTAGCGGACAAAGAAATTAAGTTTCGTATATTCCTAAATGGTATTCTGGACGAGAAAATATGCACTTTATCTGGCTTTGAATAATAAATCGCGCGAACAGCTGGTTGATAGTGAGGTGGGGGAGAATCTTTTGGGATTGAAGGGATAGCGAGTTTTCGACGGGCTTAATAAGAGTTCTTAAAAGTTTCAAATAATAATTGCCCATAAGAATTCTTATCATGACACTATACATTGAATTCTAGTATGGTGCACAGACTAGTATGGGCTCATAGACAGAGAGGTAGTCAGGATGTAGGCCTTACCGTACAAGTTTTCACGTTTTTCGTGTCGTGAAAATTCTTGGTGGCAACTGTTTGCTATAGCACTCCTTCGTTACTTCATTTTATACTGAGTAGCCTAGTTTGCTAAACTAATAAGGCCTTAACAGCCAAATGTATCCTGCATCCGACCCTGACGTACATCTTATCAAATTTGTTGCTTTATTCAACCACCAGCATTGCTTTTTTAGACTATACTTATGCCCCAGCGCGTGTTTGCTTTGTCGATTGTGTTTCAATATAGGATATGCTATAAAATGTGATCCAATTGAACATCTTCAGTTTAGCAAGTAAACGACCGATTAAAGATCGCAGTGTACATCATGTAACGCAAACAGTTCAACCAGTTACATGGTTTACCACTGTGCGACAAATGTATACCGCACTGTCTACCACTACATAGTCTGCTGTATTACATCTTTGTAGTGCAGGCCTATGCTTCTTTTCGCTGGGTGACATCACTGTTTCAGTGAAGTGAAGAGGAAGTTTTTCAGGAACTTACATTGTGCATGACCGGGAAAGATGATATTTTACTCCGTTAAGTAACAGTGAAATCACCGGAAATTGTACCGCTTTTCTGTGCACCATACTAGATTATTTGAATGCCTGATCGAGAGAAAAGATATTCAAATATTCACGTGTTCCTTCACCAGTACGAGTAGCACCCGCCTCCCCTCCAACAAAGGATTCTTTCATAGTGAGTTTTGGTCTCGCTTTTTCCTAAGATGTCTGGGAGTTCATTCGATACTTATAATACGGTGTTCTTCATTATTTTTGGTGTCACGGCAACCAGTATTGTTTTAGTTTGCTCGATCTGTGCAATCCGTTGTGGAAAGATGTGGAAGAAAACCCAACAACAACAGCGCACACGGCCTCCCGTTGTTTCTTTATCAAGAGGAGTTGACATTACACAGTAAGAATACAAATCATAAACATTTACATTTTTACTATATCTGACCATTTTCTTTCTTTTTCCTCATTCCTTTACATAAACGACTCTGACTTTTGCTCTTGATCTTTTACATGCATGTTATTCCCAGCTAATAGGCTATGAATTATCACTTGTCAGCGGTAAGATTGTATAAGTTGGTACTTGAGAGGTGTGTACCAGTGATGCCTGAGTGCTTTGGGGGCTACGAACTACTTACTACAGGGCCCTGAACCGGATATGGCGATAAGGACAAAGATAGACTGGCACTCTATAAATAGTTCTTACTGACCAAGAGCTAAGTAGTCAGGGAAAGCTTCCTCTCTCAAATTTTCGCCCTGCTATATTGATCTACATAACCAGAGATTTGTGTTGGACAAAGGCGGTACACGTATACTTATGTGTAGGCCTACATGCATGTGTATGTAAAGGCGATATATTTGGTAGTGTACGGTTAGAATGCATGTGACATTAGAGATGTCATATACCAAGTGAGCGATAATAGCCTTTCTATGAAAATTAAAAGAAAGGTTTAATCACAAATTCAATCGTAATGTGTGAAAGGCAACCTAAAGTTACACATTATGGTGAAATTCAGTTTCATTCGATCTTGATTTGTGATTCCAGAGATATTAGCAAATGATGTTACTGTATTCCGTTCCCTAAAGTGAACTTGAAGCAAGTATAGTTGCGTCATCTTCTCACATTGATGAGCAATGCTAAATGCTTTCTTTGTCGGTCAAGCTATTGCTTTTACCTTGAAATACACAGACGTATGAATTTCCCATAGAGAATTGTCAAGTTTGCAAAATCCACATGCATTTCATGAATTCATTTAATTAGGTAGGCATGAGATTTGGAGGAGAAAATCAGTTATAAAGTTTTAAAAGTCACGTGTTGATTAATGTGAGGTTGTGATGTCACCTGTGTTCGCTTAGGTCACTTTAGGGTGAAATTTGATACCTTCATCTACTTATACATCGTGAACCACAATAGACGAGTCGGGAAATGTTTCCACGCAATACAATATGGGAATGGGTCAAAGGTGAAGTGTACTGTACCACGCTTACAGTGTCCCAGCTTGGGTGTTGCATGCTGAGCATGCAGAGCTAAGCACGTTGCCCGTTGTCATGGTACACTTGACCTTGTGACCCCACCGGAAGTACCGAATTTCCCAACACGTCTATTGGGAAATGAATGCAAATTTCACCAGAATGCCATGATTCAATAACCTTCAAACATATCAAAACTAAGTTTAGCTTAAACCCTTCTTACAAGTAATTGCAAAGCCATTTTCTGTTGCTTAAAAATATGTCCAGAATAAGTCGATCGTTTTAAGCAAATATTGGGAAAGGACCGAAGGGTATGCTTGTCCCCAACCAAAATACTGGAGGGGTCTTTGTTGCCATCTTGACCATGTCATCGCCGTTCTTGTCGTTTTCTTCTAAAATTTAGCATATATACTTCAACAAATTTTATCTCCTCATGGCAAACTTCAAACCTAATTCCCTCCAGGTCTCAAGAACTGAGATTTGTTATTTGTTATTTTTTTTTCGATGTTTACTATCTTTTTCAATTGATAGGTATGGATTTTTTCTCTTCTTTTTAAAGACCACCCTTTAACCTCAACAGTTTTTGAAGTACAGTTTGAATGTCATGAAATGTTAGGCTACACTGTTTGATCAGAATGTTTTCTCAGTGATTATTTTTACTCTCTAAGTTAACTAAGGTGTGTGCGCACGTTATAGGTGAAATAGTAGAGGAAATCAATAGTATTTGATTAAGTGTTCATAAGTCCATATGAACAGGATGAATGCTATCATATCGAAATTATATTAAATTGTTCATGTGTGATTTTGGAGATTTTTTCAACGAGTTTCGGTGGTGTAATAGGTTCACAATGAGGAACAATGTTTTTCTTCATTTTCAATTAATTTCGCTTTTTCAATTTATTGTGTTGACCGTGGATTAGACAGGGTGGTAAATTTACGTAACCATATGGCACAATGTGAAGACATTTTGCCGTGCGTCTAATTTGTTCACATTAAGATCCCATCAGATTTTGAACAAGTTTGTTAGTAGAAAAGTTTTAAATTGTACGTCGGGAATTATTCAATTGTATCTTTGGATGGCACAACCATTTTCCCAGTATTTTATGCAGGTTTGATATTACAAATGATAATAATGCTCAGGCGCGTAGCCATAAATTGGTCGGGGGGTGGGACAACTACTTGTCATGGGAGCGCATGAAGCGCGCAGATAAAAAGGCACTTTGAAAGACATTGTGGTAATTATTTCATTTGTTGTAGTAAATTAATGGTAAAAATCAGACAAAATTTTAATAATATCGAGAGTTATTTTTTTGTCTTTCACTACCATCACTAGACTTTAATTTCTAATAACATTGCGGCTTTTGTGACGATTTTCCAAATTTAAAAAAAATATTTAGTAGATTTCTCCCCTTCTTCTACCTATCGAGCTTTAGAAAATATTATAATGCTATGGAGCTTATAGTCATTAATATATTGTAGATCATTTCTGGCTTGCCTCAAAAGATTAAGATCAACATCGTCAATAGAAATGTGATATCTTTGTTCCAGACGGGTGACATCTTTGATAAGATATTTGTCCTATCTTCTTTCCCTGGCCTTAGATAAACTATAATTAATGTTGAGTTGTGCGTAGGCAGTAGTATTCTTTTGTTCTTAAAGATTTTTAGGGGGCAAGACTTTTTGGGGGCTGCGTCCCTTTCTACCTTAGCTACGTCCTACTTCATGATAGATGTTGCCATTACTATAGCTGCTCGTTCGTGAAAATATAAAGTACTTTTTCAACTAAGTTAGTTACTATTATGTACACCTCATCCTCAAAATGATGACTAGGATCATTTTCTAATCTCTTGTTGGCCTCTTTTTTCCAAAGTGTGGTGGACATTTATTGACCTGAGAATGCAATACTTAAAGGGGATTCGGGGTTACGCCAGGGCCGTAGCGAGCGGGGGTGTGGGGGTGTCACACCCCCAATATTTGGTCCCCCGTCGGCAAATTTTCGTTCTGTCGGCAAAAAGAGGAGAGAGAAAGGAAAAGAAGAGGAAAAGAGGAGAGGAGGAAAAGAAGAGAGAAGGGAAAAGAAAGGGAAAGAAAGGAAGGGAAAGGAAGACGGAGAATGAAAAGAAAAAAGAGAAAGAGAGAACGGGCCAGTCTGTTATCGGCTATTTCGATTTTCGGCTCTTCATCTAATTGGCCCTTTTAAGTTGAAGGCCCATCGGCAAATTGATTATGCATGTGACGGCCTTATACGGCCGTATCAACGGCCGTCGGTGTAATTGGACGAGTGACTGAGTCTGTCGGGAACTCGGGAAAAGAAAGGGAATTAAAGACTTCCGTGTAGGTGCACTATTTCGGGTCATACGACATTCTTGAAAAACCACTTTCTGCACATTGTTCCTCACTTTTATCATCACCATGGGGAGCAGCACCCGATTACCCATGGAGAGGGTATCCTTAGCCCGTCTTCTAAACTCTATCCTTGACTTCAAACACATTTTGCAAACTTCTGAGAATCCGGTTTACCCACAAACATCCTGGGAAAAAATTAATGCATGCCTCGCGTGTCTTCCCTTCACTGCAATCTCAGCCTTTTAACTTTTGAACATCGAAATGAAACAGATATAGAACCCATCTTCAGATCCTGGCGTTCAAAGCATATTTTGAACGCTTGTGTTAAGATTCTGAACACTTTTTCTCCCTTTTTGAACGCCGGACGCCTATCCACTTATCGTATCTGAACGCCTGACGCGTCTAGTGTTCAAATGCTGAACACATAGTGTTCCAATTCTGAACGACAGGTTTAGCTCCTGAAGTATGGCATGACGGGAGGAATAGCCTAACACATAAGAATTAACCGGAATCTTTGCATTGGATAATGTATTATGAACCAAAATAAACCAATCCTGCATGAGACTTAATTTTTACCGAGAGATTATGCTAAAAGCCTAAAACCTCAGAGCTTCCGGGGGCGAAGCCCCCCGGACCCCCACCAGGGGCCAGTGGCGTAGCTAGGGTTTGTGGCGCCTGGGGCAAGAAACGAAAATGGCGCCCCTACCCCCATGGGGGGTTATCTTATGAATACTTACACAACTCAATATGTTAAATAGAACAAATGTCAAAGTCTGACCCAAAGGACTTCAATGATTGCATTATTGATGTTTAAAACAAAAGGCACACTGTTTTGATTTACTTGAATTATTCTGACGTAGGCCTAATACAATGCACAAAATACACATTCAAAATAGTATCTTCAAGTGCATTATTGCTTTCCAACTATGTGACCAACAAGAAACAATGTATATAAAATCTTTTTGAATCATTAAGTCGCGTTCATTTCACCTTTCTATTAAACACAAAGATTTCACATGATTGTATTAAAAAAACGATATACAGGTTTGCTGTTTACGCAATGCTGTTTTGGCAATGTAGATCTTCTCTGATCCTGCAACAGTTTAATACTATTTACAACATTTGGCAGAATGACGATGAGCTATAACAACAGCTGATTACAGGTTCACTTTCCGTGCTTTGGCTTCTGCGAATTAGCCTTATGGTTTTGTGCGTAGAAATTCTCTGGCTTTCTAATAAAATACACAGGAAGTCTGCAGGGTGTATGGTTAGCCAGCGAGAATTTTCTCAAAACTTGATGGATTGTTGCCGATTTATGCATTCATTTCCCCTTCTCTTGTTTAGACTGACATTTAATTGTGTCAATATTACTAAATTATTTTATTAAAAGATGAAATTGCTATAACAATATCATGCTCATGGTAAATGGTAGGTCCAACTTTTTTTTTAAGTGATCTCGATTTGGCGCCCCCTAGAGGTAGCGACCGGGGCAACTTGCCCCCCCTTGCCCTCCCCTAGCTACGCCACTGCAGGGGCCCTAAGGCCGGCCCAGTGTTTTAGCCAGCCCCTACTTGTGGGACAATGTCGGATAAACGGCGACAAATGTCGCACAAAAAAATCTGACACGCAAATTCTACCCGGGTGTAAATTTTGAGGTTCCTCATTGGGGCAGAAATCCACTCAAATATTGCACCATTTGCGATCTAGTATACTTAAACCTCAGAGCTCTTGGGGGCTCCGCCCTCCGGAATCCACTAGGAGTCCTTAGGAGGGCCCAGTATTTTAGCCAGCCCCTATTTGTGCGACAAAGTCGCACAAAAAAAAATCTGACAAGCAAATTCTACCCGGGTGTAAATTTTGAGGTTCCTCATTACGGCAGAAATCCACTCAAATATTGCACCATTTGCGATCTAGGCACCTTACAAATTCCAAAAATTTCCAAACGGAAGGGGGACACCCCCTCCCCTTAGACCCCCTCCCCCAGGCCACAGATCAGTAAATGTCGCATTGAGAAAACGTCCTAGCTAAAACACTGGCGGGCCTCTGGATCCCAACCGCTTAAAACAATAGCGGCCTGAATGAGAGGAATAGCCTAATACATTAAAATTATTGGGGATCTAGTTTGTATTTGGTGCATTATGAAACAAAGTATATCCATCCTGAGACTTAATTTTTCACCCAGAGATATACTTAAACCTAAGAGCTTCCGGGGGTGCGCCCGCTGGACCCCACCAGTGGTCCTTAGGCGGGGCCCTGGACCCCACCCGCTAAAGCTCGTTTTCGTGTTACGCATTACCAGATCCGTCGGCAAAACATAATCTCCACACCCCCACCCCAAAGATAACACCTTCGCTACGCCCCTGGGTTACGCCTACAGATAGAACAGCCATCTTTAGGCCCATATGCACTACTTATCTAATTAATAGAGGCCATCTCTCGCCATACGGTGATAGTATGCACCCTTTTATACTTTTTATATGACGTTACCGGAAATGTGGTCATAAAATTCTCAACGCATATGAGGAGGCTTAGGGAACAAGCTTGTTTCATGTTATGGGGCACTGGTATTACCCCAACATTACTAATTAAATCAACCCTATTCACCGCCATTTTTTTTAGTATCCGTATGATCAATTTTTGTCTGAATAGCAAAATGGAGCCCATGCTCCATTTGGCTTTGATCTTTTGTGTTGGTTGTAGAAGTGTTGGCCTCGTCACGAGAGACTTGTAACCGATCGCCTCACAGTTCGTTTGTACATTACAATCTTCCAAATGCATAAATCCTTTTTTAAAAGTACAGGGCCCTAACTTTCTCTTATAGAAATGCGTTTAGGATATTTTTTTTTCATTGTACAGTTGTAAAATGTATTCGGTTGACCTTACTTAATTCATAATTCCAAAAATAACACAAATGATTTCTTACAGTCGGGATACTTTGAAGGTAGAGTTTCTGTTTTGAATAACCTTGAGTTTCGAAACTTTTGTCTCTACAACAGTGATAGTCATAGGCACTAGACCACATAAATGTGCAGTACTTCATCGTCATGTCGCTACTGGGTTACACACAGGACAAGATTCGTAAGGATTTGCTGCGTATTCCATCTTATATAGCTAGATGCTTGCTAATGCCAAACTAGCATTGTTTATTTGTTTATCACCCCAACTGCATAGTTGCAACAAGTGCATATATCTTCAGTAAACGTTTTCTATCATTTTGAAGTTTGTTGGAGGCATATTTGATTCTTCCTGAAAGTAGTATGTTTGGAAGACAGAGTTTGAAGAACTTAGGACAGTTAAGCCAAAATTTTGTTTGATCGGAGCATGCCGAAAATTTTGGATTTTAATTATTAAAGACAATTTGTAAATTTGGGGTGATTATCGAAGAAACTTTGAAAATTTGGGGATTTAAGTGAAGATCAAAAGAGCAAAAATTCGTAAACTATCGGGACTACTGGCCACCGTCGGGACTACTGGCCGATTACTTACTATATCATGCCCACAAAGGCCCCCAAAGAAATTGGAAAATTTTACCGAAGGTTGAGAGCAGCCATCTCCAACAGGGGTTCATGTCCCCCGTATTCCGACAAGCGCCTCCCGGGTGATCGCCCCAATTTCTTGCCGATAAGAAGGAAAAAGGGGAATTGACTTAACAACATATTGGCAACGTCGCCGATTATGTTTAGGTCTCTAAACTTCGTTGGATACGGCGTTATCTGGTCATGCAATGAATTACGCCCGCGTCATTGAAACTTTAGTGTGGTACGGTACCCGTTATTAAACAACGATATTGTTGATACCGAGTGGACAAGCCTAAAGACAGTTACACTCAGGGGTCGAGAAATAGCAAAGCTTTTAGTGTAGCACTGATTTAGGCAACCATTTGAATGCATATAAATTGCAAGTACACATCCCGTTTAGTTAATGTACATCGAACAGTGATTTCCAACCTCTTTCGGCTCATGGCGAACGAAATTGACTGGTGACTCGACTTGACTTGAAGGAAAATGACTTGGACTTGACTTGACTTGACTTGACTTGAAGGAAAATGACTTGAGACTTGACTTGAAGGTAGATAACTTGAGACTTGACTTGAGAAAAAATGACTTGGTTAAAACTCTGGGAAAGACTATGGAATAGGGTGGCCCCTGGATTTTCCAGGCGGGGGAGGGGGCAACCTTTATTAAGATACTTTGAATAGGCAACTTTAAGTTTCATATCTCTTGTTTGTACACCGTCTTTTGATTAAGTATCACCACATGCACTAAACATATATTCACCTGTGTTGCACACTTCAAAGCCACAATAAACGTGAAAGGATGTATACTAAACAGGCGCGGATCCAAGGGGGGGGGGAGCTTCCTCGGGCTCAAGCCCCCCCCTTTTTTCGTCAGATCAACAATAACAAATAAGCGAAAATTAGCATAATGTTAATTTTGGATAATATTCGAAATGTCTGGATCCGCGCTTGCTAAAGTTCCAAGCCTGTAGCCAGAGGGGGGAGTACCCCCTTGAACAATTTTAGCCCCCTTAGAAAATTAGGAATTACCATGGCCTGATTTTTTTAGTGTGTCTCCCCTTTAAAACCTTCCAAATTGAAGTAATAATAGTGCAAAATACCTTACACATTGAAATATATTTAACCGTGCGTGGTAAAATGGAAGAGTTGAATGTCAAGTGTCAGAGTTCCACGTTACCAAATTTATTATTTTGTGAGAAGTTTTAAAGGGATGAAAATTTTGGATTTTAATTATTAAAGACAATTTGTGACTTTTGGGTAAATATTGAAGAAACTTTAAAAATTTTGGGGTTTTATTGAAGATCAAAAGAGCAAAATTTAGTAAACTATCGGGACTAGCGTCGCCGTCGGGGATTACTTACTATATCATATCCACAAAGGCCCCCAACGAAATTGGAAAATTCCACCGACGGTTGAGAGCAGCCATCCCCAACAGGGGTTTATGACCACCCCCACGCCGTTCTCCAAAAAGCGCCTCCCGGTGATCGCCCCAATTTCTTACCGATGAGAGGGGAAAGGTATCCTTGACTTGACAACATATTGGCAACTTCACCGATTTTGTTTAGACCTGCAAACTTCGTTGGATACGGCGTTATCTGGTCATGCAATGAATAACGCCCGCGCCATTGAAACTAGTGCGGTACCCGATATTACACAACGATATTGTTGATACCGAGTGGATAAAAATACTTGAAAATGAGCATACTGAGCCGCTGAATGTTACTGAGCGCTACCGTACTATGTGTTGTTTCATATAGACCTACATGAGGTAGCACATTGAGACCATACATTCACGAACATAACGTGGCATTTTTTATGAAGAACAGGCCTATCAATATCGGCTGGGTAGTACCGACAATTTTAGTCTATCTTACCTATTACGATACAGAACGAAAATGAGGAATGTCGATCGATACCGATGTGAATACCGATAATCGGTCCAGCATTACCTTATACATCATTAGTTAAACTACAGCTTCAGGAGGCTTCATCCCGGGACCCCCGGCAGAACTTGAAAGTTACTTTCCTCGTTGACCTCCGTTGATGGCCTAAGTCGACCCCAAGAAATCGTGAAGTGGCTGTTCCACTTTAAAGGACCTTGTTGTTGAGGTTTACCTCTGCGCCGCCCAGTTGTTCCTATAGGTCTACACTTTTTTTCTTCGCTGTTCGGGTTACTCCTCCTCAAGCCGTGTTCATGACTTTCATGTTGTTGAAAGCCTACCTTTCCCAGTAATCGTTGCTCTTCTAATAATAATTGCTCTAGCCTGAAGGGCGCGGTCGTAAGATGTCTGGCTCACTTGCACACTTACATGCATGAGGAGCCCAAGCAATTTTGCAAATGAGAATTACGCGTACGTTATGCCCATAATCACAAGATGTGCATTAACAGCTATCGTGTGCTAGCATTACCAAGAAAAGAAAAAATAAATAAAATAAAGTGCTAAAGCTTTACCACTCTTCTTGCGAAAGCATTGGCATTACAGTTGTCATGCCCATATTAATTATTTACATGTAAAAGTGCACTTTTGCAATTCTGAGGGATAGAAATTCTTGACTGAAATTGAGATCTGCCCCCTTAAATCCGTCACTTAGAATTAAAAAAAATTACATAAACAAAGTCTTCCCAGACTATGCACTTTGTAGTTCCGCTTAAAGCAATGACATCAGCAAATCTTCTTAAAGTTGCTAAGGAAGCTTTAGTTTGACCACTCAGTGTAAAATATTTAGTTTCAGGTTCGAGCCACTTTTCTTCAGGTTTTTTTTTTTTGTCTCATGTACACTTACATAGAATACAAAGAATGGTTCAGTTGACTAATTCTACCGAAATGACTGAATGACTTCAATTAACATTGACATCATCGTATACATAGGAAATTATATACGGTAGTTCACCACGTGCCTACAGTGTCCTGTATATTACAGACGCTCCGTTAATTAAGGCTATCAATACACCAGCAGATAAGCGGTTATTGTCTTCTTAGTTTTTATGTTTATTATTACATTTGCTGCCGTACACTTGAAGCATCCGTGAAGAAGACTAATGATTGTTTTCATCTATACATATAAATACTATTTTTGGCTGTTACTAACGAAGTGACTGTAAAAGCTATCATTACCTTGGTTTCCGTTCAACTAAGCCTGCTGTCAGTGCTATGGAATTGAATTCTTCTAAGAACAGCTTACTGTAGATGTACTACATGAATTTCGACGTGAAGTATTCACTAGCTATAGAACTATTGTCACTAAAACAAGTATTACTGCCATTCCACTACTAAGAGGATCCCAATTATCTTTCATCGTCAGTTGTGCCTGTTTATTTTCAAAGATGGACGCGGCATCCCAAATGTTCAAGTTTGATAAGGGAATTAGGATCTTTGTTGTGGTAATGATTGTAATGTTTATATGTTGGTGTGTAATGATCGTAATTTGTTGTGCGGTTATACTTACAAAGAAACGACAAGCGCCGCCTCCTGTTGCTACCGTATCAAGGAGAGTTGACGACATACAGTAAGGAGACCTTTTACATATCTCTATTTGACCAGCATAAGCGTATGGGACCATATGGATTTGAGGGCACATTTTTTGCCCGAATCTCTTACCCTTTAAAAAAAATTTGTTCGACTTTCTACAGATTCTGCACAATTTTTTTTCAATGGGGGTGGGGTGGGTGGGGAGAGGGGGCACAGTTTCCTTCTACCCCTGCCTAATACGCCTATGCTGATCACCCATCTAAATCAATTCTGTTCATGCCTTATTTCCATATTTTTAATAGATGTAACTTCCATGCATTTAGATGTATCTTCCTTGTCATTCGCTAGCTGTTATATGTAGGTAATGTACTATTGTAGATGGTCTGTTCAGTTTCACTCCGTGGGGGCGTTTTACAGCAGGAGTGTGAGATTCACATGCCGGCCGGGTATGGTGGTTGCGTACTTAACAGAGGGCAGCATACTGCCATATAAGTCCAACAACGCACATATATCAGCACAAATCTCTGTATTTCGGAGATGGAGATATAATATATATATATATATATATATATATATATATATATAATTAATACAGCTACACACATGCACTAATACATAGGTTCTACATTAAGTTTTCTGATTGACCAAGAGCTGTTGGGTAGGACCACCACTCGTCATTGATAGGACATTACTACCAGTGACATTTCCGGGAATCTAGGGGGAGGCCATTGGGCCATGGCACCCCCACGTCAGACAAGAGGTGGTGAAGGGGCGCGAGACGGAGAGATTCCAGGTAGGCAATTTTTTTGGTGGGGGGGGGGATATACTAAATTGCAGTGGTTTACTATGGAATAACAAAGATAGCAATCCCAGTAGTACAAAGGTGAGATCACAAAATATTGCACAATCTACAATTATAAATTAAGTGAATTAACGCCAGTGTTACTGTTCAGCTTTTGACGCCTAAGGGACACGTGACAAAGCGGGCGGGAAGTTTCTAGAAACACCTATAGTAGCATCAGGGCAGCTCCCTGGTAGAACAAGGACTGTCTTGAACAGCTCCAGTCAACAAATACCAATAAAAAGTACGTCAAAGAGTTTGTACATAATAACTTCTGCCTCTCAAAGAACAACATCACAAGTAAAGGTTCTATTCAAATTGTTCAGTCAGCTATTTACAATTGCCAGTAGGAATTTACTGCACAGAGTTAGTAATGCCTGATATCACAACAGCGCTATGAAAAGGGGAATTCCCTTCATTCGTAAATTCTGGAAGTTTCTCTGACATGTGAGTGTTCAATAGTACGAAACATGTAAAGGTAAATAAGTCAGGAAAAGTCCGTGGTTGTAAGCCAGTAAGTATTGATTTAATAAGTCAAACAATGTAACAAACCTCCACTTTATAAAACAAAGTTTATTAATTGATTAATTCTATGAGTAGTAGGGACTGTCCCCCGGCCAAGTTCATGTCATGGAACTAATGTTAATGTTGGTAATGAACGGTGTGGGTCTTGCAATGTTTGCGATGCACAGTGTACAAACTACGTTTTGTTTCTACTTTTCTTAAAGGGGATATGACATTTCCCAAACAAGGGAGGTGCTAGAGTTGCTAGCAACTCCTTGCCCAAACATTTATGCATAGCCCGATAGAGTTCTTAATACAGTTGATAACTGCCTTTTGATTGACATTCATTTGAATAATATAGTTTTACTTTGGTTGGTCAATGATGACTTGTGCAGTCACTTATATTACCCAATTATGCTCACACAGTAACTGTGTTTTAATATATATATATATATATATATATATATATATATATATATATATATAAATATATATATATATATATATATATATGTATATATTATAAGTAGAGTGAAAAGGCTGTATACCAACAATATTTCTCAAAATAGCAAGTTGGATCAGAACAGGATTCACAGACATCACCAAAGAATGAATATAGTAAGAATAAAGTAAATGGTGAAAGTCAACTACAAGCTAACTTAGAAGAGATGGACGAAAAGTACCGGGTTTGGAAGCTTGCGGTTTTTAGTCAACCTCCTTCAGCCAAACTCTATATTCTTCAAAGTTTAGCTGAAGAAGGTTGATTAAAAAGCGAAAGTTTCCAAGCCCGGTGCTTTTCGTCCATCTTTTTAGCTTGAAGTTGACTTTCACCATTTACTTTATTCTTATGTATATATATATATATATATATATATATACATATATATATATATATATATATATATATTTATATATATATATATATATATATATATATAATACGAACAAAAAAAGAGACAAGAAATATGGGAGTACACGTGGAATCTACTTTTAATATATATATATATATATATGAATAAATATAAGAATACACACATATATATATATATATATATATATATATATATATATATATCAACAGGATATTATGCCTCCATAGAAAAATGCTCAATGGAATATAGAGCATTATACAGACAAATTTATTGAGTCGGACTAACACATAATATCTAGATCACGACACGTTTGTTTCGTGAAGGAAACGTACCTTCACTCTTCAGGTGATCGAGTGCGACTGAAGAACAGTGACCTAGGAAAAGTAACTGACGGCCTATTCATGTATTAACTAGTGTTTTAATTTTAACTTTGTGTCTGTGCGTTTGGAATGCAGGGGAAACTTATTTTAGTGTCTTCATTTGGAAGTAAATTCTGAACGCTTATTGAGGAAAGCTTCTGGCGGCTTGTACATCAAGTAAAAATTTTGGTACAGACATAGATTGCATCGTTTAGTAATGCTATTGTAAGGTTTGGCGCGTTTCGGTATTTTTCATTTTAGTACAAAGTCAACGTTTCGGTCTTTTAGTGACCTGATGTATTTACTCAGTTCTGTTGAGTTTCTTTTGTTTGGGTTTGTGAAAGAACTCGTATGGTTGTTATAGCGAGCTTTAAATTCTGTAGAAGAGATTCTTATGTATGTCTGTTTGTCACCAGTTCCTTTAGGTCTATAAGTATGGCCACGAGTACATTTAACTCAGTGCAGACTATAGGTACTGTGCCTCCATTTTGTAGAGGTGTAGTATACAGGTGTTTTTTTTTTTAAATTGGAGGACGGGCTGAACGTTAACTTAGTCAGTTAGTGGGGAGAATTTTACTGTCTGGGGTGACGGAGATTACGTAGAGCCTTTAAAAGTAAGAAGATGCAAAATGTAAGATGTAAGAATCTTTATCATGTGACCAAAGCAGGAACCTGGGTCATTTTATCTCAGTAAAACAGAGCGAAACAGGTAAGGAAACATGTAAAATTACATAAAAATACAAACATAAAAAAGTTGAATAAAACTTAAGTACTATTAAAATTGTACCAGCACACATCGATCGTTATCTGAAGTAATAGAAATTGATGGAAACTATATGACAGTGAAACGAGTAAATTACCATCACTATATAGCGCCCGCGTGTGTAACTGTGTCTTACAGGTTTTCTTGAATGCACTCTGAATGTGTGCGTTGATATGTAATGTGGATATCTTTATTAGGCCTATATGTAGTGAATAGTTTACTCGTGTTAGAGCCTTGCTACAAATATTTATGGTTAATATGTGTCAACTCACAATAATCGATGCCAAACCGTCGCCGTTCAGTAGTTGAACATGCATAAACTGAGGAAATCGTAGTCCGTCAAATATAGTTGACATCGATAAGCATGTTTTGAGTGTTTGTATCACTAGATGATGTGTTCATCTTAAGGCCGAAAATGCCAGATAACTAGTTGTCATGGGAGCTTGTAAAGCGTGCAGATAAAAACATTTTAAAGACAGTGTGGTAACTTTTTCGTTTAACATGGAAAATGTATCCATGCATATACTGCAAGGGAGTCGTAATGGAATATTTTTCCCAAGAAACAGATGATCTGAGTCATTATTTTTCCCTCTTGAGTCATGGGTGGGTGGGTGGGGGGGGGGGTGAACCCCATCCACAATAGCTAGGGGCGCTTGACCGTACTTGTCGCCGAAAATCTTTAATAAGCACTGCCTGACAGGCTCTTGTCCAGACGAAGTGTTCAAGAGGGATGTATTTTTCAGGGGGAAACATGTTGAGTTATGCGCAGGCAGTAGTAATTTTTGTTCTACAAGATTTTTAGTGGCAAAAATTTTTGGAAGGGTTAGGTTCCTTTCTACGTTCCTGCTTCCTGAAAAGGACTATGCCATTTTGTTTCTTTTGATGTTGTCATAATAGTAGCTGGTCGTTCGCGACAAAATGGAGTAGTTTGTAACCTTAAGTTATTTATTATGTGCACCTCGTTATCAAAATGATGTCTAGGATTATTTTCTAATCTACTGTTGGTCTGATTTATCGGCAGTTTGGTGATTATTTATCGACTTGGGAATACAATGTTTAAAGGGCATTCAGGGCTACAGACAGACCGGCCATTTTTAGGCCATATGGAATACTCAGCCAAATAAAAAGGGCCATCTCTCTTCATATGATGATAGTATGCATCTTAGGCTTACATCTTTTCATGTCACGTTGTCAGAAATGACGTCATAAAATTCTCAACGCATTTGCAGGAGGCTTTAGGAAACAAGCATGTTCCAGGCACTGGTATTACCCAACATTACTAATTAATTAAACCTCTTTTACTGTCATCATTTTTGAGATCCATGTCAAGTCTGGGATCCTACTGAAAAAAAAACGGGAGCCCATTCTTCATTTGTGTTCATTTTATGTCAGTCCCCTTTTACTGAAAACCACAATCCTCCCGGAGTGGGAAATAACTTGGGCAACACACTTTACAGGCTTGCTAGCCTAACAGAGACAGGGTTTAGGAAGAAAGATTACAAAAAACGGGGTTTTCTCAAGAAAGAATTTGTAAACCACCAATTAGGATGTGGCTTTTTGGTAGCTATGTCAATACACCTACCGAGTATACATTTATTTCCAATACATTAGACCCACCACCTTGCAACTAAAGCGGTTCAAAAACACATTTACCACTGACAGTGTACACAAAGAACGCGTAGAAATGTGGGTAAAATAGGCAATATGGCGGCGCCCATGGCCGATTCCCGACCTAGGCGGTTTGCCTTTGTTGTAGACGTGTTGTCCCTATCACGAGAGACTTGTAACAGATTGCTACACAATTTGCTTGTACATTACAACCTTCATAATGCACACATCCGTTTTCTAAAGAAGTAAAGGTCCCTACCTACCTGTTATAGAAATTCCAAACAGTTTATGATGTTTTTTGTCATTGTACAGTTGTAAAAAAATTCGGTAAAGCTCATTTAATTTATAATACCAAGAAACTACACAAATGATTTTTTACAGTCGGGATACTTTGAATATTGAGTTTCTATTTTGAATAACCTTGAGTTTCGAAATTTTTGTCTCTGCAACAGTGGTGGGACAAAATTCGTGTAGAATTGCTGGGTATTCCATCCTATATAGCTGCATGTTTGCTAATGCCAAATTAGCATTGTTTATTGGTTTACCACCCCGACTTCATAGTTGTTACAAGAGCATACATCTGCAGAAACACGTTTTCTGTTAGGCCCCTTTTTTTTTTTTTTTTGGAGTTTCTTGGAGACATATTTGATTCTTCACGAAAGTAGTATTTGTGGAAGACAGAGTTTTTTTTTAAAAAAACTTAGCTTATTGTTGTGTGAAACAAAAGTTCGTTACAATCCATAAATCATCCTTGTTAGCTTATCACGCACATCACGTTATGTCGAACGTTGCTGAAAAGACTCGAATGTATTTTCACCAAACTGACCGATTACTGTTTTTATCGTCTATAGTATAGACAAAAACTGAGTGATCCTCCTGGCCGATGTTTTTATTAAAATGCTAGAGTTAACTCCGTTTACCGTTCTCTTTGGCCTGATTGTAAGCGTATTTGGTTGCAGTTTAATTGCATGTTGTATATGGCTGGTGTGTAAAAATGGTCAACCTCATTTACAATCAATGTTAGAGGGAGTCGTTACTACACGGTAAGATTACTTTCCTTTAGTTCGTCATCAGTTACCAGTATACACAGCTTGTATCTTTGTAGTGGTTTATAATGTAGGTTACCGCCACTAGTGGGGTGTGTTAACTTCACTTCCTGTATTGTAGCATAAATTCAGAAACATTCAAAAATTTCAAAAAAAAAAAAAAAAATCAAAAACATACGGCAACACCCACAACGTTTCATACGGGTGTATTTCATTTGATTAATTAACATTAAAAGAACCCGTACAATTAAGATTTTAATCGTCTCGTACAAAACTTGCCATGACCTTTATATATATATATATATATATATATATATATATATATATATATATATATATATATATATATATATATAGCCAATACTTGGGTTGAATTTAATTCAGATCGAATCAGTTACTTACTCTTCGACCTATATATATATATATATATATATATATATATATATATATATATATATATATATATATATATATAGATTAGGTGTTGAGTCACAGCTCCCTGCTACTGATCTGAAAGATGCTTTTTAGCAACACAGTTGTAAAAGGGGCTTATTGAGTTTGTCCACAAAATTCATTTTTTCACATCTGTTAAGATTTACTCACATTTTGATGGTAAATGGTCAAACTAAGAGATTCTGCACATCTGACACACAACTGAAATGATAGGGTAATGAATCATTAAAAGCATTTATTACAAATTCGTGACCAGACACTTTTTTTCAGTAGATATTAACCATATGCAATCCCTTTCCACAAAAACTGCAATTTCTCACATTTTCGGTAACTATAGGAAGTGATACATGAGTAATGAGCTAATTAGAAGCATTGTCATGCAATGATTTCCTTCAAACTTGTCACAAAATAACCAATATCAACTCAATGAGCCCCTTTAACTATTGAAGTGTGCGTCTTTACTTTGACTTTTCTTAAGACCTAATGGATACCTATTTTATTAGGACAGAGTGTGGTACAAGGTGGCCCCAGCATTTTTCATGCACTGTGAGGGGGCAATCTGTACTAAGATACTTTGATATAAAGGACAATTCTTAAAGTGTACCTAAAATCTAAAATTTCAAAAATATATGTTACTTAGCATGAAAAAAGTATCAGAATAGTCCAACTCCCATCACCACAGGACATTCCTGAGCTGAGATATATTCACTCAAATTAAATGGTAGCTTGCCCAATAATTTCTAATGTCATTCTTGTACTACTCGAATTTGTTTCATTGGTTGTCTTTGTTTTTTCGAAAGCCACTGCACCGTGTGCCAATATGTGATCACTATCATACTGTCAAAGGGTGGCTTGGCTATATAAACCCCCTCTGTACATTATGCTATGCAGGGGAACAGTAAATATTTCAAGATCATATGTACATCTTAGTTTCAAAAGGAAACAAAAGCAGGGCTCATGTGAGTTGCACAAGAGGGACGTCACAAATTATTGCGTAATCGACTAGCCTATTTCAAGTTGAATGAATAAATTTCAACATTTTCTATCTCTGCAATAGACTAAGCTATGAAAATGGGAGTTGGATGAGAGAAATTGATTTTCCAACCTCTACAATATATATTCTTGTAATTCTAGACTTTAGGTCCTCTTAAAGTTTAGATCTCTTGTTTGTACATCCTATTTTGGTTAAGCACCACTGCACAGTGGCGTAGCTACGGGGGCGTGAGGGGGCACGTGCCCCCACGAGAAAGCTGTGCCACCCCAGGTGCCCCTGTGGAAAATTTTGGCACAGTTCTGTATATAAGCCCTACAGTATAGAGAGGGAGAGAATTCAGAAATTGGGCCCCCTAGAAAAGATTCGTGACCCCCAGTGCCCCCTGCTCAAAAATCCTGGCTACGCCACTGCCACTGCATGCACTAAACACAGGCCTATATTCACCCTGAGTTACACACTTCAGTGAAGCCACACTAAATGTGAAAAGCTTTTCGCCCCCTAGAAAATAAAAAATCCTAGTCTGGATTAAACTTGTGATCAGTCCGATAAGCAATGATAATAATGAAAAAAAAAAACCTCCATCTTGAAATATATTTAGCCATTCGTGTTAATAGAGGTATTGGGTATCAAGTATCTAAGTTCCAGGTTACCAAATTTAAGATTTTGTGAGTAGCAACAATGGCATCTGCATGAGCAGTAATGATGTCCAATTACAGCGGCAGAGTTTCCCCTTAAGTTCAGGGTCTAAGTTCTCCGACTGGGCAGTAACCCGAAGCCCCGAGAACGACGACTAGTTGTCGAAAGGACATCGACGCCAAAGTTTTTTTGATCGAAGCGAGTAGCAAATTTAGCATTTTAATTAAAGGAAATTTGAAAATTTTAGGTTTTTATTGAAGAAACTTTGGAAAGGTTTTCTTGAAAATTAAAAGAGCCAAATTTAGTAAACTATCGGGACTACTGGTCGCCGTTGGGATAACGTATCAACATTCTGGAAACACCGTGGATTTTGTTAAGGCCAACAAACTTCGTTGGATACAGCGTTATCCGGTCATGCAATGAATTACGCCAGCGTCATTGAAACTTAAGTGTGGTACGGTACCCGATATTACACAACGATATTGCTGATACCGATCGGAACTAATAGCTGAAAAATGAGCATAGTCAAATGCTGAATGTTATTGAGCGCTAACACTATGTGTTGTTTCATATGGGCCTACATGAGGTAAACTATTGAGACTTGCATTCACGAACACAACGTAGCATTTCTATGAAGAACAGGCCGATCAATTTCGGTAGGCAGTATTGGCAATTTTAGTTTATTGTACCTGTACGATACAGGACGAAAATGAGAAATGTCGGTCGATACCGATGTTGTTGAATGTCGAAAATCGGTCCAACATTACTTTATTTACATCATTAAGATATAACTTCAGGAGGTTTCATCCCGTGACCCTCGGCAGAAGGGTTCTTCCCCGACGACCCCCGTTGATGGCCTGAGTCGACCCCAACTGAGAAATCATGAAATGGTTGCTCCCCTTTAAAGAACCTTGGTAAAGAGGTTTATCTCCTCTCCGGTTATCCATATACGGGCACTCCTTTTCCTTCCTCGCTGTTCGGGTTATGCATTATCAATCCGTGTTCATGACTTTCACGTTATTGGAAGCGTACCTTTCCGGTAATTGTTGCTCTTCTAATGACAATTGTTGTAGCCTGAAGGGCGCCCTCGTCCGATGTCTGTCTCACTCGCAGCCTGTGTTCTAGAACACTAACATGCATTAGGAGCCCAAACACTTTCTCAAACGATAATTACACATACGAAAGGCCCATTACTACACAATGTGAGTGCGTTCAGTTCACGTCGCCGAAGAGAGAGGACGTGCTTGATGCCTCACCGGCTCGTTCGACCTCTTCGGGACTTTGGTTTGGTTTTTGTTTGGTTGGGTGTAAATAGTGTATAGGCCTACATATACTGTAATAATTTGTAAGTTAGTTCGAATTCGGGGTTGTGGCCCTTCTGGGTAGTTTCTTGTAGTTTGGTGTTGTCTTTTCGTTTCGGGTGTCTTTGGCTGTTGGAGTGGTGTTGGTAACTTTGTTTTTTTTTGTGAGGGTGTTGTTAGTGTTTGGTTTTTGGGTTGTTGGCCATATCATCCTTTCGTCGGTCTGGCCGTGTCCGTTTTTTAGCACGTAAAAAGCCCCCCCCCCCCCACTACACAATTTACGTTAATAGCTATCGTGTGCTGGCGTTACCAGTTAAGAAAATAAAGCCGTGCTTTACTACTCTTCTTGCGAAGGCATTGGCAATATGGATTTCATGTCCATATTTAGGCCTATTATTTATATGTAAAAGTGCCCTTTTGAGCAATGGAAATTCCTCACCGAAACTGAAAACTACCCCCTTAAATTCGTCACTAGACCTCAGAAAAAAAAAAACGTCAGATACAAACTCCTCTTAGACTCTGCAGTTTTGCAGTTCTGCTTAAAGCTATGGTATCAACTTATAGTTGCAAAGTAAGCTTTTAGTCAACCACTGTACAATACTTAGTTTCAGGTTCCAAACACTTTTCTTCAGTATTTGTTTTGCCGATGGAATGTCTCATGTAAACTTACATAGAATGTCAAGTATGGTGCAGTTTAACAAATCTAAGAATAACCGAATGGTAGACATCATCGTACACATGATGGAATATTACATAGTTGATAACCCGCCAAGTTTCTGCATTATGCTGTAGGCTATAAATAATGATTGCACATTTTCTGTTAAGACAATACATAAGCAAAATATAAGCGGGTATTGTCTTTGAGTAGTATGTATATTGTAATATTTGCGTGCCAGACACGTGATGCATCCTTGAAGACTAATTGTGCATAGGCTTTCTTTATATTACTTGTTAGTGTCGGTCTATCAGTAATGTATGTTTCTCTAACCTACTACATATAAATACTATTTTTGGCTGATACTAACAAAGTGACTGTAAAAGGTATTATTTCACTGGTTTCCGTTGAACGATAGCCTAAGCTGCATAATTGAATCTTTCAGAGAATAGCGTATAGACTTACTACGTGAGTTTCCACGTAACGTATTCATTAGAAGCACTGCAAACTAAAACAATTACTGCCATTCCCTTACTTCGAGGATCCCAATTACCTTTCATCGTCAGTTTTGCCCGTGTTTTTTGAAAGATGCATATGGACACGCGATCCGAATTTTTCGCGAGGGGAATATGGATCTTTGCTGTGGTAATCACTGTAGTATTTCTATGTGGTTTAATGATCGTTATTTGTTGTGTGGCCGCTACACGTTATACAAAGAAACGACAAGCGCCGCCTCCTGTTGCTACCGTATCAAGGAGAGTTGACGACATACAGTAAGGAGACCTTTTACATAACTCTATATGACTAGCATAAGCGTATGGGACCATATGGATTTGGGGGCACATTTTTTGCCCGAATATCTTACCCTTTTTAGAAAAAATGTTTTCCGAATTTCTATTCTGCTCAAATTTTAGATTTTTCAATTTTAGGGGGGGGAGGGGAACAATATTTCCCCCTACCCTTGCCTCATACGCGTATGATGATCACCCATCTAAATCAATTCTGTTCATACCTTTATCTTTATTTTCAGCAGTTATAACCTCCATGCATTAAGATATATCTTTCTCGTCATTCTCCAGCTGTTGTATGTAGGTATATTATGTATTGTAAATGGGTCTATTCAGTTTCCTTGGGGGTGTTTTAAAGCAGGTGTGTGAGATTCACATGCCTGGTTAGGGGGGCTATGTTCAGAGGAAAGCATGCCGCCATATGATATAAGTCCCACAAAGCACACGTAGCACCACATATTTCTGTATTTCGGAGATATTTACAAGTTAATCATACAGCTATACACATGCGATAATAGGCACTACATTAAGTTTTCTTATTGACCAAAAGCTGTTCAGGAAGGATCACCACTCATGTCATTGATAGGACATTACTATTAGTGACACATCTAGGAACCTAGGAGGGGGTCATTGGGCCATAGCAACCCCACGCCACGTAGCTAAGGGACGCAAGATAGCTTCCAGGTCAGCGAAACTACATATATAGTTTCGAGATATGTACTAAAATGTAGTTCTTTATATGGGCGTCCGCAGAAAAAGTTTGGGGGGAATTTCGATTGATCAAATCAGGGGAACTTTTACTCCCAGAAAAGAGCTTAATTGCTAAATGTCGGCGCCTTGTACAGGGGTGTAGCCAGGGATTTGCCGGGGTTACGAAACCTTTAGGCAAACTATGTAAGCGTAGCGCCACTATAGTTTGGCGCGAAGCGCCAAGAAAATTTTGGCCGAAATGCCTCCCAGATCGCTTAAAATGGCACTTCCCAGGCCTTGTGAGTTGCATCTAATCATTTTCTATTTTAAAAGCTCATGTTCCGGAAATTTTGTAGGGATATCATAAAAAAGGTTGATGTTATTTTCTCTTTAAGTTTTTGACTTTCCAGGGGGAAGTGTCTCCCTTGCCCCCCCCCCGCCTCAGGACGCCCGTGGTACTTTACTAGGGAAAAGCAAAGACAGCAATCCTGGTAGTACAAGGGTGATATCACAAATTATTGCACAATCTAATATTGTAAATTAAGAAGAGGAAAGTCAGTTTTAGTTTTCAGCAGTTGGCGACGAAGGGACACGTCACTAAGCGGGAAGTTTCCAGACACTACTATAGTATTTAACTGTCTCAAACAAATACCAGCATAGCGTACGTCAAAGAGTTTGTAATATTACTACCTCTCAAAGAACTACATCACATGGAAAGGTTCTATTCAAACTGTTCAGTCAACTATTTACAATCGTCAGTGGAATTTACTGCACAGTATAGGCTTGCTTATACCTGACACTACAGCGCACTAAGAAGGGGAATTCTGAAAGTTTCTCTGACGTGTGAGTGTTCAATAGTAGGGACGTAAACATGTAATGACAATGCTTACCTTTGAATCTTAAAGGGCAATTCTCGTCATCCCAGGCAGTTCCAGTTCAGTCTCCCAACTATGTAACTTGTGGCTCCTCCCATAACAGTAGTCCTCCTTGTGCAGGCGCAAAGCTACTTTTTTTCATTAAAGATTAAGGCCATGTCCCGTTCAGCATACAAGGCGATAGTGTGTAATCCAAGCACTCTCTCTGCATTGTGTGGAATGTGAGCTACTCTGCACATCTTTTGAATTTTCAAACTTTGCTGTCAATCAAAGAGCAGTCACCAACTGAGAATTTTGATACTCCCACACTAAAATTTTACTTTTGGGTAATGAGTGTATGTCTTTAAGTCTGTAAGGATTGGTTTAATAATACTAGTCGACATGCCACAAGTTTTCTATATTAAGCCAATTACTACCTTTTTCACCTGCGACAATTCTCCATGCAAACAATCCAAGAAATTCTCCTTCAAGTTATTCTGTACGACATTTGACGAAGAAACTTGACACAGAAGCATACAGAAAGTACTTATTAACACTTTCAAGTTAAAGGTCCTCTAAGCTCATCCCAAACAGTATAACAATTCTTCCAACTAATCTAACTTCTAGCCCGCCTCCAATTTAAACACATACACCTGTCTAGTAGTAGAACACTTCCAAGACAGAGCCACAGTAGCCTGCACTGAGTTTCAATTGGAGGCAATATTGAAAATAAGCTGTGTATGAATATGAGCCTGATTAGGAACACTACTGACTGTCCAAGTCATCATTACCAACCAGAGTGAGAGTGGTGCTGTTATTGTTTGAATGAATGCCAATCAAAGTACAGTCATCAACTGGATTTAGAACTGTGGGGATATGTCTAAATATATTTGGGGGATGCCATAGCTCCTTTAAAAGCAAATAACGGTTAATGATATTACGTAATAACTGCATGCAGACATGAAATCGAAGCAGTCGGCAGCGACCGGCTGAAACTGATACTACCATCGTCTCCGACTTACAGCATGTCTAACATTTTACGCTCAACGAATAAAACCACACAGTAATTGTCCATAATAATGGCGATGCAGTTGGTAGTCATTTTCGACTTTGCAAGTTGTATAGCATTCGATGGCCCTGTAATGCAGAAGCACAATTTGCCTGCTCAGCGGACGTGCACCAATCCTGTACCTACATTGGCTCCACTTGTGCAAGTTGTGCACGTCCAAACCCAAAAGGTACATGCGACCCCTGCTGTGAAGGTTATTTTACAACCACTATACGTCGTTGCAGGCTTTTATCACAGGAAACGATGTATGGAGTACTCATCAGTACTGACAGTAGTTGCACGTACATTGTGGTCTGTCTGGTATAGTGGGGTAGTCATTTCCGACTTTGCAATCCACGGTCCCCGTCAAGTTTTTGCAAGCCCAAAAGTCGCGTTTTTACTGCAAAGACATTGGCAATACAGTTGTCATGTCCATATTTACTATTTGCATGTAGAAGTGCATTTTAGCACTTTTGAACAATGGAAATTTTTGACGAAAATTAGGAAACAGCCCCCTTCAGTACGTCACTCGACCTGAATAAAAAATTACACAAACTTTTCTCCGACAATGCTCTTTTATATTTCCGCTTACAGCAATGGTATCAACAAAATTTTTTATGGTAACTAACTTAAGGAAGTAATTTGTGTACAATATTTAGTTCCAGGTTTGGACCACGTTTCTTCAGTGTTTATTTTGCCTAATGTCTCATGTACCGTGCTTACATAAAATTTAATGGTTCAGTTAAATACCTCTATAGAAATGACCGGATGATTTCACCCAACATTGACGTTATTGTATACTTGGGAAATTATATAGTTTACCACGTGTTAAGTTTCTACAGTGTGCTGTATAATTGAAGGTTACATCTCTATGTTTCGACATCTCTATGTTCCGACATCTCTATCTTCCGACAAATCGGCACCAAAGTACATTTTTTGTCGGAACATAGAGACGTCGGAATATAGAGACTTCATTTACGTATCTATATTTCGACACCTCTATATACCGACAACTGACGTCTCTATGTTCCGACAAAAAATGTACTTTGGTGCCGATTTGTCGGAAGATAGAGATGTCGGAACATAGAGATGTCGAAACATAGAGATGTAACCCTATATACCGACTTTTCTATGTTCCGACATCTCTATGTTCCGACAAAAAATTACTTTGGCGCCTATACAAAGTGTACTTCGGCGCCGAATGTACATCATTGTCGGCGCCAAAGTACATTTTCATCGGCGCCAAAGCACACTTTGTCGGTACCAAAGTACATTTTTGGCGGTGCCAAAGTACATTATGTTTCGGGGCCAAAGTCCATTCGCATCGGCGCCGAAGTACATCATTGTCGTCGCCAAAGTACATTTTCATAGGCGCCAAAGTACATTATGTTTCGGCGTCAAAGTACATTTTCATCGGCGCCGAAGTACATTTTTGTCGGCGCCGAAGTACATTTTTGGCGCCAAAGTCCATTCTCATCGGCGCCGAAGTAAATTATTGTCGGCGCCAAAGTACACTACTGTCGGAACATAGAGACGTCGAAACATATAGACGTCGGAATATAGAGACATCGGAACATAGGGTTGTCGAAACATAGAAATGTCGTAATACAGGGATGTCGGAACATAGAGACGTCGGAATATGGGGACGTCGGAACATAGAGACGTCGGAACATAGAGATGTCCCCATAATGGAATGTTTCTGATAATATCGTATCGACTTTACTTCGCCAGTTTCGACGAAACGTATTCATTTGAAGTAGACTGCTACTATAGAACAAGTGGGCTTTTACTGCCATCTCTTACTAAGAGGATCACAATTAACTTTCATCGTCAGTTTTGCCTGTGTTTTTTTGAAAGATGGACACGCCATCCGAAATATTTGTTAGTGGACTTAGGATCTCTGCTGTGGTGATGAGTGTAGCGTTAGCATGTTGGTGTCTAATGATGGTAATTTGTTGTGTGTCTATGCGTTGTACAAAGAAACGACAAACGTCGCCTCCTGTTACTACCGTATCAAGGCGAGTTGGAGACATGCAGTAAGAAAACCTTTTATATATCTCTATACGGACCAGCATAAACGTATGGGGCCATAGGGGTTCGAGGCACCTTTTTTCTTTTGCCCGAACACTATACCCTTTTTGGAAAAATATTGCCCGAATTTTGTGGGTTTTTTTTTTTATTTTTATTTTTTTGAGGGGAAATCGTTCATGCCTTATCTTCATTTTTTAGCAGACTAACCTCCACGCATTTATAGATATATCGGCTTGTCATTCTCCAGCTGTGTATATAAGTCTATAATATATTATAGATCTATTCAGTTTCACTCCTTTGGGGTGCTTCACAGCAGGTGTGTGAGATTCACATGCCGGGTTATGGTGGCTGCGTAGTTATCAGAGGGCCTTATACCAGGGCCTAAGCCTGCGTGGGGCAGGGGGGAAACTGCTCTCCTTAGATTTCCAAATCGTAAATGAAAGTTGGTCTTCTTGAGAAAAAAATACTAAAATGCTGAAACTTACACTATCCAATTATGATTTCAAGGCCCCCAAAACCTGGGAAATCGCAAGGGTCCCTTTCCCCCAAATTTTCCCAGGGAGGTCCCCAGCCGTAGACGCGTTCTTATACGGGTTTATGTTCCTGACGAATGAGCCATCTTCCTCCTACAAGATGCACCGCTTGAATACACCAGCATCATACGCATATAGCATATAAATAGCTATGATTACCTTCATATATTAGCTTAACTCAATGAGCTGGTAAAGAAACATTTTAAAGGGCATAAGCAGTTGTCGCACACTTATTTTGAACAACAGCTAAATCTAACAAATATTCTCTTATTCACTTCAAGTATGTTCAAGTTTCGTGATGTGTTAGAACATAAATATTGTATATTCGAGGTTAACCAAGGAGTTACTCTATACGTGAATTTCATAACTCAGTGAGAAACATACTGTAACAGATTCTCAATAGCCACTCATGAAATAAAATAACCGGGTACACTAACTCAAATTGGGGTGACTGTATTGTCCCTTTAAATTAAAGCAGTAAGTTTTCTTCTTGAAATCTACATTTGTGTCTTAAGCATAAAATCTAAACGTAAGTACTGTTTAGTTGCAACTTCAACTTTAATGTCTAAAGTGTGTAACTTCCCCTCATCTGGGAGACATCTCGACCGAACATTTTCTTGCAAGGCCTAGGGTACGGTTACGCACCAACTCATGGTGCCCCCCCCCCCCACATAGTGGCGTACTAAGAGCGCTCGGTAGGAGCCCGCACCGAGTGTTAGCCTTGTAAGGGTGTCATGCCATACAAAACGGTACTATCTTTGGTAAAGCTTCGTGAAACGTTGAATTGATTATATGTTTAGGAATCCTCATTATTTAGTGATTTTACTATTTTTATAGGTTGTTATTGAACAGTTGAAGGGGATGTTGCTTCAGGGGAGGGATGACACCGCGACTCTTTGAGAAATTTTTTCTTGTACTAAGTTTTCCTGGATCCAAAGTGGTGTTATCTTTTGTAAAGCTTTGGACTGATAACATGATCTGAAATTTTAATTATTTACTGAAAACTTTATGCAGCATAAATTTTTTTCTCAAAGAGTCGCGGTGTCATCCCTCCTCTGAAGCAACATAACCTTCAATTACGACCTTTAAAAATAGTAAAATCACTAAGTAATGAGGATTCCTAAACATATTATTAATTCAATGTTTCACGAAGCTTCACTAAAGATAGCACCATTTTGCATCCAAGCCACCTCACAAAGACAAAAATTTCTCAAAGAGTATAGAGTGACATCCCCTTCCCTTAAACAGCACCTTTGGACTTACCCAAGCCAAAAATAGGAAGATTATCACTAAATATTCAGATAATGACAATTTGTAAAGATGTAATCAGTTCAAAACTTTGCTAACGACAGCACAATTTTGCACCCAAGCCAGGCCTTACATGTATTCTCTTCTGCACCATCACCCAGGGTGATTCACGTCAGGCGTTTAGCCAGGAATTGACCAAGGAGGGGGCGAAGCGTGAAGGCAAACTGTCGAAGCTTAGCGCCACCATAAGTTGACGCGAAGCGTACAAGAAAATTTTGGCCAAAAAGGCCTCCCAGATCGCTGGAAATGGCGCTTCCCAGGCCTTGTAAGTTGCATCTAAACATTTTTTTTATTTTGAGTTACTAGCAATATCATAAAAAATTATTCAAAAAATACAAAAATATGCTCAAAGAGGGGCCGGCTGCACCCTTCCCCCTGTTTATGCGCCCTCCTGACATGCACAAGTGAAAAGGGAAGAGTCTGCGCGGGTGTCAACTATCATTATAGTCACGTCGCTTGGTGCTTCGCTTAGATAGTGTCATGAACTGCCTCCCCTAGAGATTTCTCCCAGGCTACGGCCCTGCATATACCGTCATATGATATACAAGTCTCACACAGCACACATCGCATATCTCTGTATTTCGGAGATATTTACAAGTTAATCATAAAGCTACACACATGCGATAATACATAGGCACTACAATAAGTTTTCCTATATTGACCAAGAACTGTTAGAGAAGAACCACAACCTATGTCTAACTGTAACATTTCTAGGATTCGGGGGGGGGGCATTGGATCATAGCATCCCCAGGCTAGGTAGTGAAGGTCGCGCGAGATAGCTTCCAGCGGGCGAAATGTGTGTGTGTGTGTGTGTGTGTTTTTTTTTTTTTTGAGGGGTTGGAGATATATACTAAAATGCAGTGGTTTAGGCCCACTAACAAAAAAACAAACATAGCAATATCACAAATTATTGCACAATCTGCTTTTATAAACTAAAGACATACACTCGTCACCCCAAAGTATATTTTTAGTGTGGGGGTATCAAAATTCTCAGTTGGTGACTGCTCTTTGATTGACAGCAAAGTTTGAAAATTAAAAAGATGCAGTTGTTCACATTCCACACAATGCAGAGAGAGTGCCTGGATTAGACATTACAGCCTTGTATGTTCACCAGGACATGGCTTTAAGGAAAAGTATAGGCTTGTGTCTGCACCATGACGAGCTTTATACAGTTTTGGGAGGGGCAACACGTTGAAAAGTTAGGAAAATTGTAACTTTCTGGGATGACGAGATTTGCCCTTTAAGGAAATGAATGTCAGTTTTCGTTACCAGCATTCGACGCCGAAGGGACACGTTACTAAGCAGGAAGTTTCCAGACTCCGGGCCCCTATAGTAGTGCAAAGACTGTTTCGAACAGCTCCAACAAATACCAACAAACAACAGTACGTCAAAGAACTTGTAATAATTACTGTCTCAAAAGAACCACATCAAAAGAAAAGGTTCTATTTAAACCGTTCAATCAGCTTTTTACAATTGTCAGTAGAAATAAACTGCACAGTATAGGCCTAACTAATGTCTGACCCCACAGCGGTATAAGAAGGGGAATTCCCTTCATTCAATCCTGGAAGTTATGGAAGTTTCGCTTTGAAGATTGTTTTTCGTTATTCCGAAGGGGCGTTATTCCGAAATGAGAATTAGGGTCGTTATTCCGAAGGATCTTTATTCCGAAGGGTCGTTATCATTATTCCGAACTGAACATAAGAGTCACTCTTCCGAAGGGTCGTTATTTCGAATATCCCAAATGCTGTAGAATAGCTTGAGCCGGTTTATCGTACATCAGGCTATTGGTTTAGGCGTTGGACGTGTGATCCAAGGATAGCTGGTTCGACTCCCGTCTTGCTATGTTGTGTACTTGGGCAATGGCTTCTCTCCACCCAGGGGTTAAATGGGTACCTACTGAGGTGAATTGTCATTGGACGCGCCGTTAGAGCTGCTGCCGCACTGGAGGGAAAGATTAAATTGAGCTATTACGAAAATAGTATTTTCCTTTCCTTCATTGTGCATTATAAAAGGACATCTAAGGCTGGCAGATACAGTACCGGTGTAGGGCCTCTTGAAAGCTTTGAATCAATCATATAAAATGGGGCAATGACATAATGCTTATTACATGACATCCAAATGATAATTTAGAGTATGACGCAAAGCACTTTACATCTATAATATTTTTACTAATTTTGAAAGAAAATACAGACGTCGAACAGCTTCCAGCAATGGGGAATGGGAGGGAGAGTATAGGTGCAGGGAGGTGATATTAGACCTCCCTGATAGGTGTAGCAAAGGGGTGAAGGACTAACATACGCGTTTCAGAATGCTTTTTCGTCGTAGGTGTCTTGACAATCACCAGCTATGCCGATAATGGCTGCGCGCTAAGCGCTCGGCAAAAATTTTGAACCAGAATGCAAAAATGCATTGAGGTTTCGATGATATATGTTCTATTCCAAATAATGCCATGCTGTCCTATGTCTTTCAGTCACTGGTCAAGTGCTATCTTAACATGTTGGAAAAATAATTTTAGGTTCATATTTGATCTTGGGAATTCCTTGGGAAATTTTGCATTTTGACATGATGACATCTGATGACTTGGGAATTCTTGGGAAAATTTGCTTTTTGCCTTCTGGTGAACTCATGAGACGATCTTGGGAATTCTTAAAATTTTGCTTCTTGACCCCAGATGACCTTTGACCTCCATCAAAAACAATAGGGTTCTTCCTCTTACCATAATGCATGTACATACTAAGTATGAAATTTATTCAAGCTTCCTATCTTGAGATATCATGTTAAAAACATTTTCAGTGTTTGACCCCCGGTGACCCTACATGACCTTTGACCTCCACCAAACATGATAGCATTCATCTTCCCACCATAACACATCCACATACTACATATGAAATCTATCCAAGCTTCCTATCTTGAGATATTGTGTCAACATGGTTTTCAGAGTTTGACCTCCGGTGACCCCAGATGACCTTTGACCGCCACCAAAAATGATTGGGTTCTTCCTCTTACCATAACACATCTACATACTAAGTATGAAATTTATCCAAGCTTCCTAACTTGAGATATCGTGTTAACAAGGTTTTCAGCATTCGACCCCTGGTGACCCCAGATGACCTTTGACCTCCACCCAAAACAATAAGGCTCTTCCTCTTACCATAACGCATCTACATACTAAGTATGAAATTTATCCAAGCTTCCTATCTTGAGATATCGTGCACACAAGGTTTTCAGGTTTTGACCCCCGGTGACCCCAGATAACCTTTGACCTCCACCAAAAACAATAGAGTTCTTCCTCTTACCATAACACATCGACATACTAAGTATGAAATTTATCCAAGCTTCCTACCTTGAGGTATCATGTTAACAAGGTTTTCAGCATTCAACCCCTGGTGACCCCAGATGACCTTTGACCTCCACCAAAAATGATAGGGTTCTTCCTCTTACCATAACACATCTACATACTAAGTATGAAATCTATCCAAGCTTCCTAACTTGAGATATCATGTTAATAAGGTTTTCAGCATTCGACCCCGGTGACCCCAGATGACCTTTGACCTCCACCAAAAATGATAGGGTTCTTTCTCTTAGCATAACGCATCTACATACTAAGTATGAAATTTATCCAAGCTTCCTATCTTGAGATATCGTGTTAACAAGGTTTTCAGAGTTTGACCTCCGGTGACCCCAGATGACCTTTGACCTCCACCACAAACGATAGGGTTTTTCCTCTTACCATAACACATCTACATACTAAGTATGAAATTTATCCAAGCTTCCTATCTCGAGATATCGTGTTAACAAGGTTTTCAGAGTTTGACCTCCGGTGACCCCAGATGACCTTTGACCTCCACCACAAACGATAGGGTTCTTCCTCTTACCATAACGCATCTACATACTAAGTATGAAATTTATCCAAGCTTCCTGACTTGAGATAATGTGTTAACAAGGTTTTCAGCATTCGACCCCCGGTGACCCCAGATGACCTTTGACCTCCATCAAAAACGATAGGGTTCTTCCTCTTACCATAACGCATCTACATACTAAGTATGAAATTTATCCAAGCTTCCTATCTCGAGATATCGTGTTAACAAGGTTTTCGGAATTTGACCCCCGGTGACCCCAGATGACCTTTGACCCCCACCAAAAATAATAGGGTTCTTCCTCTCAATATGGGGCATCTATGTACCAAGTTTGAGAACTGTCAGAGTTTCCCTTCTTGAGATATCGTGTTAACGAGCAGTGTCACAAACACACATACACACACATACACACATACACACACACACACACACATACACACACACGCACATACACACATACATACACACATACGCCATCACGAATGCATTGGTTTCTCTTATCATCGAAACCAAAAATGTATAACGGCAAATACGTACTTTCAACCTTCCACACCATGCTACAAATTAGATTAAAAGATCCCAAATTGATACGAGGCCCCCACAGTTGCTTGGAGATGTATCTCTCGGAAAGTGACGTGATAAGATTAGTTCCAATTACCTCAGTAGTGGTCATGAGATGCAGTGCAAACAGTGACGCATGCGCGCGAAGCGCGCCAAATTTTTTCATTAAATAAGATTCCATGACAAAACCTGCATTCAGAATCTGTATCGAGACACTTTCAATTGCCTAACGTACCTACATGCCACTCAAAAAGCTAGTCTTTTACCTGGAAATTCGTGAAAAGCTTTCAACTTTTGCTGCTGTGCTTCTCCGGGAGTTGCGCCGTTCTGATAGTTTGAGAAACATTTGTGATAGAAAATGACTACAATAGATCCATCACATACATACATACATACATACATACATACATACATACATACATACATACATACATACATACATACATACATACATACATACATACATACATACATACATACATACATACATACATACATACATACATACATACATACATACATACATACATACATACATACATACATACATACATACATACATACATACATACATACATACATACATACATACATACATACATACATAAATATTCCGTGGCAAAGGAGAGATTTGATTCGATATTACGTGAGGAAAATTACGTTTGTTATTATTCTCACTTGATGTAGTTGAAAAATATATGCAAAGTTGACAAAGGCTCATTCGTAAATATGTGCTAGACTGAGATATTAGAAATTCCACCTTGTATTTCAGATTTTCCGACTATCGTCGCTCTGACGAACTTGGGGGGAGGGGTGAGGCACCCCCACAGCCCCCGGTCGCGACGGCCCTGTTCATAAGTACCGCTAAACTACATTGTGTTCAGAATAGTAGGTTACTGTTATGTGTCAACCCACAATAAGCTATGCCAAACCGTCAGTTCTTCAATATACACAAAGCAGGGAGGTGTTATCAGAGTCCGTCAAATATGGCTTACATGATAGGCATGTTTTGAGCGTTTGTTTGGCTCGATGGTTTCGTCAAAGGAGCTGGGTAGTGGCGTACTTCCGAAATGAAAACGTCATACCAAACGAGATGTTTACCCTCAGTGTGAGGATAATATTGAAAATATTCCTCTTAATACGTTTTAAATTCTCATTTATAATAATTTTTGCAATGCAATTTAGTGATATCGTTCCTACATGTTTTCTAAGATTTTCGATTTTCCACTTACAAGATATTAGACAATTTGTTTTTTTAATTTCTAGTTCGGTTACTTTTTCTTCTGGCGCAGATATTTTTGAATCGTTTCCATTTGTAACGGTTCTGTTCGGTAGCAGTGCTAACGTTAGCCTTAGACTAGCGTTAGCGCCTAGGTCTACCACGAAAAACAAACTCATTGATCGGAAAAAACAATTTCAATTACCTGCAAAATTGATAATGTTGTCCATGAACCCTCCAGCAGATGATGAGCGAAAAATAGTCGTGTGTCTTAATTACTCTTAAGTTAAATTTATCGCACTGAAACACGCAACGCGAATATACTACACACGTTCGTACGATGTGAGTTGTATACTACGGTGCTAAACACAATGCATGGATGGTTTCATCGGTTTCGGATCAAATCGATAAACCAAGAATCATGACCAAATGTGACGTAACGAAGTAGGCGGGTCCGAGAATTTATTCTGTTTTGGCGACTACCCAGCTTCTTTAAAGATTGTTGTTGAAATGCAGTATTTGTTTGTCTTCCATTTTTCGGTGGATCAATCCTTGAATCCGAGTGAAATGTTGCTATAGCTCTGATAAACTTTATTGTATCTCATAGACCTACGATGGTGGACTGAGGCTTCGGGTTACCCCTCCCGAGTTCGAAAAAGCCTATATTTCAGGCTGATTTTTGAGAAAAATTAGGCACTTTTCTTGGGAAATAAACTTCATTCCTTGGCATAAACTAGGTAACCCTCCATAGAAAAATGTTTCTAGATTCTAGATCCAGGCTCTTTTGTTACACAATCAATTTAAGGCAGTAATTTACATACGCACATAAATGGACAAACCAACAAACAAACTAATACATTTTAGATCATTCTAAAGTGATATATTTTCGAATACTTATACTCCAGATTTTCAATCCCTTCCTACACCATCAAGTCTTCCCTACACCATCAGGATCCAGGAGACCCCTCTGGGGACTTAAAGGGAAGGGGCGGGGCGATAAAGCCCATCCACGGCCGACCCTTATATAACATGTAACGAAGTCTTCTCTAACACCACAAGAAAGTGGCTTATTACAGCGTAAGATTGAAATTCAGAAGAAGACACCATTTATTTAATACATACCGGTAGTTTTCCATATTTTCCTAGTGAGCATTCGTACTTTTTTCCTGGTATGCCTATCACACAGTATGCCCTCAGCGTGGTTCTAATCGGAATGAAAAGTCAACATTATCCGCCTCAGGCAGGCCCGTAGCCAAGGGGGAAGGGAGGCGGGGACACCCCTAGAAATTATTTCCCCCTAGAAGGTTTTAAATAACTATACCTATCGCCTTAATACATCCTAAAACATCTTGCCCCATGAAAAGTGTTTCACCTCCCCCGAAGCTATCTCGCTCCCATACAGTGCTTTGTATGCCTTTCGGCCTGGGTTTGGGTAAATATACAAAATCAGAAAGATCTATTATAGAGATTCTGGTGACGAAACAATAGAACTTTCAACATCTTCGTTGTTCTTATTGTTAGTGCATGATTGTTATGATATACCTGTCGAACTTTTGCCTTCATTGGTCCGCACTGCTGAAAAGGGGTGGCGCCAGGATATTTGCAACGGGTTGGGGGGGGGGGGGAGCTCCCCGAAACCTCGACATAGGTGACGGATTGTGCGAAGGATGGCAAAAGCGAGTTATCTTTTTAAGTGCGACAAACGTTCAGCCTTCACTGAGGAATATTTAACAAAACGAAATGGTTTTTATTGAGGAAAATTTCAAAATTTGGGGTTTTATTGAAGAAAACTTGAAAATTTGGGATCTTTACTGAACACACTTTAAAAATTTCTTTTTTTTTTATCTAAGAATCAGTCTTTTTTGAGAGCAAAATCATGAAAGCCGTCGGCGAGTTTTCTCCGTCGGGCATTATATGCTTTATAGTACCCATCAAGGTTCCCCGACGGAGTTGGGGGAAGCCTTCCCTGATTGGGGGAGTTTATGACCCTTTCCACCAGTTCCCCCTCTTTGTGGGCCGAGTGAACCTTTCCCGGAATTGGCCTTGAGATTCGTAACTGCGACTCGTCTATGTTTAAAAAGATCCTTTCTTCGCTGTATCCTATTTATAAACTATCATGCATCTTCACTCTTATATATTTCCTGTTAGGGGACCAACATTCCCAAGGTATCATCGCTTCTTTAGTTTTCACTCAAACCTTCACTTTCAATTTATTATGTTTAATGTTTATATTATGTTAAAAACTATGTGTATGTTCACCTGAATATACCTTGTTTTATATCGCTGAAGTATAAAGTTCGTACAATTGAGTTTATCAGTTGAATCCATAGGCGTGCGAGGCGAGGACGGGCCGTTGGAAAGGGGCTGGGGCGATGCAGCTCTCCCATTCAGGCACCAAATTTGCTATTTTTTGGGCAAAATAAACACTATTTTCAGACAAGCATGCATTAAAATTTCTGAAAAAGTGCTGCAGCCCCACTATCCCAATTGCAAGTAGTCTTGTACGCTAATCATTAACCTATTATGGATGACGCTGATCACATTAATTATGACTATGCATTTCTTTTGTTCTGTTACTGGCTACCACCTTTCATCAAGGCACGAGATAATGCCATGGTCACTTTGAAGACATTCAACTATGAGTTCATAACCGCCTTTTGATTTTGAAGATAACTGCAGAATTAGGACGTAATCAAAATTCTGAGGATGGACTCGAATTTCCATACTCAATCCCTCTCTCCGCTCTTTCGGTCCCCTTCGTGACTGAAAAGTGAGGACCCGTTTTGGAACTTTCATTTACCTGGCATATAAGGTTTAAAATGTATTCTGTTTTCTTTAACTTTTTCCAGAACGCAGCCACGACCAGTACAGAACAACCTAGCCTTTCAACCGGACGGTCTACCTCCTCCTTATGAAGAAGCAATAAAGATGAAACCGCTCCCAATTGGCAGGGTCTGATCCGATAACGTCCCATGGAAAAGCTTGTTGCAACCTGGGAAGAATTAAATGCATCTTCATGCTGCGAGCCTGGTCTACATATGAGGACTGAGATAAATCCTCTGGTGGCCCTATGACGTCAAGAGAATGTAATATCATGCCGACGTACGATTCCCACTAACACTCAATAAAGGTTTACGTACTAACAATTCGTCTTCCAGTGCAATAACTTGAGGTGAACTTATTCAATAATTGTGCCAACTACAATTTTACGACGATCAAAAATAATATGTAGTCGAAGATTATTTTATGAATTTTTGTACATTCACGGAATATGGCCTTGAAAACAATTTTATAAAGTGGTGTTTCCTACATTATGTAGGCCTATTGAGTATACAGCCTTGTTCCGATCAGGGAGTTGTTATTTGGCTAACAACTCCCTGTTCCAATCATTGCACCTAAATAAAACGACGAGCACGAATTCATGGTACGATTCAAAACGGGCACGTACAAACCAATGAACCTTTGTTGACGCCATTCTACATCAAGCTTCTGAAGAGGGAGGACCTACTAAACTGGGCCCTTACGAAACAGTGCTGTAAAGCTGTCTTGTAGTTCCCTGTAGTCACAACCTTTCAATATATATATATATATATATATATATATATATATATATATATATATATATTGAGGTGATGGAATCCACGTGTGCTCCATACAAAAAATACGTGCTTCAAAATGTCAACCGGCCTGTTGGCCTTCTTAACGTCTAATATATATATATATATATATATATATATATATATATATATATATTATTTATTTATTTTTATCTATATATATATATATATATATATATATATATATATATATATATAACTATTTATCATTTTACGTATCATTTTAGAACAAAAGCCATTAAAGCTAAATAGCATGGGAGAAGTCTCTCAGGGACAGTTCACTACATTACCTACGCGGAGCGCTAGGTAATTTTCTAGGTTAAGTTGCAGCTCCGGGACTGATCCTTCCTTTGTCACCCCGTGCAGGGGTGCCGTCCAGGGGTGGGGTAACACTTACGTGAGGTGGTTTAAGTGCAACATGGTGCTATCTTTGTCAAAGCTTTGAACTGGCGATTTGTATGAGAAATTCTAATTATTTACTGATGTTTCGGCTGTAGCATGGAATCCCTTCAAGGCTGGTGCCCGGGGCGGATCTCTTAGTGCGCCTCCATTGTTAGCGTAGAGTAGACCTACCGAGAAATTTGTCAACAAAATGCTTCACACAGTGGCAGAAATGTCATATTTAAAACCTTGTAAGTTGCATCTAAATATCCTTTTTGTTTGAGATTTCATGAACTAGAAATCTAGACTTCAAGAAGAATGGTAAATATGAAACAAGGGGGATGGGGAAGAAGATTTAAAACTTACCCTGCAAGTTCATTGACTGTAGTATGTAATTAAAGTTAATTGTATTGTCTTTCAAAAAGCATGCTGTAGCACAGTGTGAGAAACAGTGATAGAGCCCCTTATCGCAAAGGTTTCAAGCGTATTCAACACTCTAAAAGAGGTCTGGTCAAGTTTGAACCGAATCTGATCAGAGGGGCACTGAACAGGAATCTGATCAATTATTTGACTAGATTTGATTCAGAAATGAGCTGAATTGGTTCACTTTTGAACCGGATGTGGTCAAATTTTTGACCAGATTCCTGTTCGGTGCCCCTCTGATCAGACCTTTTTTAAAGTGAAGTTGTGTGCCACATAGAAGGAAGGGGATTAATCCGCCAACCACAAAACAATGCGTCTACGACGAAGATCGGTGGATTGCCCTGGGATACTTCGGAAAAATGATATTAATCGGGCTTTAAAGGCCTTAAAATCGTGTTAGCGACAATGTAAATATCGGTCCTTCCAATATTTTTCCATTAAGAGTTTGTAAATCACGCGAAGCGCGAGGAGGGGGGAGTGCACCTTGCCACTTGCAGGGTATGGCTCTGGCAATATATAAGATTTTCTTTGTATTCCGACTATTTTTTATTCCAACATTACTTTTGAATATAAAATAATTCAGTTGAAGTGATTTTAACGAAGTAAACTTACATTAGTTTTTCTGAAGAATTTTTGCAGTACTAAATTCTGTTCTTGCGTTTATGCGTTTACCGACTCTCTTTATAAGAGTTTTACAAATGATACACAGAAGTTTGTACACTTGTTATACAGTTTCAGTGAGTTTTACGCGAGATAATCCTATCCTATAAACTTTGTAAAATTGTTTTAATAAGTATTCAAACACCTCCAGATTTTCCCACAATTTCTTGTTAAAACAACACCAGCACTGGGACTAATTTTCAAGCATGTGGATAAATTTTACGGGTTTTACTCAGATTTTGACATTTTCGTCGTATTTGAGGATTCTTAATCCTTCCCATACAAATATGATTACAGTATGATTTTCGAAGGCTTTTTATTTGTTGAAAATTTTTTAATAAAATGTTAACGAATTCATGAATATGTATATAATGTAAATAACGGAATTTATATTACATATTAATTTTATACTAAGTGGATTTATTTTTGCAAGACGCATTTTCCCGCTTGTACTTGAATGTGCTTCTGCCTGTGAATTTGTTTTTGAAGATAGATTTTAAACATTATGGAACTCTATCCTGTAAACCTGATATTTTCGTGGTTCTAAATATAAATCCAACTTTTTTCCAATGTTATGATGATATTCTGATATTTTCAAAGAAAATTGAATTTTATAGTGCTATTGCCACCTGATTTTGATATTTTTTGTTCCTTAGTATAAATGTAACTTCAAGGAAGTCTTTCCATGTCATACTAATGTTTGACGTTTCCTGAAATTACTGAAACTCTATAGAACTATTGCAATGAGATACTGATGTTTTGATGTTCCTTAGAATAAGTCCAATACTTAGGGAAATATTACCTTGTAATACCAATGTTTTGATGTGCCTTAAAATAAATCCAACTTGATGACAATATAATTGTCAAAAATTTTCATGGTTCTGTAAAAATACAACTTTATCGGTGTACTGTAATTCTAATCCAAATGTCAATGCACGCAGACCTAACAATTTCTTTGTTCAATCTTGAAACCGCACCTCCAACCGGAACCTACCGACTCACCCAGACATCCCATAATTTTCACCCATTACAATTACCCCCAACCAGAAAGTTTGGAGGGAATAGTCCGAGGAATGCTGTCCGGATAATTGTCGGGGGAGGGGGGGGGTGGGGTATCCGAGAACCTTTTGCAATATCTTTTGTAACATCTAAATAAAAGACATGCATATTTGGAACCGTTCAGCTTGTTCTGCAAAACTAAGTAAAAATCATACATTATTAAAAATTGATCAAATGAGCAAATTAAAAAACACTGGTCTATAGCCTTTCATTTTTATCATGTTGGCCAATTTGGATTATTCTTTCACTGTCTGATTTATTAACTTGTTTTCATAAGTAAAATGGTGCTGATTATGAGTGTGAGATCCATTTTGCGATATCATGTTTCTAACTTAAATTATGAAGTGCGCAGACTCATTAATTTCTTCGCGCTGGCAAAAAAGGGCATGTCACTGTAAAATAACGCAATCAGATGTATCTTTGAGATCGAGGTAACCATTTATCACGAACTAAAAATAGATAAAAATGATCATGTAATCTACAGTGACTAAAAATCTACATGATTAAAACTGCATGGTCCATGGATACAGGAAATTACAAAACGCAAGAGAATTAGCATGAGTCTGTTCATATTTACACAACACGATAGAACATGTTCTTCAATAACAGTCATACAGCTATAAAATAGCTTCTCGAACTCGGCAATTCCGAATCCCTAAAACACGGCAAAGCATGCAAAGCATGAAAGCACAAGCCATTCTTATTTTACAGGCGTGTAAGATTCAACAGATATAAATCATCTATAGTTACATAATGCATAAATACCGTAATAAGCTACTCGCATATCTTACATTCAATTAAAGGAGACCATTAAATAGAAAATACCAGAATTTATGCATAGCTCCGACTGGTGTGTCTTGCGATTATTTCAAACTTTGCTCATTTTGGGTCAATTTTTACTGATACAAATATTGATAAAGTTTAGCAATAGCTCGATGAGATGGCACTAAATTGGTACCGTATATGATAAGGTCGTTTGAGTAGATAAAGTGCTGTTTCACGCATGTGCAGAGAAACTGTTGGTCTGCGGGCTTCATAAACTCAGAAATAATTACCATAACAAATTTCATACGAATAATTAGTCTTACTGATTCCTTGCCAAAAGGGGGTGCATTTTTACACTGAGGTTCGTCTCTCAAAGTTTTACTTCTTGACTATATCACATTTTACCATGTTGTAACAATTGGACCTCTGCTGACCTCACATAACCTTTGAACCACACCAAAAAATTGAATAACAAAATATTAAACAAGACTGTGCTTCCTCCCTTGTAATGTCATGTTTACAAAGTTTCAGTTTTTGACCTCTGGTGACCTCTAATGACTTGTGACCTCCACCAAAAACAACAGGGTTCCTCCTCTCAACATTACAAATCTACATGTTAAATATGAAAAGTCTCTGTCATCGCTATCATGAGAAATCGTGTTTACAAGCCATTTACAAGGTTTTGCAGTTTAACCTCCGGTGACTTCAAATGACCTTTGACCTCCACCAACGACAATAAGGTTCCCCCTTTCATCATGACAAATCCATATACTAAATATGAAAAGTGTTCGTCATTGCTACCTTGAGATATCGTGTTAATAAGCCTTTTGATTTTTTACCTCCGGTGACGTCCAGGGGCGTAGCGAAGGTGTTATCTCTAGGGGGGTGTGGAGATTATGATTTGCCGACGGATCTGGTAAAGCGTAGTGCGAAAACGAGCTTTAGCGGGTGGGGTCTAGGGCCCCGCCTAAGGACCTCTGCTGGGGTCCAGGGAGCGCAGCCCCCGAAGCTCTGAGGTTGAAGTATATCTCTGGGTGAAAAATTAAGTCTCAGGATGGAAATATTTTGGTTAATAATGCATCAATAAATACAAACTAGATCCCACTAATTTTAATGTATGAGGCTATCCCTCTCATCAGGCCGCTATAGTTTTAGGCGGTTGGGATCCCACAGCCCGCCAGTGCTTTAACTAAGACGTTTTCTCAATGCGACATTTACTGATCTGTGGCCTGGGGGAGGGGGTTAAGGGAGGGGGTGTCCCCCTCCCCTTTGGAAATTTTTGGAATTTGTAAAGTTCCTAGATCGAAAATGGTGTAATATTTAAGTGCATTTCTGCTCTTATGAGGAATCCAAAGTTTGCACCCGTGTAGAATTTGCTCGTCAGATTTTTTTTGTGCGACAATTGTCGCCGCTTATGAGACATTGTCGCACAAATAGGGGCTGGCTAAAACACTAAGCCCACCTAAGGGCCCCTGGTGGATTCCGGAGGGCGAAGCCCCCGGAAGCTCTGAGGTTTAAGTATATCTCTGGGTGAAAAATTAAGTCTCAGGATGGATATATGTTGGTTCATAATGCATCATTAAATACAAACTAGATCCCACTAACTTTAATGTATTAGGCTATCCCTCTCATCAGGCCGCTATAGTTTTAGGCGGTTGGGATCCCCCAGTGCGCCAGTGCTTTAGCTAGGACGTTTTCTCAATGCGACATTTACTGATCTGTGGCCTGGGGGAGGGGTCTAAGGGGAGAGGGTGTCCCCCTCCCCTTTGAAAATTTTTGAAATTTGAAAGGTGCCAAGATCGCAAATGGTGCAATATTTGAGTGGATTTCTGCCCTAGTGAGAACCTCAAAATTTGAACCAGGGTAGAATTTGCGTGTCGGATTTTTTTTTGTGCGACATTTGTCGCCGTTTATGCGACATTGTCCCACAAACAGGGGCTGGCTAAAACTGGGCCGGCCTTAGGGCCCCTGGTGGGGATCCGGGGGGCTTCGCCCCCGGAAGCTCTGAGGTTTTAGCATAATCTCTCGGTAAAAAATTAAGTCTCATGCAGGATTGGTATATTTTGGTTCATAATGCATTATCCAATGCAAAGATTCCGGTTAATTCTAATGTGTTAGGTTATTCCTCCCATCATGCCACTGTACTTCAGGAGCTGAACCTTTGCAGTTTAAACTCTGGTGACCTGAAATGATCTTTGACTCCCACCAAAAACACAAGGATTCTTTCCGGCTCATCATGACAAATCTATATGCCAAATATGAAAAGCGTCCGTCATTGCTAAATTGAGATATCGTGTCACATTTACACATACACACACGACATCACCATCGCTTAGATTCCTTGCCTGCCTTCGGCAAGGAATCAAAAACATGCTTTCGCAATACAGAATTTATATTCATAATCATGGGCCCCTTCTATTCATTTAATAGCTTTGATAAATCATCCGTCTTCGAATCATTGCCCAAAAACTGGCCAAAAATGAGAACAATACAATTTTGTTTATTGTTTGTTCATTTTGCATCAGTTTTTAATAATGTTTATTTAATGATATTTGACAAGCACGATGAAACGGCACAAAATACACTTTAAAAACAGATAAACTTTCACCCAAATTGGGTCCGTATGCCACCTTCTAAACTGTTGGGCAAACCAAATACCCAAAATTGGTAAAACAAGTTCCCACGTTGGGTGAATTTTTACGAAGTAAAAGGGTAATTTTTTAACCAGCTTAGGTAGTTCCTTACCCAACAGATATTTGATAATGTGCTTTCACGCGAGAAGTTAGTGCGATATGTGGACAACGTAAAAATGTAACAAAAGAAATGGCCTGCTGCAGCTACCATTGATATTTTAGTCACTTTTTTCCCTAAAATTACACCGTTTCCTTTGATTTCTTTCGCGGAACACACTTGTTTGTTAATGAAAATAGAATGCTGCTTGTGCATGGTCCATGGACACATGATAATTTGAATAAATTACAGAGAATACACATGAGCAAATTTACGTATAAACTAAACGTAAGAACACCTTGTTCAGCTTTAATAGGAAAAAGTCTTGAACTCGTGCCCCCAAACACGGCGAAACACATGCCGGTTTTCTACGGAGCTGTGTAAAGTCCAGCTAATGTATGTTATCTATGGTTCTTAAAGTGGATCTAAGTCTAGAATTACAAGAATATATATTTGAGAGTTTGAAAATGGATTCCATTCATCCAACTCCCATTTTTATAGCTTACTCATTGCTGAGATATAAAATGTTAAAATTTATTTGCTCAATTTGAAATAGTCAATTGCGCAACAATTTGTGAAGTCTTCCTTGTACAACTCACATGGACTGCTTTTGTTTCCTTTTGAAATTAAGACGTTTATAAGACAATTACAGTTTCCTTTCATGGTATGTTGTACAGAGAGGACTTATACAGCCAAGTCATGCTATATTAGTAAGACAGTGATCACATTTTGGCATAAGGTGCGGTGGCTGTCGAAAAAAAAACAAAGAACAACAAATAGTGTAATATGAGTAGTACAAGAATGACGTCACAAGCTTCAACATTTTATATCTCAGATCAGGAATGTCCTGTGAAGATGGTAGTTGGACCATTTGGTTGCATTTTTCAAGCTTTAGGCCTATAATATATATTTTTGAAATTTTAGACTTTAGGTACACTTTAATTAAAGGATAGTCCAGGCTACAAACCACATAACCTTGTTTTGTGGTATTATATATATATATATATATATATATATATATATATATATATATATATATATATATATATATATATATATTTTTTCAACGGTGTCTGGTTTTTTAAAGAAAATTTGAAACATTTGGATTTTTCTTCAGGAAAATTTGAATATGACAGAGTTTCATTGGAGAATCTGTGTTCCTTGTGAGCAAAAACACGTAAACCGTAAACGTGAACATAAGCCTATAAATCGAAATTTGGAAAATTTCCCTGACGAGGAAGGTCAACCTTCCCTGATGGGGGAAACGACCCCCTACCCCCACCTGACGCCACCCTTGTGAAAAACTGTTTAAATATGGTTTTAATTGGAAGTATGATTTGACTGAGAGCCTTCAGAATTTAATAGCACTTGGCAAAGCGACACGCATTAGAAGGAAAATTTTGGCAGCAATTTTGTATTTTGGTTTCCATTAAGGTGCTCCACAGTTATCAACTGACACAATGATCGCATTTGGAATCAGCACCAAAAAACTTGACTAGAAACAGTTGAAAACTATTACATATGTTACAAAACAAGGTCATGTGGCCTGAGACTAAACTATATTATCCTTCATCCTTCTAGTACGGAAACGTTAAGGTGCCGTCAAAATGTTAATATAAATGCTTAGTAATTCAACAAAATAATTTTTTTCACACGTAATCTCACCGTTTCCGTATTCTAGCTATTGAAAGATCATGCATCTATGTGTCGGGTGCGGCGGTACCCCGAAAAACAAATACCTGTATACCGCCGCGAAATACCCATAATATCGGTATTTCCAGGTGCGAAATGTGGCGAAAACAGGAAAGTCTCACATATGCTATGTAGGCCCAGTTTCTTGTAGATAAATAGAGAAAACTAGCCTAATGTTTTATCGATGTCAGCAAATATGTAAAAACCCCTATTTAGCCCTGCCTTTGACGTTTTCCTTCATATCATGTATGTCACCCAATTTTAGGATGATATGATCATCTTTACTTTGCAGGCCCATAACCTAGGTGTGAAAGATGGACACCCTGCCTGAAAATCTTCGCCTTAGGTTTTTCAAAGTTTGTGAGAGGAACGAACTTCTGCTTAAGCCAATCTCTCCTCCTGAAACGTTTCCAATCCTCTCTGAAAAACACAATGCTCCTTTTATATCATGTCAGTCCAAGACATGAAACGAGATTCTGGCCGGGGAAAGAATAACTTCATGAGCCAGCTGGTCAGTTCGTCTTTTAAAATTAGGTCTACTTGTTCCATATTTGACTTATTTCTAAATATGATTCCTGCATGACACAAACATGTAGCAACTAATTAACTTTAATCTCAGTCGGCAGCAGTACATTTTTATGTAGGGTATAGTCACCGATATTACCGGGGAGTCTGTTGATCAAAAACGATGTTTACTCTCCGTACATGCAGTGGAACAGAAGGCGTACAGTCGGCCTACAAGCATAGTTGTTCACATTACCGTTAATACCTCGAGCTATGAATATATCGGTAATCCATTCAGTAATATATGCGACTACGTACGTCCAGAGCAGCTACCGTCGAGCACACTGTCGGTATCTACCCTTCGCAAATGCCGCACTGTCTCTACAACCAATCCGGCCCCACACAATCGGTATACTCGTAACAATGGTTATACGTGTACATCGGTATTGTATTCCGAGGTTTTATTCACCTAAGAATAAGTTCTATGAATGAACGTAAACTTTTATACATCGGTATTCCCGCAACTCCGGTGTGCCTATGATACCGGTATTTTCGAATTACAGACTGAGGAATTCCGGTATTTTTGTGGTATACCAAAATTTCGATATACCGGTAGTACAATCTAAATTACTCATATTGCGAGAGCTTCCGAAGACTCTCCAGAATCCCCACCTTATCTCCGCCTCTAGCCCCTGCCAGAAGAGCAAACGTGAGCCCCTGGACCCCACTGACTCGAGTACCCAATTTTATGTAATTAGCCAATTAGATAAGATTTAACGACACGCCAACACGAATGGGTTACAGAGTGTCAAGCAGATAAAAAGGTAAAATTTAAATACGGTTTTAAATACAGTACAAACACGGTGCAAGTCCTTCCCTTTAGTCGCCTCTTATACGACAGGCGGGAAAATACCGTGGGAATATTCTACAACCCCCAGCCCACAGGGGACCCAATTTTATGCAGATCGTAAGAAATCAGTTACAGTGACTCATTTACAGAGATTTTGTTTCATTTCATATTTTATTAAATTCGATGTTAATCGCTGAGTACTGGTCAATTTCATGCCCTTTTAGACAAATTCGTCACGATCTTCTATGTTAACCGTGCGTACTCCCCCCCCCCCTTGTTAAATCTGTACGTTCACATCTCTTGCTGTGAACTATACATATGCTAAGCCATTCAGCTCCTACCATCTCCCTGATTCAGCTGATCCTTACACATTGCATTCCTCAGTCTGGTGTTCAACTTTTTTAATGAATGGGGCTGCCCAGCTGAGTAAAAATTAACAGAGGGCGCTCTCATATGGTTCCTACCAGTTGCGCGAAACGTAAGCGCGACCGCGAAGTTGAGTTTGTTAACAAAACTTCATCGCTCATTACGTCTAGGCCTACGTACTCGCTCATAAGTTGCTTTTGAAGCTGAATATTAAAGAGCTCCCATGTTTTAGTACGCCGCAAAGCAGTGTTCCTGGGAAGTACCCAAAGGTAAACAAAGAATTATCAGGAGTGTTAACATATATACCCAGAAGAATAGAAGACTACATCCCTAATATGGACCTATCAGCACCGGCCTAGTAGCCAACTCACTGCAGCCCGAGTCAAAGATAGGTCGCTCGGCTATAGCCCGGTAGTTGTACTAAGAATCATCATTCCTCAATAAACTCCACTTACATGGAACACTTTTCTCTTCTTCCAGGCTTTCCACATAAGTACTTTTGAATATGAACGCACAGTGACTGGTTAGAAGTTTATGGACCAACTGATTGGTCTTATGGTATCTTCACTAGCGCACTTTAAAATACATGCATTTAAATTCTTACGCGGCTACGCGCTAACAACGAAAAATCAACCAAAGCGTTCGTTTTCTAAGAGAGCAGTAGTGTGAGTCAATTATTCCGGACAATACACAGATAAATGTATTATGCGCGTATAGAACGCGTTGTTAATGTGCACGCACGTCAACTCTTTAACAATGGAATTTTCTATAACGCGTCCTTAGATTTGTACGCAGATCACTGAATGGAACGACGCACATATCAAATCCACACTTCCGCCCAGGTAATTGAACCCAATGCAGAGTCAGGCGCGTCTTACAGTGTAGATATAGGAGTTTAATATGGTATCTATGCACCAAATGCTTACGTTTTGTGCCGTTTTTAAACAAATTCGCGTCTCGAGACTTGCATCTCATACATAATATAACTTTTTTCACATGATATACTGTCCGGATTGGGTGATCTATGTTTGTAATATCTTTGTAGGAACTAGGGTTCCTACATAGTATATCGTATGAAAGGACTCTAGTAGGAACCATATGAGAGCGCCTTCTGTCGGTAAGACGAAAACGCCGGGCAGCCCCATTGTTAGTGAAGTTAGGATTAACTGGGAGGATGCTCTGAAAAAAAGAACGAAACTTCATCCTTCCCCTTCGGTAAATAAATCACTAATGACGCTGTAAGAAAAGTTTATTACTTTCCTATTCTCTTTCCTTCGGGTGTTTTTTTTTTCTGTCCCTTTTTATTTTTCTTGTTGTAGGTAAGTTGGTAAGGGAAATACCCTCGTGCGTTCACTTTTCCTGTAGGGGCAGGGGTTGCCGCGTGGTCGGGCAGGGAAACTTTTAAACATGATAGATTTTCAAGAAGTCAAACGGGATGAACGATCCCTTTGAAAAGAAGAGAAAAGTGTAGAAAAGAAAAGAAAAAAGAAAGGAAAAGAAAAGGAAAAAGAAAAGAAAAGAAAATTTTAATGTGAAAGAAAGTAAAGAGTAACTGCGATATGGATTGTAGAGATTGGCGTAGCCCGAAGATGCCTTATCAAAAGACAAAGATGAAACAGAAATATTAAGAGAGAAGGAAAATATAATGTATATATCCAAAAATTGAACCGCACCGAGGGTTTGAACCCGCCATCAGCTGCTTTCCGGGCAGCGTCTGTAACCACTAAGCTAACACGGCTCGTGATTTCCAGACGAGACAACAGGCTACAAATACCCCGCGCGGCTCAATTTTCTCTCCTTGTTACCAGGGTTGTCCCGAAGCAGGAATGAATATTGTGTCATCACTATCTAAGAGAACGTTCTCATTTTACTAGTTCTGTTACCGGTAAATCCTATCCTATTAATGTAAAAGTTTTATGTACGAGTGTTAATGTTGTTTATTTAGCAACTTGTGTTGAATGTAATGTACAGTATGTCGGTTCTACGTCAAATCAATTCAAAGTAAGATTTAGAAACCATAAGTCCGACATGTTGCATGGAAAAAGTAGATGTGAACTTGCTTTTCATTTTAGAACTACAAATCATAGCCTTCAAGACATTCAATATATGGTCATTGAGCAAATTACAAATAATAGTCAAGTTGAAAGTTTTTTAACTAAAACAGCCCAACTTCAATCTATTCACCCATTGGGACTAAACAAAAGAAAGGAATTCAACTCTTATAAGAGAATTATTTTCTTATCTTCTGAGAATTTTTAGTGTTTTTAATGTTTTTAACTTTAGTTTGAATTAGTCTTTGTTAAATTTCTGCCACGTAGGCTCTTCGGTTGTGTTTAAGTTGATCTAGGGTTTTACTTTTTTGGTATTTAGGCATTGTACTTTTAGCGTCTATTTCCAGGTGAACAGTAAGGAAGTTGTATTAGGATGGATTTTAAGTTTAAGTCTTTTATTTTGTCAGAGGGTGGACAGAAGCCTTACGGCGTTACGTATCACTCAATTTTTTAGCTCAGCTGAAAGCTTTCAGCTGAGCTATTGCTGTCGTGCACGGCAAACGTCTGTCACCATAACATTTGCGTTTAAGTGCCTGACATTTCGCTGTTTTTCGTTAGATTTGCCTGAAATTTAGTAGAGATGTTAGCAAAAGAGATATCTGTATGTTGCGACTCTTTCGATTAATTTGACCGCTATTTGACCTCGGTAGGGGGCTTTGTTTGAAAACGTAAAATTCCCTACTTGTCCTTCAGTTTTGCACCAATCTTGATAATATGTTTCATATAGATAGTTCAATTTGTGCTGAACAAAAGTTAAATATTTTTTCGTTTCTGCAATCATTAAAGGCATGAAAACAGCACTTTTTGAAACAAATTCTGGCGAAGTCCTCATGTTCGGGAATAGGCCTACATCGAGAATCCCAGTTGTTATCATTTGAGAGACTGTGTACAACGAAACGAGGTATTCAAGTATATTGAACATATAAAAATGTACAGGACGTCTCGTGCTTAATCGTGTGGAAGTGTTTACGCAAAGTGCAGTGTCGATTTTTGAATACCGTACGTGAGCTACCCCACTATGTCAGACCAGGGAGTTGCTATTTGTCAAATAGCAACTCCCTGGTCAGACTGTTTGCTCAGCTCTTTGCTTTTCGAACCAGGGATATGACATGAATAAGGAATATACCGTACAGCCTACTATGGAGGCGTTACGTGAACATGTGGCGCTGATCTCATTCAGGCGTTTTAATAATAGACCAGGGAGTTGCCAGGCGGACTGGCAACTCCCTGGTTAGGCCTACTCGAAAAGAAATACCGGACGTTTGAAAGTTGTGCAAGTTCTTGCGAATATGTGGCCTTGTGCGAAACAGTGGTATAAGCTAGGCCTTCACATTTTTGTGTTGAGGCAGAAACAAGTATTCAACTTAGCCTGGTGTCTGAATGGTTTTAGGAGTTTGGCTTAAAGTTTAAAGAGAATATATGCACTCGCCTCAAGTTTCAAGTTATTTGTAAACATTACCTTAATCTTTCAAATCTTCTTGTATCTCCTTTACAAACATTCTTCTTAACATTTCTGGACAAAAAATATTTTAGAATAAAAGGTAAACGAATAACTTATTCTTCCTTAATAGCAAAATAGTTTATATTGTCACATGAAGGAAAGAAGCTACTCGTGAACTGGGATGCCGGCGCGGGGTACCCTACTTCAAGTTAAGGTGAATGTTGTCTAGAAAATGTCGTAAGAGGAAAGAGGAACCCACCCCTTTCTTTTAAACAAAGAACATAGCACTTTGATTGAAAATAGCTTCATATGGTTTAAGCTTGACGGTTTTGCTAACATTCCAAAAACAATTTTCGTTTGAAAAGGAGAACGTGCTTTTTGTAGGCGTGTGCCATATGTCAGTCTCGGAGCCTGCAGGAATTGTGCAGCTCAGGCTTCTAGTCAAGCGGGCCAAGGGGCGAATCCCTCTTTGAAATTTGTTCGCCCCTAGCAAGTTTTCAAGTTGCCATTGGCTTAATGGCCGCATTTGTATACATTTGGCCCCCTTAAAAATTTGTTAGCCCCTGGAAGCCATTTCGCTCCCATTCAGTGCCTTGTCAGGCTACGAGCCTGGTGCAGTCACATGGGCGTCGAAACTGCAGCAACCGCCCCAGTCTTGTTCTCCGTTGCCGAAAGCCCCATCAAGTTGTTAAGGGGAAGCCATGGGGGATGATATTTCAATAGCCTTAAACTTAGTATAAGTGTGCATATTTTCCCAACGCTCTCTACGAACTGTAGTTACCCTCCGGCCTATTGCGACACATTCACCAGTCCTAAAAGCGATCGACGATTTATACCTGGTAGATCCCAATCATAAAAATGTTATGCAGTAAAATAATTTTGTAGGGGAAAGCAGGACTAAAGAGTACTCAGAATTAGGCGCGTAAAGAATTTAATTTAGAAATTATCCCTTTATATTGAGCAATTGAGCAGTTTTGGTTTTTCCAAATCATAGTGGCAGCACGCATTTGAACTTTTGTCCTTGGACAAGTTCAAGGAATATCTTTGGGGCAAAATATCGCTTTTAAGACCTTTAAACATTTGTAAAATTTCTTTATCGGAAGTTACTATCTGGGTCTAATTATGGAAAACAAATGAGGTCTACAAAGCGGCACACTCATAAACATTCATTATTTGTATACTAACATCTGTGCAGTATATAAAGTTAACTTTGTGTACCAGATTTAGTCTTTCAGAGACTTCGGGAGTTCAATACATATTTCATTGCATTCAGTTTATATTTATCTGTTTGTTTTCTAACGTTCGCATGAACAGCATGAGTTACAGACCCAACCAAAATATTGACTGCAGACTTTTAGGTCAACAGGAAAAGCTGAGCTTCGGCAACATTGTTGCGCTTGTTAGCTTTAGGTGTTTGGATCGAACTTGTTTTCAAACTCTGACGCACATAATGGGATTTTAATGCTTGCCTCATCATACACGCTGAAGAAGGCTGAAATAGAGGAAAGCTCCCGGTTGAGATGATTTTAATAACTTTGAGACGAGCAATTGACTCCTTTCAGTGTCCTACTCTTTTACACACACAAACACACCCAAACACACACACACATATAAATATATATATATATATATATATATACATATCTATATACATATATATACATATATATATATATGTATATATATATATGTATATATATATATATATATATGTATATATATATATGACACAAGGTTGGTCACTACTGACTACAATAGTGCTCAATACCGAAGTAGAGCTAGTACAGTATAGTACACACGATGAAATTACAGCTTTTTGCTATTCTGAGTTTCACGCACTCTGTATGGTGATATCATCAGGCAAATGACTGTAACAAACTCCTTGTACAGCTCAACACTACAAAAGCTATCTCTTTCTTAAAGCACGGTTCGGTGGTTTTCCTTTGTATGTGCTACCGTGTCGACACGTGGAGACGAGCCTAGCTCTGTCCATTTGTTAAGGTTGTTTTCGCTAGAACGGATTATTTCTAATTTCTCTTCGATGCAGAGGTTGCAGAGGCCTGAGTGGCGTTTGACTCGGAACGTGTTTGATTTTCTTAGAATCTCCCATCTGATCGAGTAGTCTCTGTTCTTTGCCTTTAGCCCCCAGATATATTTGGAGAGGCAATTCCCTCGTAAGGGGCAACTGCTTGGCTGTCTGCAATTGCACGTTTTTTGCTGGGGTTCCTGATGGGCTCTTTTTAAGACGTCTGAGTTGTGTGATTTGATGATTTGTTGCATATTTCTCATGCAGCTGTAACTAACTTTAACTGTGCTTTTGTTGAAAATTTTGTGCAGTGACGTCATTTACAAGGCCACAGTCACATCAGACAATACTAACGTATCGTATATAGGCCTTGCAAGCGGCCAATTCAAATCTAGGTATAACAACCATACCAAATCATTTAGACACAGCCGCTACAAAATATTCTGGCTACCCCACTTTTTACGTAGCCTGTAAGGCTACATGTACGGAATCGTATTTCCATCATTTGGGAAGGCGAACTACAACCCAAGTAGACATTTTTTTTTAGATTGCGCAAAAAAAGTAAACCTTATAATACGGAAACTCTATGAAGCGGATGAATTCAGAGCGGAAGAACATTGTATTTTGTCTCGTCGCCATTGATGTATTTCCACCAAGATTACGCAGCTTCTAAATGTTCAGGTGCAAACAGAATAAAACTCGCAAATATTTTGGAAATTTACAGCAATAGGGCAAATAAATCTGAAAATTTCTGCAACGTTTTTCCACTGATCATATATTTCACAAAAATTATCACAATTAGATGTTGAACATGGCTTGTTGGGGGAAGAGACTCGTGATTTTGGCCCGCATGCACTGGCCAACTGAGTTATAAAAATGTCGTCGTAAGACGTAGTGGCTTACTTGTATTTTTATAGGTGTACCTTTATAGCACGTACTGTGTAACGCACCATTGACAGATATAATTAACTAGACACATCAGACAAACGCACGCTTGTTCATGACCTGCAAAGACCAAAGTATGTACGGATCTACTTTCGAGACGAGTTGTTCGTTTTGAATTTTGGTTGACCATAATCCTTCATTTTCAAATCTCAAAAGTTTTTCGTACTCTCATTGTCGCCCCTCGACTTAAACTGAAGGATTTTAAATGCTCAAATGACTTCTTGAAACGTACGAACGGTGGGAATCTATAAAAACAAATTACGATACCAAAATAATGCATAGAAGAGACTGTCTGATATATTGAAAAAAAAACATTCGATTTGCAGCTCCGCGCATGCGGGATAGTCTGAATATTTTTAAATTGACCCAATCTCAAGTGGGAATTTTAAATGATGACCAATCGTTAAGAAGCGATTCTCTGTCACGTCCGAATACAGACGAATTTTTTTTTTCAGCACTTTGAGAAAGGTATTTACAGCTATAAGTGTCACTGGACAGCTGGAGTTGCAGCAGGCGAGTCGAGTAGCGCTTATTCCAGCAGGAGCAGGCGGGGAATCCGGCCGGGAAGCTGGCAGCGGAAAGCCTGTTTGATTTAGCAACGAGGTATTTAGACGAGGGCGATTGTCGTCGGGAAACTTGAAACTTACTAGGCTATATGCTTAATTTTGAGATAATAAATCGACATGCCGACGTTTATTAAATTGTCAAAAGTTACGACTTTGAGATTTGGAGGGAAAATTGGGGACCTTCCTGCCGCCGTCAATGTAAAATGAATGACTTCACGTCCATCGTTAAAACAACACAGCGGTATGTGTAAGTAGCCTACCGGGGCACTAGCACTTAGATCATTAGGGTATGTACGGTGGCTCAGTACAGCAAGGGTGAGGAACCTCCGGCATGTGGGTTCGTTTAGCCTCCGGCCCGCGAGGCCACTAATTCATCTGGCCCGCGAAGCAACTGATAAAAGTAAATTCAATTCACTTGAATAATAATATCTTTAATAATAATCTTTTAGTCCTCGGTACCCACTGTTTTATCATGCTTAGCTACATGCACTTTCAGGACATTTTACGTAAAATAACTCCATAAGTTCATGAACTCTACTGTCATGAGCTTGCTTATAAAAATTAAAATGTCTCTGGTGCGCGGTTAATTAATATGCCTTATGTTCCATCTCCTTTCTCCCGATTGAAAAACAACTCCCACACCTCTTTCTTGGAGAGGCTACGTCGGATTTGCCATGCAAATTCAAATTTCTAGTTTATAAATTGGACCTATCTCAAAACGTTGTACCGTGTAGAAGGTCAATACAGCTAGGCAAAGTTGCTGAATAATGTATTGAAGTAAATATTTCGTCACGAAAGGACAACTTCCTCAAAGGGTCGTACTATTCTAAAAAGTTGGATACACTTGAGAGGCTTCCAATGGAATTTGGAATTTAGCAATGACGTGAGAGCCTTCACAAAATCCCGCTATTATTATGCTATATTGTAACGCTTTGCACTCTTCGTTCATTTATATAGCTACACCTTTGGTCTGTTGAGGTTCTTCTAACTGATCTACCAGTTTTCAAGTACGTGGATATCTTCCGAGTTATTTCGTGCCTGTTTGAAAATTTATAAGTGTTGGCTTGTCTCGTCACTTTACCTATCTTATAAAGAAGTTTTAACTGGCGAATCTACCAGTAGTTATGGTACCCTTACTAGTACTAAACTGAGGAGGCAAGGCTTGCCACCGACCGTTGATCGTGTTCAATTCATAAGATTTTAACCACAAACTTTGGGACAAACTTTGGTAGCAATGGTTCATATACCGGTACGTTCTGATTGTTTTCTATGGATTTAAGCGTCACGTTGTACAGTTGTGTATGATGTTATCAATAAGGCCTACCGATTTGAGTTTAAAAAGTGGAGGAGATATTTTGTGACATTAAGTGCAAGTACTCCAACAACATGGCCGAGATATTCATCAGTCCAGCGCTACTGATAACCATAATTGTTGCTTTTGTCGTTCTCCTCTTCTGGTGTTGCCTTTGCTGTGGAAAATGTCAGAAATCAGGACCATCGGCGCAGGCTCAACGTCCCCCAGTTGCTACTGTATCAAGGAGTGTCGAAAGCTCACAGTAAGACATATTTTGTTATACCGGCTTATGAAGCTTTTCACAGCTTGGGGTTAGAGACCTCCGTCAATTTCAATATCACGATGTTTGGGCTGGAATCTAAGGGAAGGAATGCCCCTCAACTTTGAAACAAATTTTTTGAAAATTAGATCGTTTTTATATGCAGCTTGATGCAACATTTTGTGCATGTTCAGTTTTTGAAGAACATCTATTATTGCACAGACAGAATCTATAAAGGGTTTCCGTCCTTGAAAAGTGTAGCGAAAGCTTACTCTATCCCTTTTATTTTTGACTGGGACCAAAGCCCCACCAAAAATCCTCTCAGTTACTGCTGCCTTAAAAACATTGGACATACAAGCCGGGGTTATTGAGGGTTGTGCCATCTAACGACAATCGGACAGAGAATTTTCCCTTTTCTCCAATTTGGGGGAAAAGTCATTAAAAGCCTGTAGGCAAAGGGGCCAGAGGTCCCTAGAAAATGTTTCTCCCCATAGAAAATCGAAATTTACCATTGCCTTAATGCATTTTAGTAAGTCTCGCTTCCTTGAAGTATTTCGCCCTCTGGAAGCGATCTCTCCCCCTTCAGTACCTTGTCTGGCTACGGGCATGTCAGTCCCTAATTGAGAGTGGTCCGGGACGCAGATACTGTAGTTAAAAGTTGTTTAGGCTACTTCTTTGACTGTTGAGTAGCACAATTTTTTTTAACATTTACCATTTCCAGGCCGCAAACAAGAGAAGTACAAAACAATCCGGTCTTCCAATTAGAGGATCTACCACCTTCTTACGAAGAAGCGGTAAAGATGAAACCACTTCCATTTGGCCAGGTTTGATGTGACACCATCCTAGCTGCCTATAGGAAGGCTTGTTCGAAAACCTTAGACAGTTGAAAGGGTTAGACCCACGTTCCGGCTTCGAGGTTTACGGATGGTACACTCATCTTTTCGAGCTATGACGTCACACTAACGCTTAATAATCTCCTGTGCGATTGTAATGTAAGAAACACTCAATCGAGGCAATCAAGATATTTGAAACAATTATTTCAGTGCAATAATCCATGTAAAATATGTCACTAACAGTGCCAAACTTGCTACAGTTTTACCACTCATATCACTGAAATGTTTCCTAGAGGGTACGTTTGTAAACATTTCATAGTATTTATACCTTTTTAACGAAATGTAGCAAAGAAAGGATGTTTTTACACAGATGCATGGGATTTACTGATCTCTTGTAATGTTATTATCCACCTTATATTTGAAAATTCGTCTGTTGCATGATATTTCTCTTGAAAGAAGAGACAAAATGTACGCTGTAGCCTAGACGAATTTTATTGCTAAGCTGTTTTAAATTAATTCCATCCAAGAAGGAAAGCTTGAATAATTCTCTATTATATTTGGATATAATTAAAACTATACTTGAGCCGTACTTCATTTTTTCATTCTACCTACTTCTTGCGAGTGAGACCAGAGGTGATCCACCAGCTAACGTATCTGATGTAACTAACGTAACTTACCTAAACTTTCCTCCATGAAATCACCCCTTGAAATCAGATATAGAGTTTGCAGAATTTTTACAAGATTCTGTAGACTCGACTCGACTCAAATCTAAATTCCTGCAAATCTTTTTAAACGTGGTCTTACCCTTTTTGTAAAAAAAAAATTTGTAGGATAAAAACCATTCAAAATCTTGTCTTGAATCTTGACCCGGCTGGGATGCGATACAAGACTGGAACTCGATTTACCCTCTTCAAATACAACAGTGAAATTTAACCAAAATGGCCGTCACGGCTTAGCCAACCATTTCGACCGGGAAATACTAGTCAAAATGAACACTTTTTCTATTTCAATTTATGGCTGGTTTAACTTTCTGGTAAAACATTAACACTTTTCAGGTTAATATTTAACCAGGATTTCTTAGTTATGTCAACAAGAACATCGTTGGATAACTAGTGACCGCAATCACGGTTGAATTTAATCAGAATGCTTTTATAGTGTAGTCTGCAGGAACTTCTGTTCAGTGCTCTCTCTTAAACAAAAGAAAATTGCTTCCTATGTCAATTATTGTGAGAAAAATTTTTGTTATATCCTGATGTTCTGAATAATCAGCTCATAAACTCAACTAAAGAGCCTATTTAAATTCCCAAAATCCAAAATGAAATCTTGCAAGGGAGATGGGATGTGTATTAATTCAATCGTTTTTGAAAACAAATTTACCATTGTTTCTAAAGAGTAAATACTACGTATTTTATCAATTATATTCCCATGCTATTGTTTGGACTTCATGTTTGGGCAATGTTACAATCCTCGGTCTTGGGATAAAAATAGATATTTCTTCTTTTTAGTAAGAGGGCTGGAAGATTCTTAAACTTACAGTTAATACCAGGTGAGGAAACGAGACTAAGACAGGGGTGGCGCCAAGATTTGCCAGACGAAAGGCCAAGCCCTCAACGGGGTTAGGTGGCCATCATCTCGAAGCACCGACAAAGGCGACAGATTGTCGGAAGGGTGGCGAAAGCAAAATTTGTCGGGAAGTGGAGCGCACCAAAAATTGTGGGTCTTTTACTGAAAAAAGTTTAAAAATTTGACGTTTCTATTGAAAAATATTAAAAAAATTCAAGTTTTTGTTGAAGAAAATGTGAAAGATTTATATTTTTTCTTTTTTTTTGAAAAACCTGCGTTTCTCTAGAGCAAAATCAAGTACTCCGTCAGGGCGACTGGTCGCTGTCGGGGATTATTTCTTCGACGGAGGCGGGGGTATGTGACCTGCCTTCCCTGAAGAAGGCCACGGGTCCCTGCTCCACACTGAGCGCCACCCCTAGGCTAAGACATCCACTACCTTAGGACTTATCGCATATGTTGGCAGCACTCCCAACCCCAAAAGAAACTTCTGCCTTATGCCAAATTCACCATCCGCCATCAGGCCGGTAGCCAGCCCATGTGGAGGGGTGGGTCTTTTTTCCAAGATGTGGACCTTTTTCCAAATACGGAGGCGGCTGGCGCGTGCCGTAGGCATGCAATTGCTAGGGGTCCGGGGCATGCTCCCCCGGAAAATTTTGAAATCTGCAGATCTCCTGCAATCTGGAGCATTTCAGAGGACTTTTGAACACAACAGGAGTCCTTTTTCCCCAGGAATTCCACACAGTACACCACTTTTTGAGAAAAAAATCATACATGTACTTTGGTAGTAGAATAACCTACATGTACTGTCAGACTGTCTGGCTTCAGATTATACTGATTTTGATATAAACCTTTTCAAAACAAATGTTGTTCCATTGAAACAATGTTAAGCACCAGGTAATAAACAATAAGAATGATCATGCAGTGAACATGGTTAAATTTCTGAAATTAGGTTTTGAAAAAATTTATCGCCTGCTCTTCTCTTTTCTTCCTATCTCTTAAAAGTTGCAACTGGGAAGCGTAACTGAACGATGAACTTACACGGAGCACGAGCACGTACGAGCAGACGTATAGCCTGTAGGCCTTACAATACACTGTGTGTACAACGCGGGCGTACCATTGTGTTAGTGTGCGCATGACGAACACACAGTCGGCAACTCGCCACTGTGGATGTCTTATATCTAGTTCAATCAGGGAGCAAATAGCAACTCCCTGGTTCAATGATGTCCACGGCCACAATGACATAACCATATCTGCGCGTTTTTGAGCTTATTTTCTCATCACCCCACATAGTATATGTGGTGATTGGATATTGTGGTCAGTTTGGGCATGTATATATTTTATGACATAAGTGAAAAGATTTTATCTTCCTGATAAAAGTGAACGGAAATTCGGCCTCAATATGTCAAGATAAAAAATATTTCATAGCTGACCCTTCAAACACAGTGCTGGAAAAGTGGACCTCCCTCAAGTTGGGGTGGCGTTCGAACGCTCCGACCCCCCAGGCTACGGGCCTGGCCATACTGACACAGGTATGGTGAAAGCCTCCCTATGACGTTCTGATACCAGGGAGATGAAAATCACCTCACTGTTGATACTGAGCTTAATCAATCAGGGAGTCCTCTGAGAAAAGAGACACTGGCCTAATGTCATTGATGCTTCGTCTCATTTTCTTCAGTAAGTTCATGAAGACTGTATAGTGTTTCTAAACTAAATCACTTATCTGATGCATTACTCTCCTCCAGAGGAAATAGGTTTACCTCTTTCATTCCCAAGAAGTGAAGGCCATCTTGAGATATCTGTGAGTTGACTAACAACTCAAACTATTCAGTGCATCGTCTTGCTCTTTTCTTTTCCTTTCTCTCTTTTTTTATGAACCATCTCATTTAATGTCACTTTTAATATTATTTATGATACAACAGGAAACTTTGCAATTTAGGCTATATTGAAAACAAAAGAATCAGGATACATATGATCTGCTAACGACATAAAAATTTTAACGTACTAACATGAACACATTGTAATAGGTCAATTAATTTCGTAAATTTCCTAAGTTTTCTTTCAGTTCATTGAAAGTAAGAAAACAATTACTTTCAGGTACAATGTTCTTCTCCACTTCCAAAATCAAACTGGAAATTCCGAAAAAAAGAAGATTTTTGCAACCGGTATTCGCGATACTTTGCACCCGGGGTGGAAACTTTCTTTGTCACCTAGTGCCGATATGGATGTGCCGTCCCGGAGAAGGGGCTAACGGGAGGGGACCTTTTAAGAAACAAAATTTTGTTTGCCAAAATTAGCTTAGGTGTGCTATTTTCGGCAAGGTTTCATAACAGGCCAGTAAGTAGGGGAGCATTTGGGGGCCAGCCCTCCTTCTCCCCTGTTCTGCGGGCATAGCCAGGCCCCTGTGCAATAACTTACACTTAGCGCACCCTCTGAGCTTGGTTTTGGCCCCCCTCTGCTCTCCAAGTCTGGTTAAGGGCCTGGGTTCTAAACTGACCATATGCTAAAAACTTCTAATACTTTAGTAAAGTGTTCTTATTTTGTTGGGTTTAAGGAAGGGTGTAGTGTCTAAGCAGAGACAGGTGAAACTTCAGCCTTTAGAAATTTTTGTTTATGTAAAGTGGCATACATGCTAAATGGTGCTACCTTTGGCAAAGTTTTGAACTGATTTCATGTTAAGGAATTACCGTTGTTTAGTAATATTTTGGCTGTGGTAGGGCACTCCTCTAATGCTGGTACCATGAGACCGGCTTAGGTCCTCCTTTAAGCTCTAGGGTATTTACAAAATGGGACCTACATCACGGTACCAATGTTACTCATACTATAAAACTGCCACAGAATCTCTTCTTGAAGGATGCAAGCCTGAGGTTGGACTGTACCTCTTGTTTTGGAAAATAGTTCTCGCCAGAATAATTCCATGCATTATCGTCATAATTATGGTCATCAGACAAGGAGTGTAAACCGTGGCAATCATGCGTGAAAACGCCCCGAAATTTTGCATAATAATTTTTATAGAACCCGTGTCCGTATCTTCGATACAAACATACGTTTGGGATGATATTACAGAAAAACTAGAGCTGCGCTCCAAACTAAGTACTGCAATCGGAATTGGCTCAAACTTGGAGGGTGCTGGACTCGGAATTGGCCCGGAATTGCAGGGGCGGATCTAGGGTCTTTTTCGAGGGGGGGTCCAACATAAAAAGGGCATATTCATTTTTTTTAATTTTGGTTCCCATAAACGTCAGCGATTACACAACTTACCGCATATTGACAAAGAAAGGACAAACCAAGAGACATGCAAAAACTGGAATCAAAACCTGGAATCTAAACGGTGAAATTGTAAAGCGCGCGAAGCGCGCGAAAATTTTTTGGGTAAGCCTACACTTATAAGAATTTGTACTAATTTAAAGCTTATATAGAACAATTGTGCGGACAGTTGGGCCCTATCGGGCATAACTTTATTGTACTTCCCTCCTCGAGTCACTAGACGTACCGTACGACAGACACAAGTGAACGTTAACCAGGTTTAGCGAAATGAGATCCAATTCCCGACATTTACATAAATCCATGTATTCTACTTAATAACTTGAAAAGGTGGAAAGGGTTTGTACTATATTTAGCTATAAGTATAACTGAACTGAGGAAGAGTGGACAAAGCGTACCGAAAACTTTGGGTTTTATCCCAGAAATTACCCTTATGAAAGCCAAAATAAGTAAACTGACCATGGGTGGCGGCAGAATTTTTTCCAACAGGGGGCCGGACCATGTCAGCTACCCCAAGTTCCGACATTCCCTATTTCGAGGGTATGATGAGAAGGGCAAATGTGGGAGCCTCATTATCCCATGCAATTGCAGGCATATTTTGCATTATATCACTTAATACTTCATGATCCGAGTTGCGCACTGTTAGTGTTCTTTGAATCTGGATCGTGAAATTGAAAAGCGCGCGAAGCGGGCGAAATTTTTTGATAGGCTTACACATAAAACATATGACGAAACGAAAAAAGAACTGTAGGGTTTGTAGACCGTATCGGGTGTAACATACATTGTATCGAAACCACCTGGACTACACGATGAAATAGCCAAACTTTGCTCCGTAAGTCGCTCACCAACTGACTGTACCGCATGACACACACACACAAGAGAACACCAACTAGGCTTTGCGATATGGGATGAAAGTTACGACCTTTACATAAACTATGTATTCTGCCCATATGTTATCTGTTAAGGTGGACAGGAATTGTGCTATCCTGCTATGTGGAATGGAACTATTGAAAAACTAGAGTGACTCTACAGCGCGCGTAGCGCGCCGAAAATTTTGGGTTCTTATTACAGAAATTATCTTCTTGAGAGCAAAAAACAGGACTGGTAAACCGTGGATTAGTTGTCGTCAGGGACTGCGTACTTTCGACTAAGACTCCCCTACGAAACTGTAAAACTTCTCCGATAGGGGGCCAGCCTTCCCCGACGGGGGGCATGAACCCATCCCCACCTGGCGCTACCGCTATCTCGACTGGGGGAGGAGGTTAAAATACTGTATGTTGTGTTCCCTATATAGTTGCGTCGCGACTGTCAAAAACACTCTGTCAGAACAGATGACTGAAGTCAAATGTTTGCTTTTCATTTGCGACAGCAGACCGGTCATCGGTCCAAAGACGTCAAAAAATTGAACCGACTGACACTGCATTATTTGACCTGGTGGTGATTTTATAGTAATTTTAAAATGAAACAAACACTGATTTGTCTATTGTGACTTCTGGTCAACTCTTGGCTGTGGACATTACCTAAGACTGGCTTTTTATTCCCATCACTAGGGCAACACTACAAAAGGAGAGTAATTCCAGACTATAAATATCATAGCGAAACATATTTACCTACTCTCTCTTGTTCACGAGAGGATGGATACTAGAGGGTGGAGGGAAGGTTTCGTAGGTGTAGCGTTTATGGAGTGTGAACAGATCATTATTTTGTAAGACCAAAAGACTAGCTTTTTTTCCAAAAGTCTCCTGACTCTCTGGCAAAGAGCCAGGGGCGAAAACCAAACAATACTCCCGAAGGAGTTCTGCTCCCTGAAGGAGTAACAACGTCCCCAAGAGGCAAATTTGACTTAACTGACACTACCCGACAGTGGTCCCGTTCTAGACTGGCTGAATAGAACAGGTCCCACTGGGAGCTCCGCCGTCGTGATCACGGACACTCCTGCGCCAGGTAAGCAAAAGACTAGCAGTGACCTTTTGGAATCAATATTAAAACCCAATAATAACACGTTGCATATCGCTAGTGAGTATGGCGTAATATCTGCGTGTTTTGTATTACTCTGAATGCCCAAGCACGCCACACGTGGTTCCAAGCGAAAAGTGATTAGAACGCCCGATTGTCACGCAGACATACCGTAGTCACATTCTCTGTAAAACGATTACACTGTTCGGGTTTCTGGGCGGCCAATATGGGTTACCGTTGTCAAATATATTGCCGAAAGTTTCTGCGATACATGGCTAGACTTTTACGAGTGGATTGATCGATACTGGATGGGGGTAACCAAAATCTCCTCGGAATTGGACAACACTGTCATTACCTGTGAAACTGTCTCGTTTTTTTTTTTTTTTTTTTTTTTTGCTAGTGTGAAAAAAAAAACATTTTTTGAAAAAGGGCACATTGGAAAATTTGAGGGGGGTCCGGACGCCGGCGACCCCCCCTGGATCCGCCACTGAATTGGCCTCGGGTCAGACTGGAGCAGGGAAGACTCGGATACAGAACAGCTCAAAATGTCTCAGTTTAATGGTAAGCTTCATTGTTGGACTTTTTTACAAATTGTGAACAACTTTGCCTGACTCAAATTTTTTTGCCATGTACAGAATGGTCAATACAGTACTTCAAACTTGCAGCGTAATGGCGTAATGGCGTAATGACCTCTTCTAAAGGAGTTCGATACAGATGAAAGACTTTCAATGGTATAAGGATTTTGCAAACAACGAGTACGCAAAATTGCAACGTATTTAAAAATATACAATAAAATGAAAAGTAATTATTTTTCATTATTTCCAGCTTGAAATAGTGATATGAAAACTGTTCAAGACAGTCACTTCCATTGTCTTATCAATGGCTGACTGTCCGCTAAAAATTTAGTACTGTAAGTCTCGTGTCGCAACTATCGGGGTAGTTGCTCATTTTGGGAGTAGTTTCAGCGATTGCCTGCTGTGGAAAATAACCGGTATGTCCTTTCTAAGAAGGTTTTTTTCACGATTCTTCTGGTGTTTACACGTGCCTAGATACTTGTCAAGTTCGTTAGACCTTTTTGATTAGTCAGAAGGTGACAGGTATGTACTCAGTGGATCGGTGCTTAGTTGTGAGTGGCGCAAATCCTTCGGGTTAGTGAAGAGCCCTTTAACTGTCTGAGTGTTTACCGTTCACCCTTTGTACGATCGTGTTCAATTTATGAGATTTCAACTACGAACTTTGCGACAATAAGTCTGTAAAGGTTGGAAATGACGCATTCTCACAGATTTCTACGACTTCGGTTCTAATGTTGATGATGACGTCATCGATAACTTACCTGAGTGAAAAACGATCAGGAAATAGTAAAAGCGTGTGACATTCAATGACAGCACTTCTCTACGATGGTAGATACATACGTCCATCTGATATTCCTTGTATTTATAGTTTTTGCTTCTTTGGTATGTTTCACCGCTTGTTGCCTGTGCAATGGAGGATGTAAGAAATCAGGACCACCGGCGACAGCTCGACGTCCTGCCGTTGTTACTGTGTCAAGAAGAGTCGAAACATCAAGGTGAGAAAAACATATTAAATTCCTCTCATCCTGATATGAAGTTCATTCATCACTGACAATAAGGTATACAAAAATACTTAAGCTAAAGCTAGTGATTTGTACATTCTTTTTATTGAGTCACATTTTTCACTTGAGTAACAGCTCCCTGGGGGAAGAAGCCGGGGTTTGTGTATGTTCCCCTAAATATTTGTTATACGCTAAGTCCACCCAGAAAATCTGAATGATTTTGTATTCAGAATTTGGTTATTTTAATATGTTTGTTTGTAGCATATCAATATAAACTTAAATGTTATTAGGAGGAGCCCATCCAGATGTAAAATAGGCTCTTCAACACTCTTTTTATGATGTGATGTATATTTTTCTATGACATTTTTATTGATAGGAGGTGCCGGCCATGAGTATATGGGAAGAAATTTCACAAAGGGCGAAAGGCGTTTCCTTTGAAATTTTCCCTAGTTTGCAAATAGTTACGATATGAATTTTCCCTATATAACGACAGTTTTGGAGTGAAATTGTCACGTTTTCGCTCACGTGAGGGGCAGGGGCTACCATCCAGACCCCGGACTATTCACACGCCCATGGTGCTAGCAATTCATTCAAAGTGGATAACCTTTGGAAAGTTATTTCAGACTGTCTAAAGGGGATGGAGACGTGGAGAAAGGGGACCATGCCCCCTCCGACTTTACAACAACGTTTAAACTTTCCCAGTAGGTTTCTCCTCGACTGCCACTGTTCTGGAAAATTTTGCAGCTGCCGTTTTTAAAGATTTAGATGTGTCATCTGACCAGTGCCATTTTTTCAGTTTAGTTGTAATATTTGAACTGAGTTGCAGGCTCTAGTTTGCAGGTATTCTTTCAGTAGCTTGGACCCGTCGTGGCAGGACAGCATCCCTGGAAAGCTTTTTCCCCCTAGATCAGACATTACCATTGCCTCAGTGCATTTTAGTATATCTCACACCCCCTAAAACATGTTGTGCCCCCTGAAAGCTACCTTGCCCCGTTTAGTATACCTTGTCTGGCTAAGGGTCTAACAATTAATAGTAGACTACTTGTTTCTCCCACAAGAAAATTCAGAAGAAGAGTGCAGTAATATATACCGAAGAAATGTGCACGCCGAATCTGTTAAAACAGCTAGATTTCATAGCTAAGTTTGAAATTATTTCGGGCTCGTATTGCAAAAAAGTCATTTCAGGGCAAATTCGACTAAATGCCCTTTTTCATAACTGTATTTTCAAGAAGTCGAACCCGCTTATAAATGCAAAGACAAATCTTGCCTCTCCGGAGTATGGCAGCAGGTTACGGGACCAGAGCGTTAAAAGTGAAACATCTCTTTAAAATGATCTACGACTATTTCTCTTGTAACATTTTTCAGATCACAGACAACGGCGGTACAAAACAATACGGCCTTTCAACTAGAGGATCTACCACCTCCTTATGAAGAAGCGACAAAGATGAAGGCACTCCCACTTGGCAGGGTCTGATGTGAAACAGCCCTATGTGCCTAAAGAAAAACTTGTTAATAAGGGCCCAGGTCAACCTTGGATAGTTTAAAGGTTTATATCCATCGTCCGGCTTCGAGATCTACAGAAGATGAAAATCTGTGTTCCTTGAGAGCAAAAACACATAAACCGCTGGAGCGACTGTTACTGTCGGGCATAACCTGATAACATACTTTATCGAACCCATTAAGCCTCCCAGACGAAATTTGGAAATTTCCCCAACGAGGAAGGTCAACCTTCCCCGATGGGGGAAACGACCCCTTCCCCACACGTGACGCTACCCTTGTCAGCTTGTGAAAAACTGTTTACGTATGTTTTTAGTTGCAAGTATAACCCGACTGAGAGCCTTCCGAATTTAATAACGCTTGGCAAAGAGACATCCATCAAATGGTAAATTCTGGCAGCCATTTTGGATTTTTGTTTTTCATCAAGTTGCATTTGGAATCAGCACCAAAAAATTAACTAGAAACAGTTGAAAACTATTACATGTGTTACAAAACAAGGCCATGTGGCTTGAGGCTGAACAATATTATTCTTCTAGGTATTGAAAGACCATGCATCTAAGTGTAAGGTGTAGCGGTATCGAGAAAAACAAATTATACCGGTATACCTCCGCGATATCATCTGTAATACCGGTATTTCCAGGTGGGAAATGTGGCGAAAGCAGGAAAGTCTCACATGTGCTATGTAGGCCCGGCCAGTTTCTTGTAGATAAATGAAGAAAACTAGCCTAATCTTATATCGACACCAGAAAATATATAGAAGCCCTTTTTTTACTGATTAAAAGTATTAGCCCTGCCTATGACGTTTTCCTTCATATCATGTACGCCACCAAATCTTATGATGATAGTTAGGATCATCTTCAGGCCTATAGCCTGTCACTGAAAACAAAAACTAGTCAGGATGGTGTCTCTACTGACTAAAGGCCGGTTCATACTTCATTATAGCGCTATAAAGCTGTGTTTAAGGATGTTAGCTGGGTCTCGATATGCCGATGTAAAATTGATTCATACTTCAGTTTTCTCGCATAGCTCAACTTTCGCAGTACTGCCATGCAATGCACAGTCTCCCAATACCTGCCTATGCAAAGGCCAAGTTCAGTACATATGTGTATGCGCGGTTTGATCGACTCTACGACAAAGTACACTATTGATTACCGTGATAATTTTAGGGAATACAAGAAAATCCTGCCTTACTAACCTTTATGTCTTAATTCGTGGGAAGCAATAACTGTTTCCCTTCATTCCTAGAACCTCACTGTCACAATCAGGCCGCCGATAGTCGCACGGAACCCGTATACACGTAATGATAAGCCGGTATCTGAAAAGGTCCGCCATTGTTGTCGAGTAGGATCGTGAGCTCGTTTCAAAAGGTCGTTCACCTACCAAGCAGCCAATCAGAAGCCGTTCCCTTTGCGATATCTCGAGAGCTTGCGAGAAAAGTTGAATAATGTTCAACTCCAAGCGATGACCGTGAATCGAACTGGCGGCAAAGATATTTTGACCATATATGGTTATTGATCGCTTTATCGCGCGAGAAATTTGGAAGTATGAACCGGCCTTAATTTGACTGACTAGAGTATAAATTAGTCGGTTGATTGGTCGGTAGTCACAAATTAGTCGGTGGATTAGTCCGTGTGACACCGACTAATCAACTGACTACTTTGTGATCACTGACTAATCCACCGACTAATTTATATTCTAGTCAGTCAAATTAGTCAGTAGAGACACCATCCTGACTAGTTTTTGTTTTGAAAGAAGGCACCCTGCCTGAAAATCTTACCCCTAGGCTTTCAAAGTTTTGAGAGGGGAAGGAACTTCTGCATAAGCCAATCTCTCCTCCTGAAAACGTTCCCAAACCACCTCTGAAATGCACCTCGATCCTTTTATATCATATCAGTCCGAGGGCTGAAGCGAGATTCTGGCGGGGGGAAAGAATAACTTCATGAGCCAACCAGTAAGGTTGTCTTCTTGTTTCACATGCAACTTACTTCAAAATATGATTCCTGGCACAAACATGTAGACACTAAATTAATTTTAATCTCAGTTAGCAGTAGTCGGGTTTTTTTTTTTATCTAGTCTCTAGTCACATTACCGGGGAATCTGTAGGTCAATAACAGTATCTACATTCCGCACATGCAGTGGAACAGAAGGCACGCAATCGGCCCACATGCATAGGCCTATCGTTATTCACATTACCGGTGATACCTCGAACTATGAATAGTTTATATCGGTATTCCATTCAGTAGTACGTGCGATTACCTACGTCCAGAGCAGCTACTGTCGAGCAAACCGTCTACCTTTCGTAAATACCGTACCGCCTCTACAACCATTCCCGGCGGTATACTCGTGAGCATGGCATTACGTGTATATCGGTATTCGCACTGAGAATATTGTATAGCATGGGTTTACGTATACGTAGAAGTCTTGCCTACCACCTACTCAACCAGTATCTGCGCTTTAGCATATGCAATACCACAGTGCATGGCCAGTAGTTGACACTAACGGTAATATCATAAAAGTTCTATGAATGAACGTAAACGTTTATATATCGGTATTCCCGCAAGTGCGGTATACCTTCTGATAACTGTATTTTCAAATTAAAGGAATTCGGGTAATTTTGAGGTGAGCCGACATTTCGATATACCGGTATTACCATCTAAATAACTTACATTGCGAGAGCTTCCGAAGTCCCTCCAGGACCCTCAACTTATCTCCGTCCCTGGACCCCCCCCCCCAGAGCAAACGCGGGCAAACGCGGGCCCATGGACCCTACTTGCGTGCCTAATTTTATGTAAATCGTAAAAAATCGGTTACAGTTACTCAATTAAAGAGATTTTGTTTCATGCCATATTTTATGAAATTCAATGTTAATCCCTAAGTACAGGTTAATTTCACATTCTTTAAGATAAATTTGTCACTATCTTTTACGTTTACTGTACATAAACCCCCTCCCCTTCTGTACGTTCGCATCTCTTTCTGTGAACTATTTGCTAAGCCATTCAGCTGATCCTTTCACATTGCATTCCTCAGTCTGGTGTTCAACTTTTTCAATGCATTCTAAGTGAAGTTAGAGTTAACTGGGAGGATGCTCTGAAAAGAATGAAACTTCATCCAACCCACACCGTAAATCAAGCACTGAACACACTTTGAGAGGAGTTTTATTATTTTCCTCCTCTCTTTCCTTCGTATTTTTTCCTTTCCCCGTTTATTTTATCTTGTTGTACGTAAGTTGGTAAGCGAGATACCCTTGTGCATTCATTTTTCCTGTAGGGGAAGGGGTGGGCAGGGGAAGACAAAGAAGAAACAGAAGCTTTAGGGGAGAAGGGAAATGTACTGTGTATAGAGCTTATGCACCTACGTCACGTTTCTCTATTTTTCCATCCAGGCGTACATTGTGCAACAATTGTTACTAAGGTGCTGCCGTGAGCGCGTATCTTTAACACACCTACTACGTATTGCAGTTCCATCCAGTAAGCCAAATAAGCCAGTTCAGAGTTATCACTGCGCATGTCAGGTCATAGGTCATAGGGGTATAGTAGAGTAGACATTGTACGCAGCAGCAACGCTTTGGTATATGTCATTGCCGTGATAAATGAAGCCTTGAAGCAAATTGACTTGACTTCAGCAAAAACTATTGCCTAGGCGATAAAATGTGGGACACAGGGGCTTACCGGGAATGAAAATTAAAGTTACACTTTAAAGTTTTTACAGAAAATCTTGATTTAAAACTTTTCGTTACGATCGCTATTTACGTACCGAAACTCACTCCGTCTGTACTGCTGGGACCGAATAGCTAAGCCTTCTCGATAAGCTTACGCAATTGGGCAAAGTCGGTTACAAAAATTAATTATGCCAAACTCGAAGAAGCCTTTCAATCCGGGCCCTCCCTCAGATATCTTACAAATGTGACATCTCAAGATGATCTTAATCAACCAATTGTTTGTTATTTACGCAAGAAACAGTTGTTAAAAGTTATTGAATCGTAAAACTACCAAGACACAAGCAGTGTGATCATAATACAAAGTTAATTGGGACTTCACTGCAAGAATACACACAAAATTTGTATTGACCGTTTCTCGAGTTGTGATTGGCTGGTTAGCTACACCTAGTTCCGCTAAACATGTTTCCAGTCGGTCGGTACTTTGAGTCGGTCATTGCATGCTAAAATGCGTTTAGGATTTCTCTGTATATCACATTCTCTACGTACGTAAGGTATCACCATACTACAACAAAAAGTTTTGAATGCTCGTATGTGAAGTATGGCTGCTGGTCGAGTTGTGAATAGGCTAAGCGATCACTGCTCCTTGTCTGCACTGTGGCTGTAGTCGACATGCGAATAGGCCCTACCTAGTTCACTCGTGATCCCGCAAAATTTTCGCCGTTTACCATTATTGGTAATATTCGTTGACTGTGCCAAGGTAGAGTGTATTTGTACCGAAGTAAATCCGTTTTACTTGGGAAATTTTTTTGTCGTATCCAAGGATTGCTCGCAGACTGTGGAGTATTGTATACCGTAGTAACGTGAACAGTGTAAGTTAGCGTAGTGGTACTAAGACCGCTTTCACACTTGAGAGCTGATCTCGAGGGGGCGATCAGATCCGGATCAGATCCTCCCCTCGAGATCAAAGGTTTTGCTTTCACACTTGATCCCCCGTGGTGAATTAAGCCCCGATCAAGGACGCAATGAACCCGCCTTATCCTCGTAGCTGTCTGAAAGCGTAAACAATGTCCCTTACATGTTGATCTTGGGTCACCTTGATCCTCCGAGCTTTCACACACGGTTTTTTGATCCCCCGCGCGAGATCTGATCTGCCCCGACGGGAGGATCAGCATCTCCGGATCTGATCCTGAGTGCGAGAGCTTTCACACTACAAAGTTGATCTCGAAGGGGGGATCAGATCCGGATCTGATCCCCTGCTTGAGATCAAGTGTGAAAGCGGTCTAAGTATTTGCTTTCAGAGTACCCTTATGACCTTTGACCTGTTAGGCTTCGCTGTAACTCTGAACTGGCTTATTGAAACGCGCTGACGTCACGTGCATAAGCTCTATAGCCAATCCAATCACTTAAACCAGGGGTCGGCAAACTAGGGGTTGCGACCCTTTTGAGGGTCGCGAAAATATTTCGGAGGGTCGCGAAAAGGATTCGGAGCGAAAAATAATTGCCAAATTTCTCATTAAAAATAAGCATTGGGAGTGATTCTAATCTAACAACCAGTGATCTGCTTTATTAACACTGCATAACCAAGTCAATCAAATTCCTCTCACCGACCCGTCAATTTGTGGGCCACCAAGATTCTGGAGTAGAAAGCTGGGGCCACCAAGCAAAAAAGTTTGGAGACCCCTGACGTAAACCACGTAAAACACAGAGAACAATGAAACAAACATGCAAAGATCATTACAAAGATATTATAAGTATGATCCAAACTCAAATAGACGGATTTCAGTCACGTGACTTTAACCAACTAGACGCAATTTTGAAGGGCAAGATCGCGCGTCTTTTTTGTTTTGACGGGCACGCGTCCATTGTGTCACAGTAGTATCTATGGTTATGCCGTGCGCGTGTGCTGTAAATACGCTTACTGCATGTGTGTTTTGCCCTTTAGTGCATTGCGCGTGACGTCACATGAAATCCCTCTATAGGCTATATATAGACCTTATGCATTGACATCACACTGACGTCATTTTGAGTGGAAACAATGGAGCACAAGTGCACGAACAGCGTGGATTGCCGCACGTGTAGTAGACTTACGCGCGTATACGATTGGTTGACGAATCAGCTGTCTGCATTTATTGGTGTAATTGTAATGATACGCGCTTTTCCTCCTTTTTCCTCCAAACGAGGGCGCACTTTCTCCTTTGTAACAAAGATATTATAAGCATAGATTCCAGACTCCTATACCTACACTGTTACGCTCAGTGACTCCTCATGGAGACACATATATCGGGGCCGAAGTGTAAATTTGACATGCGCGTCGTTCCATTCCGCGATCTGCGTACAAAATAAGAACGCGTTACAAAAAAAATTCCATTGTTCCAAAAGGTTAGCGCGGGTGCACTTTTACAACGCGTTCTATACGCGCAGAATACATTTCTCTGTGTATTATCCGGAATACTTGACGCAAAGCTCTGCGCGCTCTGGAAACAAACGCGCTAGTTGCTTTCCCGTTGTGATTGCGTAAGTAACTGAACGCGCATATAAAAGTGCGTCAATTGAAAATACCATAGAAACTGACCAATGAATGTCCATGAACTTGCAAAACCAGTCATTGCGCGTTCATGTTCAAGTGTAAATACGTAGAATGCCGCGTTGAAGAAATAAGTTATTCTTGTTCAAGTGGAATTTATTGAGGCGTAGTACTTCTTCAGTCAACAACATTCCGAAATAACAAGTATTAATACTTTCGTAAAACGTTCATTTGCCTGCTTGTTTTCAAAACGACTGAACGGTGATCAGCACTTTCGCCCCGATATATTGGCCTCCTTGGGGAGTCAACGCGCCATTTTAAGTTTGGAATCTATGCTTGTAATATCTTTGCTTTGTAACATCATATGGATAAGGTCTATAGAGGTTATGCACGTGACGTCAGTGCGTTTTGCTGGATGGAACTGATCATGCGCAGTAAGTGTGTTACCGATACGCGCGCACGATAGCACCAAGTAACAATTGTTGCACAATGTACGCCTGGATGGAAAAATAGAGAAACGCGCGACACAGTGACGTCGGTGCATAACCTCTATACCTGCACTGTTACGCTCAGTTACATCCTCATGGAGACGCAAATATCGGGGCAGAAGTGTCAGTGTGACATGCGCGCCGTTCTATTGGGCGATCTGCGTATCAAAATAAGAACGTGTTACAGAAATTCCATTGTTGAAAGCGGGTGAAAGCGGTAAGCGCTCGTGCACTCTTACGTCGCGTTCTATACGCGCATAATACATTTCTCTGTGTATTACCCGGAATACTTGACGCACACTTCCGCGCGCTTGCGGAAACAAACGCGCTACTTGATTTCCCATTGTGAGCGCGTAAGAAATTAAACACCCATAAAAAGTGCGTTGCTTAAAGATACCATAGAAACTGACCAATGAATATAGAGCTTATGCACCTACGTCACGTTTCTCTATTTTTCCATCCAGGCGTACATTGTGCAACAATTGTTACTAAGGTGCTGTCGTGAGCGCGTATCTTTAACACACCTACTACGTACCGCAATTCCATCCAGTTAGCCAAATTGAAAAGCGCTGACGTCACGTGCATAAGGTCTATAGGCGAATAAGTGTATGAACTTTAAACTAGTCATTGTGCGTTCATATTCAAGTGTACTTATTTGTAATGCCGTCAGGAACAAATAAACTTCTTGTAAGTGGAATTTGGTATTGAGAAGTGATACTTTCTACAGTCACAATGTTTCGAAATAGCAAGTATTAATACTTTTGAAAGACATTCATTTGCCTGTGTGCTTTCAAAGTGACTGAACAGTGATCAGCACTTCCGGCCCGATATAGATAGTTCTCAGTGACGTCACAGCTAGGAGTTAGCAACCGCCATGTCTGAGGGCAAGTCTGTACACACATACCCTCAGACATATGGCTGAAATAATACACGTGAAAAGCTCCTATGACGTCACGTGAGAACTATGTCTGGACCTTATGCATTGACATCACACTGACATCATTTTGGGTGAAAACAATGAAGCACACGTGCACGAACGGCGTAGATTTCGCCGCACGTGTAGTAGACTTACGCGCGTATACCATTGGTTGACAAATCAGCTGTCTGCATTTATTGGTGTAATTGTAATGATACGCGCTTTTCCGCCATTTTCTTCCAAAAGAGGGAGCACTTTCTCTATTGTGACATCATATGCATAAGGTCTGTTGTGGGCTCCATGGGGAAAACTTTGGGTAGAACATTTACTACTGGATGTAATATTTGAGTTCCCAGAGGAGACTGTTTGAGTCCAGTGCTGTTCACACTCTATCTAGCGGAGACACTAAAGGGAGATATCGGGGACCATAACTACGCAAAACAAGAAACTTACGAAGACATCGACCCGCCAATCAAGATCGAACATTCATACTAAAAACCTCCGCACCAGCAGCCCATTTTGATCCACCAACAGTACGCTGATGACATAGGTTGGGTCACAACTGCAAAGTACAACACCGATCACATAAAAGAACAGGTCCCTTCGAAACTGAAGATCAGAGGACTACTAATCATCGACTAAAAAGCAGAGGAATACGTTATCAAAAGAGGAGGAAGTGAAGACTAGAAACAATGTAGGTCTAAGTATACCGGCAGCCTCATTGATACAGATCAAGATATAAAGCGGAGGAAACAATTGGCAATGGCCTCCTACACACAATATCGCTCAATCCTAACTAGCAAGAAGATTGAATTGAAGACTAGGATCAGGCTATTCGATGCTTATAGGCTCCAGTATTTTCCTGTACAACAGCGAAGTTTGGAGTTTAACTGAAACCCTGGAACACACAATCGATGTATTCCAACAAAATCTATTGAGAGGAATGCTAAGAATCAGTTGGCCATGCACCTTGAGTAACGATGTCTTGTACGAACGCACAGGAGTCAAACCGTGGAGCGAGAACACCATGAGAAGAATGAAATGGGTCGGTCATCTCATGAGACTGCCAGCCGAAACACCAGCCAGGCAAGCTCTACAAGAATCGCTACGTCCTACCAGAAGATCGAGAGGGAGACCGATAACAACTTGGTGCAGTAGAGTGAACAGCGACCTCAAAAACTATAATGCGTTGAAGAAAATATTTTGGTCACCAATGGACAACTTCATCAAGGGTCACAATATTCTAAAGAGTTGGATACACTTGAGAGGCTTCCAATGGAATTTGCAATTTAGCAATGACGTGAGAGCCTATGCAAAATCGCGTTATTTATATTCTGTAAGATGACTCTTTTGCAATGTTCGATCACTTATATAGCTGCACCTGTGATCTGTGCAAGTTCTAACATTTCTGCCAGTTTTTAAGTACGTGGATGTCTTCCAAATTATTCGTACCTGTTTGAACATTTACTTAGTGTAAGCTTGTATCGTCACGTTACCTATATATCTAATACAGAAATTTTAACTGGCGAATCTACCAGTACCTGAGTACGGTACCCTTAAACAAGAGAGACGAGACTTTCCATTGACCGTTGATCATGTTCAATTTGTAAGATTTTAACCACAAACTTTGGAGCAAACTTTGATAGCAGTAATGGTTCATGTTCATATACGTTCTGGATGATTTCTACGGATTAAAGCATCAAGTTGTATATGATGTTATCAATCAGGCCTACCGATTTGAGTTTAAAAAGTGGAGGAAATATTTTGTAACATCAAGTGCACGTACTCCAACAGCATGGCCGAGACGATCATCAGTCCAGAGCTACTGGTCGTAACAATTCTTGTAATCGTCGTTTTCCTCTTCTTGTGTTACGTTTGCGGCAAAAGATGTAAGAATTCAGGACCATCGGCACAGGCTCAACGTCCCCCAGTTGCTACTGTATCAAGAAGAGTCCCAAGCTTACAGTAAGACATACCCGTGTTATACACGGACTTATGAAGCTTTTCATATAGCTTGGGGGTGGGGGCTTAAATTTTATGATTACCGTGCTTGAGTAGAAGTCTAAGAGAAGGAATGCCCCTCCTCTTTGGAACAAAATTTTTGAATATTTGGGCGTCTTTAAATGTTTTTAAATGTCTTTAAATGTTCATGTCGGTTTTTGAAGGTTTCTTTGGTATATGTCACAGACGGAATATATAAAGGGTTTTTTCCTTGAAAAGCGCAGCGAAAGCGTACTCTAGCCCTCCTATTTTTGACTGGGACTTAAGCCCCCCCCCCCAAATATCCTCTCAGTTTGTGTTGCGATAAAAACATTGGACGTACAAGCCGGGGTTGTTGAGGGTTGTGCCGTCTCCAGACAATTGGACAGAAAATTTGCCCATTCTCCATATTGGGGTAAAGTCCTTACAAGTTTGAGAAAAGTTTTCAGCCCCAAGCCTGTAGGCAAAGGACCAGCGCTACCTAGAAAATTTTTCTCCCCCTAGGATATCAGAAATTACCATTGCCTTAATGTATTTTACTAAGTCTTGCTTCCTTCAAATATTTCCCACCCTGGAAGCGATCTCGCCCCCTTCAGTAGTTTGTCTGGCTACGGGCCTGTCAGTCCCTAATTGAAAGTGGTCCGGGACGCAGATACTGCAGTTTAAACGTTGTTTAGGCAACTTCTTTCCATTTCCAGGCGTCAAGCAAGAGAAGTACAGAACAATCCACCCTTCCAATTAGAGGATCTACCACCTTCTCACGAAGAAGCGGTAAAGATGAAACCGCTTCCATTTGGCACGGTTTGATGTGAAACCATCCTAACTGCCTATAGGAAGGCTTGTTCAAAATCTTATAGCCAGCTGAGAGGGTTAAATCCGTGTTCCGGCTTCGAGGTCTTTAGATGGTAATTAAAAGGACTCATCTTTTCGAGCGATGACGTCATACCCACGCTTAGTATGTTCGTGTGTGATTGTAACGTAAGAAACACTCACTAGAGGTAATCAAGATATTTTACTTCTCATATCATTGAAATGTTTACTAAAGGGTTCGTTTTTAAACGTTTAAAACGTTTTTACACTTTTTAAACGAAATATAGCAAAGAAAGAATGTTTCAACCAATTACACAGATGCATGGGATTTACTAGTCTCTTCTGATGTTGTTTTCCACCTATTATTTGGAAATTCGCCTGTTGCATAATATTTTCTCTTTAAAGAAGAGGCAAACTGTATGTTGTAGCCTAGTCGATATTATTGCTCAGTCGTTTTAAATTATTTCCATTCAAGAAGGAAAGCTTCAATAATTCCCTAATATATTTGGATATAGTAAAAACTACTTAACTGAACCGTACTGCAATTTTTCATACCACCTTCTTGCGAGGGAGACCAGGAGTATCCATCACCTAACGTTTCCCAGGTGGGACCTATTCTATTCAGCCAGTCTAGAACGGGACCACTGTCAGGTGGTGTCAGTTAAGTCAAAGTTTGTCCCTTGGGGACGTTGTTACTCCTTCGGGGAGCAGATATCTTTCGGGAGTATTGTTTGGTTTTCGCCCCTGGCTCTTCGCCAGAGAGTCAGGGGACTTTTGGAAAAAAAGCCTAACGTTTCTGATGTAACTAATGTAACTTTCCTAAACTTCACTCCATGAGATCACCCCTTGAAATCAGATAGGCCTATACTACTTGAGAAGTTTGATTTTAAGTTTGCAAAATTTTTAAAAGATTCTGCACTGGACTGGACTCATATCTAGACTCCTGCAAACCTTTCTAAACGTGGTCTTACTTTTGCAAACAATTTGTAAGATAAAAGCTATTCACAATCTTGATTTGAATCTTGACCCGGCTGAGATGTGTTTCAACACTGACACTCGATATACCCTCTTCAAACACAACAGTAAAATTTAACAAGGATGGCGTTTAACGCTTATCCAACCACTTCGACCGCGAAATCCAAGTCAGAATTAACACTTTTTCTGTTTCAATTTATGGTTGGTTAAAATTCCTGGTAAAAAATTAACACTTTCCCGGTTAAATGTAACAAGGATTTCTTGAGAATGCCTCATAGTGTAGTCTGCCGGAACTTTTGTTCAGTGCTTTCTCTTTAACAACAGAAAATTGCTTCCTTTGTCAATTATTGGAAGACAAAATTTTGTTACATCTTGATGTTTTGATTAATCAGCTCATGTACTCAACTAAAGAGCCTATTTGAATTCCCAAATAAAATCTTGCAAGGGAGAGGGATGTATATTACTTCAATCGTTTTTGAAAACAAATTTACAATGGTTCCTAAAGAGTAAATACTACGTATTTTATCAATTATATTCCCATGCTATTGTTTGAACTTCAGGTTTGGGCAATATTACAATCCTCGGTTTTGGGTTTTGGGATAAAAATTGATATTCTTCTTTTTAGTAAGAGGGATGGAAGATTCTTAAACTTACGGTTCATACCAAGTGAGGAAACGAGACTAAGACAGGGTTGGCGCCAAGATTTGCCCGACGAAGGCCCAAGCCCCTCAACGGGGTTAGGTGGTCATCATCTCGAAGCACCGACAAAGGCGACAAGTTGTCGGAAGGGTTGCGACAGCAAAATTTGTCGTGAAGTGAAGCGCGCCGAAAATTGTGGGTCTTTTACTGAAAAAAAAGTTTAAAAATTTGACGTTTTTATTGAAGAATAGTTGAAAAATTGAAAGTTTGTGTTGGAGAAAATGTGAAAAACTTGTTGTTTTCTTTCTTTTTTTGAATAATCTGCCTTTCTCGAGAGCAAAATCAAGTCCTCCGTTAGAGCGATTGGTCGCGGTCGGGGATTATTAGCGACTTTTCGATTTCAGGACGGTAGACAAAGAGGACGGAACGCGCAGCAAAAAACTGGACTGCGCATGAGCAGAAGCGAGCATCACTCCGTCTTGTTGATTTTCAGGACGGTCGTCGACCGATTTAACGTTCGTTCTAGAAACAGGACGGTGCAGGGGTTGTCATGGTAATTTCCCTCGTCCATAACGTTCGTGTTTCTGTGACGTTAAATTTGAAGTTAGCTGTATGCAAACGTGCATCATTTGTTCATGTGACACGCAAGCTGCTGACAAAAATGAACATGACGAACAACAACAGTGCATATCTGTTAAGCCATTTTAAGGGATGATTCCGTGTTAAGCTAAGGAAAGCTATCTTGAGGTAGAAACTTTCACAATTTTATAAAATACCCAGTAACGATGGCGTCTCTAATCCCTGTGTAGTTTCGTCATTGTTACAACTTAGCGATGAGTGTGGATGCTGACAAAGCACTGCAACTTAGTTAATAGATGGGCGCGTCATTGTTTTGTTGTCATTCTACAACACCGTCGTCTTCAAAATCGAAACGCCTTAAATGTCAGGACAGAACGCCGGGCGCGCGTGCGTTTAACTCTCCGTCCTCTTGCTCTACCGTCCTGAAATCGAAAAGTCGCTATTTCCGAGACGGAGGCGGAGTTCCGTAGGGGGTGTGTGACCTGCCATTCCTGACGGAGGCCTTGGCTCCCTGCCCCACACTGAGCGCCACCCCTAGGCTAAGACATCCACTACCTTAGCAATCATCTCATATGTTGGCAGCACAACCCCCAAAAAAGAAACTTCTGTTTTATGTCAAATTCACCATCCGCCATACTGAAACAGGTATGCTGAAAGTCTCCAGATGACCTTCTGATACCAGGGAGGTGAAATCACCTCTCTGTTGATACTGAGCTTAATCAGGGAGTCCTCTGAGAAAAGAGACACTGGCCTAATGTCATTGATGCTTCGTCTCATTTTCTTCAGTAAGTTCATGAAGACTGTACAGTGTTTCTAAACTAAATCACTTATATGATGCATTAATCTCCTCCAGAGGAAATAGGTTTACTTCTGTCATTCCCAAAAAGTTAAAGCTATCTTGAGTTGTTTGTGATTCAGGCGCGTAGCCGGGGGGGGGGGGGCGAAGGGGGCCGACGCCCACTCTTGGAGCATATATTTTGTATTTTTTTAATGTTTTATGATATTGCTAGTAATTCAAAATGGAAAAAATGTTTAGATGCAACTTTCAAGGCCTGGGAAGTGCCATTTCCGGCGATCTGGGAGGCATTTCTGGTCAAAATTTTCTTGTACGCTTCGCGCCAACATATGGTGGCGCTACGCTTAGACAGTTTGCCTACAGGCTTTGCCCCCTCCTTGGCAAATTGCTGGCTACGCGCCTGCTGTGAGTTGACTAACAACACCAACTATTCAGTGCATTTTCTTGCTTTTTTGTTTGAACCATCTCATTGTCACTTTTTATATAATTTATGATACAACAGAACAATATGCAATGTAGCCTATGTTGAACACAACAGAAGTAGAATTAGATATGATCTGCTTACGACATGAAAAATTTAACGTATTAAAATGAATGCATTGTATTAGGTCAATTAATCTCGTACATTCCCTAAGTTTTCTTTCAGTTCATTGAAAGTAAGAAAACGATTACCTTTAAGTACAATTTTCTTTTCCACTTCCAAATCAAACTGAATATTCCGAGAAAAATGAATTTTTTGCTGCTGTTTCTTTAATTTTGTAAGACAAATGAACAGATGAAAAGCAGAAATCAGTGGCTGATGCAGGATTTTGTTAAAGAGGGCTAATAACACCTCCCTGCTCGAACTATGAATATATTCATCTATTCAGTAGTAATTATGTGCGACTACCTACGTCCAGAGCAGCTACTGTCAAGCAAACTGTCGATATCTACCTTTCGCAATGCCGTACTGCCTCTACAACCATTCCCGGCGGTATACTCGGGACCATGGCATTACGTGTATATCGGTATTCCGAGGGTTTTCCACGTGGAAATATTGTATAGTATGGACTTACTTATACGTAGAACACTTGCCTACTACCTACGTAACCCGTATCTGCGATGTAGCATATGCAATAGCGATGAATGAACGTAAACGTTTACATAACGGTATTCCCGCAAGTGCGGTATACCTTCTGATAACTGTATTTTGAAATTACAGGAGAACAAACGCGGGCAAGCCTACTTGCGTGCCTAATTTTATGTAGATCGTGAAAATCGGTTACAGTTACTCAATTAAGAAGATGAAATTCAATGTTAAAGACGGATTTGCATCACCCCAAGTATGACTTTTAGTTGGGGGTTAGCGAAAGTCTCAGTTGGTGACGAGAGTTACAAAATTCAAAAGATGCAGAGCAGCTCCTATTACACAGCAGGCACAGAAAATGTTTTCATTACACATGGGGTCTTTTATGCTCACGTGCATGGGCGTAAATCCCGGGGGATGGGGGGATATATCCCCCCAACATTTGACTAGGGGGGATGGCCCATGTAATCATCCCCTCCCCAATGTTTCAGCCTACAGATACGTGTATGATGAAAAGTATATTTTATTCTTCATTTTCGTAAGAAATTTTTTCAATCTCGCTTCACCTTCTATGACAAATGTTTCTCAAACTATCAGAATTTTAGCAAATCGTTGGCAATCTATCAAAATTTTCTCGCGCTCCGCGCGCTTCCAACCTTACGTCAGTGTCACTCATATTATCAATATCTTCCGATAGCAACTTTCGGAGAAGCACAGCAGCAAAATGTTGAAAGTTTACGAATTAATAGGTAAAAGACTGGCTTATGGCAGTGGCATGTAGGTTTGTTGGACAATTGAAAGTGTCTCGATGTAGAGTCTGAATGCAGGTTTTGTAACGGAAATATTATTCGTCACTGTTTACACTCCATGTCATGACCATTATTAAGGTAATAATACACGAAACTGTTCTGATCACGACACTTTCCGAAGAACAGATATACATCTCCAAACATCTGTGGGGGACCTCGCACCAATATGGGATCTTTCAATCTAATATATAGCATGACGTAGAAGGTTGGAAGTACGTATCTGCCGATATACATTTTTCAAAAAATTTTTACCAGAGTTTCGCCAGTTCGCGCTGAGCAATTATCGGTGTAGATGGTGATTGCTAATACACTTATGACGAAAACAGCACTCTGTAACGCTCTTATTTGTCCTTCACCCCTTTTACTACACCTGTCAGGGAGGTCAAATATCACCTCCCTGCACCTATACCTCCCTCCCCCTCACTTTTCATTGCTGGCAGCTGTTCGTCCGGATTTTAGTTCAAAAGTAGTAAAAATACGATAGTTGTAAAGTGTTCGGCGTCGTACTCTATATTATCATTTGGATGTCAGGTAGTATACGCATTATTCCCCCCCCCCCCCAATTAATATGATTAATGCAGAGCTTTCAGGAGGTCCTATTCTGGTATCTGCTAGCCTTAGATGCCCTTTCACAATGTACAATGAAGAAAAGGACATATTCCGTGATAACTCAAGAATGTTTCTGTGGACTGCACGCACATATTTTTGTGTAAAAACTTTCCCAAAATAGAAGGCAGTAAAATAGACAGAAGGGAGGGGGCTTCAGGAGATTTGTTGACAACGTATCTGTCTCTTAATAGACAACATATTCTCCTCTTTTACCTTACCAAAAATTAACATTCACTCTATTATGGACATTTTCCGGCCATATATGATCAGTTCCAAAAACATCCCAAAGATACCACCATTTTGCATATAAAAGACCTTAAATAAATAAAAAAAAAGTTCTTAAAGGGGAGGGGAAACCCCTTCCCCAGGACGACACCTTTATGTAGTGACAAAACTGCTGCATGCAAATGCAGGAACGCATGAAAAACAAGAGGGCAATCCACGGAGTTGCTTATCTCATCGCTAGCACACGCATTAAGCCATATAACTCACAGGAAGAACTTTCTCTCTTCCTTGTGGCATAAGGCCTTCACATAACTGCAGGGACCGCTGAGACGGCTTTAGCCCCCACACTTTTCTGCCGTGGGTATTTTGGGCCGCAGTAAACTGCATTTATTTTATTGAACATATTGGGCTTCTTCGATTATTAATCCCCGCACTTCAAAATTGGCTCCCCGGTCTCTGAATAAGTGCACTTGAATATGAACGCACAATGAGTGGTTTGAATTGAAGCTCATAGTCTATCCATATGTATGTCAGTTTCTACAGTGGCGTAGCCAGGGGGGACAGGGGGCGAGTTGCCCCCTCTGGAAAAATCTTGGGGGAAATTTTGAAAGTGAATATATGGTGAAATTTGCGCATGATCTGGAAAAATTTTGAATTTCTCAACCAGTACACGTTACTTATTTAAAAGCATATGCCACACCGGCACAACCAGTCCTCATTAAGGTTTTCAGAGATGGAATGATGACACCATGCTTATAGTTGTACTTGTTATGTTTTACTATCTGTTTTATACAGCATGGGATCTCTGGACCTCTGAAGAGGGACTCTGTCCTTTTACTGTATATTTCCAATGTTTCTTGATAATTAAAGCAGCAGCATTGTGGTATATGCAGTTTGTTAGAATGGGTCAGTGGTCAAGTGCTATACTCTGCTACAAGGGCAGGTTCTCGTAAAATTTGTACTGATTGTGGTGAATGTGGTAAACTGATGAAGGGAAAGGTGTACCAGGGTTCACTTAATTACTGTAGTTCACCCATTGTGATTCTGATCTACCAGTAGGACTCAAGAAAAATTCTCCAAGACCTGAAGACAAGCAAGATAAAAAAGCTTCCTAAAAAATAGGAATTCTTGGTGATGTATTCATTACATTTAGCACCAAATGTGGCACCATTTTGCATCTAGCCCACCTTATATTAGCAAAAATTTTCCAAAGGGAAGGGGGAACCCCCTCCCCTTAGACCCCTCCCCAGGACGGCGATCAGTCACATCAGCCAGGTCAGAGGAAAGCACCCCCGGACAAAATTTGGACCTGCGAAGAACACTGATTATTAGGCAGCAGATCACTAATTGGGGGAAATCTTGGTGCTCTTGCCCCCCCCCTGACAAAAAACATGGCTACGCCACTGAGTTTCTATGGTATCTTCAAATTACTCACTTTAATATCGGCCTTTAATTTTTCACGCACTCACAAAGTGAAAGCAACTACCAGCGCGTTCGTCGATGATAACGCAGAAGTACGTGTGAAGTATTTTAGATAAAAAGACAGGCCAACTAATTTCTGCGCGTATACAATGCTTACGCAAGCTGCGTTGTTCTAACAATGACGTTTTCCGTAATGCGTGCCTATTATACGCGCATCACCGAATAGAAAGGCGCGTATGTCAAATCCGCACTGCCGCCCTGATATTTGCATCTCCATGCGCCCTTTTGTTGTGCAAAAAGGACAAATTCAGTGCGCTTTACAGAAAATCTGTGCACACAATATGACATACGGATGGGGCATTCATCATATGTGCGAAATTTCATGTATGTGGAATGTTTCCTTCTGGAGTTATACTAAAAAAACTAAGAAAATGTGATTTCTCACAAAAATTGATCTTTGACCTTGGTTGCCATGGCAACCATATATTTTGGTAGCATAAGACATGTTCATCATAAGTGTGAAGTTTTGTGTATGTGGAATGTTTCCTTGTGGAATTATACTAAAAATACTAAAAAAATGTGATTTTTCACAAAAATTGACCTTTGACCTTATTTCACGTGACCTTTGATCCCGGTCGCCATGGCAACCATATATTATGGTAGAATTTGGCAGGTTCATCATATGTGCGAAGTTTCATGTATGTGGAATGTTTCCTTCTGGAATTATACTAAAAAAAAACTAAAAAAATGTGATTTCTCACAAAAATTGATCTTTGACCTTGGTTGCCACGGCAACCATATATTCTGGTGGTATTACGTACGTTCATCATATGTGCAAAGTTTCATGTACGTGGAATGTTTCCTTCTGGAATTATACTAAGAAAACTAAAGAACCGTGAATTTTCCCAAAAATTGAATTTGACCTCTGACCTTTGGGGTACCTACCCACCAAATTTCAAAAGAATCGGTCCAGCCCACAAGGAGGAGTTCATGGAACACTTTTTTGCTTAAAATGTTAATATCACATGACTTTTGACCTTGGTTGTCATGGCAACCATATATTATGGTAGTGCCCGACATTCTTATTATATGTGTGAAGTTTCATGTTAATGGGATGTTTTTTCTTGGAGTTATTATAAAAAGAGTGATTTTCACATAATTTGACCTTTGACCTCTGACCTTTGACCTTTACTTCCGGGAGTCAATGCAGAACTGGGGTTCTACCTAGGGCACCTTCCCACCATATTTGAAGAAAATCGGCTTTACCGTTTTGGAGATATTAAGAAAACAAAATTGGACACAGACACACACTAACACACACACTCACACACACACGGACACGTTTTGACCCCTCCCTCCGTTATGGACTTTTGGTCACCCTGGGGTACCCCACCATGGGTTAGGACTTTAGACTAGTAACTTGTGAAAATTAACTGTTACCATAGCAACGGCTGTTATTTCTGCTGGCATTGCCGAATATAGCCCAACAGGTCAAGTCAAGCAGACTTGGGGGAACTGAGGTATTATTACGACATCATCTATGGTCCCCGAATCACAAAAAATCTGGCGACGCCACTGATCTCAAGCCAACTTGCAGGTCTTGCAATGATCTCCGAATTCAAAATCCAGTTGTCTGGTATGACGATATATGTTGATCCCTACCTTTTAAGCTTAACAGGACATTTTTGCTCTTGTACAATTTCAATCCAGTGCAGCTTATCAACGAGTTGTGTGCTCAAAATAGTAGGCTACTTCCTAAATGCATGAATATACCAATACCCTACAAAGAACATTACCACTGAATCTAACCCCTTAAAACAGTCTTCCTGGCACTTCGGAGACATCAAAACCCAGGAGCTTCCGGGGGCTTCGCCTCCTTGACCCCACCAGGGGCCCTAAGGCGGGCCCCTGGACCCCACCCGTCATGAGCTCGCGCTTCGCGCTCGCCGTGCACGCTTCGCGTGCACATTTTCCACATTTGCGATAGTTCACCCCATCCCCCCAAAGTTGAAAAGAAATCTACGCCCCTGCTCACGTGACAGGATGAACGATCCCGTGGCATAACCGCCTTAGGTAACGTCTTTGAAAAGAAAAGGAAAAAGAAAGGACAAGAAAAGAAGGGAAAATTTTAATGTGGAAGACAGTAAAGAGTTACTGCGTTATGTTTTGTAGAGACTGGCGTAGGCCAAAGATGCCTTATCAAAAGACAAAGAAGAAACAGAATTATTGAGGGAGAAGGGAAATATACTGTATATAGCCAATCCAATTAAATAAACCACATAAAACACAGGGAACAATAAAACAAACATGCAAAGGCCATTATTTTTGCAACGCCCTCTATCGAAAATGTCGGGACTAGATGGATGGATGGATGGATGGATGGATGGATGGATGGATGGATGGATGGATGGATGGATAGATGGATGGATGGATAGATGATAGATATACTAACATACGTCCGTACATAAAATCTTCTGGCTACACCACTTTTTTTATAAATTGGACCTATCTCAAAACGTCTTACTATGTACACGGTGAATACTTTTGGGCAAACTTGTTGAATAATGCGTTGAAGTAAATATACTTCACGAAAGGACAACTTCCTGAAAGGGACACACTTTTTAAAAAAGTTGAACACACTTGAGAGGCTTCAAATGGAACTTGAGAGCCTCTATACAAATCGTGCTATTTATATTCTGTAAGATAACGCTTTTGCACTGTTCGATCACTTGTATAGCTGCAGCTGTGAGCTGTGCAAGTTCTAACATTTCTGCCAGTTTTCAAGTACGTGGATGTCTTCCAAGTTATTCGTACCTGTTTGAACATTTACTTCGTGTAAGCTTGTATCGTCACGTTACCTATATATATATATGATACAGAAATTTAAACTGGCAAGTCTACCAGTACATGGTCCCCTTAAACTGGAAAGACAAGGCTTGCCATTGACCGTCGATCATGTTCAATTTATAAGATTTTAACCACAAACTTTGGGGCGAACTTTGATACCAGTGGTTCATGTTCATATACGGTCTGTTTGATTTCTACGGCTTAAAGCATCAAGTTGTATATGATGTTATCAATTAGGCCTACCGATTTGTGTTTAAAAAGTGGAGGAAATATTTTGTGACATCAAGTGCAAGTTCTCCAACAGCATGACCGAGACAATCAACAGTCCACAGCTACTGGTCGTCACAATTCTTGTGATCGTCGCCTTCCTCTTCTTGTGTTACGTTTGCGGCAAAAGATGTAAGAATTTAGGACCATCGGCGCAGGCTCAACGTCCTCCAGTTACTACTGTATCAAGAAGTGTCGAAAGCTCACAGTAAGACATACCTTGTTATACACGGACTAATGATGCTTTTCGTAGCTTGGGGTGGGGGCTTAAATTTTATGATTACCGTGCTTGAGTAGGAGTCTAAGAGGAATGCCCCTCCTCTTTGGAACAAAATGTTTGTTTGAATATTTGAGCGTCTTTCTGTGTTTTAAAATGTCTTTACATGTGCATGTCCGTTTTTGAAGGTTTCTTTGGTACAGTGTAAAAACACCTGGGTCATTTTTGAACCAAAACTGACCCAGCGCATGGGTCAAATTCCAACCGACCCAAAACTGGGTCACCTTTACCCAACGCCTGGGTCAAATTACATCTCACTCAGAAATATTTCATGTGACCAGGTCAATCTGACCCAGTTAATTTGACCCAGGACTATTCTGACCCAGAGAATGAACCCCACCTGGGTCAAATTCCAACTGCCGAGGCAGTTGGGCCAAATGAAATGACCCAGCTATATAGGTCAAAATTAAATATGTATGTCTCACCTCAAAAGGCAACCTAAAGTAAGGACATGAAAAAAGGAAAACACTCAAATTGCTACTTTTAAAATTTTAATTCAAATTTATGAAAGTAGATTTGTCATATCATACAGATCATATCAATTTTCAATGGCATTTTCCAACACCTTACACTGATTTTATTATTTTTCATGAGTAGGCATTAGTGTTTAAAATGTCCTTTGTATTTTGTCTGGTTTCTATTAGTCAAGTAGCTTGATACACTTGCATTTAGCCTTAGTGATGTGAAAAAATTCATTTGCCACTGACAATTACTGACTGACAAACAGATGGTGAAAAATACGAGCCTTCCATTAGCTATACATCTCACCCACAACTGGGATGAATTTTTGTTCGAAACAATTTTCAACTGCACCTGTATATAGGCTGCAAACATTTCGAACAATACCAAACATGAATATGTGATGTACAGAGGCAATCACTGCATATAAAAGTCTGCAAGTATCATCACATAACCAGCACCTCGAGCACCAATGCTGCAGTTGCCCAAAAGACTATTGAATTTCTTATGCTGGCACGTGCTTGAACAGGGATAATGAGCACCGTTGAAGTTTGAAAAATGCATAATTATGTAATATACCTTGGCTTGCATTTTATAAACAGCATTATCTATGGTTACTGTTGGACAACATATATATATATATATATATATATATATATATATATATATATATATATATATATATATATATATATATATATATATATATTATTTGATACAGAAACAGTACCTAACATGAACTGTGGTATAAAAGATGGAAAACTTTTCAAGTGTTGCTGGAGGCAAACAACACGGTCACTTCACATACTACTATTCTGCCAACAACAACTCACTATGAAATAGGAAATAGGAAATAGGAAATCCAGAGATCTGAAAATCCATTTTCCTGTCCTGTTTTGATAGCAAACTTACTAGCAAGTACAAGTTGATATAATACAACAGGTTAAAAAGAACTTTAAAAAACATATAAAAGCTAAACACCAATTTTGAAGGTTTTTAAGTTAGTTTACCGTTGACCTTTAGCTTATGATAAAATCAATTAGGCCTATGCATTCACAAGTTCACAAGACCAGTAACAACCAACAAAGTCTGAGCTTGATTGGACTTTTATGTTAAAAAATTGTATATTGGCAACACACTTTTCTTCGAAATTTAAGCCAGTTTAACTATTGACTGACTTGTACCTTAGATTCTTACCTCAATCTTTAGCAACCATGGAGTGCTATTTTAAACTTTGCTTCACCATTCTATACTAACAGTATCTCACTTTCTCACATACTAGGCCAGCAATATGGCTTAAAACTTACATGTATGTTAAGATTACTTCACCTTTATCCAGGGGAGTAGATTTCTATTCAACTTTGGGGGGATGGGGTGAACTATCGCAAATGTGGACAATGTGCACGCGAAGCGTGTACGGCGAGCGCGAAGCGCGAGCTCATGACGGGTGGGGTCCAGGGGCCTGCCTTAGGGCCCCTGGTGGGGTCCAAGAGCAAAGCCCCGGTGGGGTCCAGGGGGTGAAGCCCCCGGAAGCTCCTGGGTTTAAATGTCTCAGAAGTGCCAGGAGGACTGTTTTAAGGGGTTATTTTCAGTGGTAATGTTCTTTGGTAGGCTATTGGTATATTCATACATTTAGGAAATGCTATTTTGAGCACAAAACTCGTTGATACGCTGCACTGAATTGAAATTGTACAAGAGCAACAATGTCCTGTTAAGCTTGATAAAGGAGGGATCAGCACATAGGGTCATCCCAGACAACTGGATTTTGAATTCGGAGATCATTACAAGACCTGCAAGTTGGCTTGAGATCAGTGGCGTCGCCCGGTTTTTTGTGATTGGGGGCACCATAGATGATGACGTAATAATACCTGTTCCCCCAAGTCTGCGTAAAGTACACCTTTATTTTTCATGCGTTCCTGCATTTGCATGCAGCAGTTTTGATCTTTCGTTTGTCACTACATAAAGGTGTCGTCCTGGGGAAGGGGTTCCCCAGGACGAAAGATACGTTGTGAACAAATCTCCTGAAGTCCCCTCCCTTCTGTCTATACTGCCTTCTATTTCGGGAAAGTTTTTACACAAAAATATGTGCGTGGAGTCCACAGAAACATTCTTGAGTTATTACGAAATATGTCATTTCCTTCATTGTGCATTATGAAAGGGCATCTAAGGCTAGCAGATACCTGCATAGGACCTCCTGGAAGCTCTGCATTAATCATATTAACTGGAGCGGGAGGGGAGGGGGGCAATGACATAATGCGTGTACTACCTGACATCCAAATGATAATATAGAATACGACGCCAAACACTTTACAACTATCGTATCTTTACTACTCTGAACTAAAATCCGGACGAACAGCTGCCAGCAATGGAAAGTGAGAGGGAGGGAAAGTATAGGTGCAGGGAGGTGATATTAGACCTCCCTGATAGGTGTAGCAAAAGGGGTGAAGGACTAATAAGAGCGTAACAGAGTGCTGTTTTCGTTATATCACCATCTATACCGGATATGGCTCAGCGCGAACTGGCGAAGCTCTAGTAAAACTTTTTGAAAAATGTATAACGGCAGATACGTACTTTCAACCTTCTACATCGTGCTACGTATTAGATTGAAAGGTTCCCACAGATGTTTGGAGATGTATCTCTGTTCTTCGGAAAGTGCTGTGATCAGAACAGTTTCGTGTATTACCTTAATAATGGTCATGACATGGAGTGTAAACAGTGACGAATAATATTTCCATTACAAAACCTGCATTCAGATTCTACATCGAGACACTTTCAATTGCCCAACAAACCTACATGCCACTGCCATAAGACAATCTTTTACCTGTTAACTCGTAAACTTTCAACTTTTTGCTGATGTGCTTCTCCGAAGTTGCTATCGGAAGATATTGATAATGTAAGTGACACTGACATAAGGTCGGAAGCGCGCGGAGCGCGCGAAAATTTTGATAAATTGCCAAAAATTTGCTAAAATTCTGATAGTTTGAGAAATATTTGTGATAGAAAGTGAAGCGAGATTGAAAAAGTTTCTTACGAAAATGAAGAATAAAATATACTTTCCATCATACACGTAAATGTAGACTGAAACATGGGGGGGGGGATGATAACTTGGGCCATCCCCCCTAGTCAAATGTTGGGGGGATATATCCCCCATCCCCCCGGGATTTACGACCATGCCTTTAGCCCTTGATCTATGACATAATCAAAAGTACATGTTCAAGTTGCCATGGTGAGGTAGCTACCTATGCCAATTATGATCTTGATTAGACTCAGAGTATTTTGTGACACACTTTCGAGCAGAAAAGTTTTAGTCTTCTTTGACTTTGACCTGTACTCACCCTGTAATATCAAAACCTTAACAACCACAATTAATAATACATTAAAACTTTTTCTCATCAAGAACTGGTCCATCAAACAGAAAATAAAATCTTTCAAGCTAAAAGCTGAATTTTTTCCATACATTCCCTAGCAAACCTTTACATACAATTTATAGATACTTATCTATGCTTTCGAATTGTGTCTTCTTCAAAACTTGTATTCTGATCTTCAACTGACATGTCATTTATCAACAAACAGAAATTACCCATACATTCCAAAATACTAACTGCAGATAAAACCTTTCAAATGCAGAATAGTTGAAACATCTTATCAAAACCAAAACAATAAATCATTTTCATCATTCAAATTACTAGTTTTTGAAAACTGTTACTTCTTACTAAGTTTGAAGAGAAATATGATATGAATGATATCAAAACAAAAAATCATCATGATGGAAAAAGAACCTAACTGAAAGACATTTTACTTCTCTATGAAACTTCTCACCACTGTATTACTCAACTTTTTCATGAAAAGTTTAACAAAAAACTCTTCTTAGTAAGTACTTGTAAGGTATGCACGGAGTGATCTTACACAAGGTGAAGTTACACCTTACAGTTACACCCATACTCACCCTCGCTTCCTTAGCGGTACGCGGGAAATGTACCGGTAAGGAATTCGCGGGATTTCCCCATTAGCCTGGCTGACCTCCAACTAACCCAGCAGGCGTAAGTGTCTGGAGGGCGGGCTGCTTGCCAAGGCAGGCACGTGCAGCCGCGCGAGACCTCTCATTGCAGCGACGGACTTTTCGGGCAGCTACGCCAGTTTCGAGCTCCGCGTGAGCTAGGAAAGACGTGCGATAGCGGAGCTCTCGCCGGCTGTACCGTGTCCTGTTAAGGACATGTTGCTGAGTGCACCCTCACACACCGTCGGTGCACCCATACTCACCCTCGCTTCCTTAGCGGTACGCGGGAAATGTACCGGTAAGGAATTCGCGGGATTTCCCCATTAGCCTGGCTGACCTCCAACTAACCCAGCAGGCGTACGTGTCTGGAGGGCGGGCTGCTTGCCAAGGCAGGCACGTGCAGCCGCGCGAGACCTCTCATTGCAGCGACGGACTTTTCGGGCAGCTACGCCAGTTTCGAGCTCCGCGTGAGCTAGGAAAGACGTGCGATAGCGGAGCTCTCGCCGGCTGTACCGTGTCCTGTTGAGGACATGTTGCTGAGTGCACCCTCACACACCGCCGGTGCACCCATACTCACCCTCGCTTCCTTAGCGGTACGCGGGAAATGTACCGGTCTCGCCGGCTGTACCGTGTCCTGTTAAGGACATGTTGCTGAACGCAGTATAACCAGTATATAGTTACAGTATATAGTTACAGTATATAGTTACAGTATAACCAGCTGGAAAATAGAGTCTCTGACTTTGAGGATCGCCTTGAAAGTAGGGTTAAAGAAGAGGTCCATGAAGCAGTAGAAATGGAATCTAGAAAGAAAAATGTAATCATTAGAAACCTTCCTGAGTCAGGTAGTAGTGAAGATTGCAGTACTGACGGATCGTTTTTGTCAGATTCAGGTGAAGGAAAGGACCGCGAAGAATTTGGTAGTATGCTGGAGGTTATGGGTCTTTGCGATGTGGAGGTTGTAGAAGCTGTACGACTGGGGAAAAGGGAGGCAAATAAAGTTAGGCCACTTAGGATTTCATTGAAGACTGTTTATATGAGAAGGAAGGTGTTACAGAATGCCAAGTATTTGAGCAGGGGTGAAAGCCGTTTTAAAACAGTTTTCATATCCCCAGACAGAAGACCTAGACAGCAGGAACATGATAAGTCACTAAGAATTGAACTCAAAGAAAGAAGAAACAAGGGGGAAAAAAACTTAATTATTGTAAAGGGGCAGATAATACAGAGGACAGGGAATGGTATTGTCAGCGAACCCCCTCTAGTAGTCAAAACGTAGGAGTTGGTCAGGGACATGTAAATAGTGTAAATAATGAAAACAGTAATAGACAGGGATCTAGAAGGTATAACCAAATTGAAACTGATATGTTTATTGTAACTAAACTAAAAGGATTTTTTGTTAATGCACAGAGTTTAATTAGGAAGATGCCCTATTTAGAGGTTCAAGTTAGTTTACTCGAACCAGATTTCTTTGGTATCACTGAAACTTGGGCAAAGGAAGATATGCATCCCGACAGTGAACTTATGATAAGTGGTTACACAATGTACAGGATTGACAGAAAGCATAGAACAAAAATGAGAGGTGGTGGATGTATTCTTTATGTGAAAAATTGTTTTAACTGTGTCTTAAGGGATGACTTAACAAACCAGGATGGAGTTGACTCGGTTTGGTGTAATTTGTGTACATCACATGGGAGTAAATTGTTGATAGGACTTTGTTACAGAAGCCCCTCAAATAGTGAAACTGAGAATCAGGCTTTGTACAATCTTATTAGAATTGCTTCCACTGAGCAAGTTATTATAATCACCCTAGTATAGACTGGGATAATTTGTAAATGAACCTACACATAAATCACCCTAGTATAGACTGGGATAATTTGTGTGCTAACACAGCTGACAGTGCTTTCCTTGATCTCATACAGGATTGCTTTCTCACTCAGCATGTAAATGAACCTACACATAAATTAGGCAACATTTTAGACTTAGTCCTTACTTCTGAGTCTGATATGATTGAGAATATGGTTGTCGGTGATTGCCTAGCTACAAGTGATCATATGATCTTAAACTTTGATTTGGTAGTTAACGCTGAACTTAAGCAGAACAGTCACTTTCACTATGATTATAAGAAAGGTGACTATACGTCAATGAGGGAGTACCTAAGTGAATTTGATTGGAGTAAAATGTTTTTTTAAAAAGTCAACACTAGAGATGTGGGACTCCTTTAAAGTTGTGATGGAGAACTGTGTCAAAAAATTTATTCCAAAGAGGGCAAGGAAATATGCAACTAAACCTAAATGGATGACTAAAGCTGCCCAGAGGGCTGCAAAGAAGAAGTATCGATTATGGAAGCAGTTTCGAACTTGTAGGACGTATGCTAACTATTGCATCTATAAGCAGAGTTTAAATGAGTATACTAGAAAGGTTAAGGAGGCAAAAAGGCACTTTGAAATGAAGTTGGCAGAAAACATTAAAGATGACGCCAAATCTTTTTATGCATATACTCGTTCAAAATTGAAAACTAAGGACAAAGTTGGTCCACTTATTGACTTAAATGGTGACACAGTAACAGATAATGCTATAGCTGCAAATCTTTTGAACGATTATTTTGCTTCTGTATTTACAGTTGAGTCAGGTGACAACCTGCCTCAACCTAGACAAAATTTTGTGGCAAGTCAGAGTGAGGAATTACGTAATATTGTCTTTCAGCAGGAAGTTATTTGTAAAAAGCTGGAAAGTCTTAAACCTGACAAGGCTCCAGGTGTAGACTTAATTTACTCTAGAGTCTTAAAGGAAGCAGCTCAACAGTTGAGTTTGCCATTGTTTAAGATTTTTAAGAGTAGTATGGAGAGTTCATTAGTACCGGATGATTGGAGAAATGCCAATGTTGTACCTATTTTCAAGAAGGGAGTTAAAAGTAATCCTGGCAACTATAGGCCAGTGAGTCTTACTTCTCATATTTGTAAAGTGATGGAATCTTTAATCAGGGATGACTCGATTAACCACTTGAGTGTACATAAGCTAATCGGTGCCTCCCAGCATGGCTTCATGAGTGGTAAATCTTGCTTATCAAACTTGCTTCTCTTTATGGATGAGGTGACTAAGCATGTTGATCAAGGATTTCCTGTAGATGTTATTTACTTAGACTTCCAGAAAGCATTTGACAAAGTTCCGCATCTTCGTCTTATTGCTAAACTTAAAGCTCATGGTGTGTCTGGCTTTGTGAGTAACTGGATTAAGGCTTGGTTGTCTGGAAGAAAGCAAAGGGTGCAACTTGGTGGTACCTTTTCTGACTGGTCAGATGTTTGTAGTGGTGTACCTCAAGGATCAGTGTTAGGACCTGTTCTGTTTACTGTTTTTATCAATGACATTGATGACGACATAGTCGGAAGTATCATAAAATTTGCAGATGATACTAAATTGTTTTCTAAAATCCAAGGAGAAGGTGATTTGGCCTGTTTGCAGAATGATTTGGCAACGGTATACAAATGGTCAGAGGACTGGCAAATGTTGTTTAATGTAGATAAATGTAAAGTACTTCACATTGGTAGGAGTAATCCCAGTTCTTTATATTCCATGGGAGGAAAGGTATTACAGGCAATAGATGAAGAGAAGGACCTTGGTGTTATTATACATAAGTCCTTGAAACCAAGTAAGCATGTTTCTGAGGTAGTTAAGAAAGCAAATAAAACACTGGGCATTTTAAGTAGAACTCTGATTTTTAAGGAAAGGGAGATTCTGCTGCCACTTTACAAGTCTTTAGTTCGTCCTGTTTTGGAGTATTGTAGTCCAGTTTGGAATCCTCATTTACGCAAAGATGTTAATCTGATTGAAAAGGTTCAGAGGAGGTTTACACGTATGATACCAGACATACAGCATTTGTCTTATGAGCAAAGACTTGATGATCTTGGTCTTATGTCTTTAGAAATGAGAAGGTTTAGGGCGGATCTTATTGAAACTTATCGTATTATTAGAGGTTTTGAGGAAGTAGAGCCTGCAAGTCTCTTTAAAATGAGGTTTGGATTTACCAGAGGGCACAGCCACATGATATATAAGGGCCATTGTAGTCTGAATACTAGGAAGTACTTCTTTACACAAAGGGTCATCAATGCTTGGAATCACTTGCCATCTGAAGCTGTTGACTGCACATCCATCAATACCTTTAAGTCCTTCCTCACCAAAGACTGTTTGGGGCGACTAATGGGGGATTATATGAGTCTTTGACTCCCTTCCCCGTCAGCCACCTGCTTAGTCAGGTGGCACACAGGTGAATAACAGGTGAATACACCTTTTCCGTTTTTTCCATCAGGTAGTTTGAAGACAAATTGCTGGATGAATTTCCAGCTGATATGTGCTGGAAATGTCCAGCACATAGAATGACTTAAAGGGATTTGCCAGTGACAAAAATCAATGACTTCAAAAAATGAAGAAAATCTTTCTCTTCTAGGAGGTAAAAACTGCATCTCAACAGCTTGCAGCATTTGGAAGATACTAATTTTCAAAGAAATGCAATTTTTTTCTCAAGATAAAGTGCATTATGGGAAATCTGTGATGTCATCGCGGCACATTAATTTGACAAAGCATTGAATTTCTTTATGATATTGACACTGTTGTAGGGAATATTAGGCAGCTTTGTTTGGTATGCCGTACATATGGTGTAGATTTATGCTAAACCTACATGGAAAGATATTCAAACATTCCAACAGTATCGAATTGCAAGGACAACAGGACATTCAATTATAAAGGAAAACAAAAGAAATCTGAGGCAATGTGCCCACTTTACATAACATTCCGTGACCTTGATGAAAACTGGACGTATTTTTTGACAAAAATAAGTAGTCGATAATATTAGATATCTCGAGTTAGGAAAAGAGTATTGCTACGGGATTTAGAGGGTATGAACTGAATTTTTTTCTCTTTTAGATGGGACCCTTGTGGAAAGCCACTGGAAAATGCCATTAAAGCATATATCAACTGCCTCCATAATGCCTGCTGCTGGGAGAGCGCTGCGCTCTATAATAAGCAAATGACTGGGTTGGATGGTTCCTCTCACCCATGATAAGGACAAATGGCTGCTTCCTGTTTCTGTCATTATTCTGTATCCCCTCAATGTACTGAGGGATGTTGGCTCCCACCTTTGAAAGAAATATAAATTAACTTTTAAGACAGAGAGTCATCACCCCAAAGTACATTTTTGGTGTGGGGGTATCAAAATTCTCAGTTGGTGACTGTTCTTTGATTGACATCCAAGTTTGAAAATTCAAATGATGCAGAGTAACTCAGATTCCACACAACACAGAGAGAGTGTTTGGATTACACATTACAGCCTTGTATGCTCACCAGGACATGGCCTGAAGCAATAAAAGAGGTTTGCGTCTACACAAGGAGGAGCTTTACACAGTAATGGGAGGAGCTACAAGCTGGGGGAATTGGAACTGTCGGGATGATGACAATGCCCCTTAAGTAGAAAATCACATAGATTTTGTCAGAAAAAAAAAACTTCATATAAATTTTGATCATTCACACCAAGTTCATAACCTTTGTCTATTTAGTGCCATGTCATCAGCAGTATACAAAAAGCCGAGTCCCTCTGAAGTGTCAGCTCCTATTGTGAAATTTAACTGTCAATATTGTTGAAGCATCAACTGGCAACCATGTATTTTACTCTTCCCATACTATGAAATGCACAAGCAATTATTATAGCTGAAAGTCAATGTGTCTAGCTGTATTTCTCTGCTCATGACAACACAATGAAACATTCATAGACTCTGTACAACTTCCACTTCTTGTTTCGAAATGCTTTATGAATTCTCTTTTTGCCTTTCAATCCCAAGATCACCAACTGACTGCAATATCAACAGATGACATCACCTTTGTCCCTAATATACAAAAAAACCCTTGCATTCCATGTGCACAATAAGTCCATGGGTTATTTTCACTGACATTTGTGTTACTGGGCATGAGGAACAATCACATTTGTGAAACTTAGGGGTGGAGTATATGGTACAGCATATACCCCTTTCCTCTCATTAGGGAAGGGATGGACGTTGTTAAAAAATAGTTCATAGTACAGTGTGTGAATTAATTTGTGAAACTAAAACTTAATGTAGTGACTCGATGTTTTGATGAAGTATTGCTCCCTGCAGGCAAGCGTTACGTACATGCTCGTTGCTTGTAGGTTGCTTCAGCTTACAAACCCTGCAGATAATTCTAAAATAGTGTATTGCTGACAAAACATCAGAAATTTGTAGTTTTTTGGGGCGGGAAAAAATATTTTGAATATTCAAGCTACTTAAGTTTTCGCTGTATAATTTGAACTGTTTTAGACATAAACATAGTAATAATGTAAATGGGTAAATTGATAGTCATAGCATGACAATTCACATCCTGTTATGGATTAAGATGGAAAAATACTCAACTGGTTTCACTTCCACAAATCCAGTCAGTGCATCAAACACTGTTGCTCTGATTTTCCTGCCTTCATTGGCGGTAATGGATCCTGCTGAAAGTATTTTCGGAAGAAGTTGGATACTAATGCACTGGACATCACCTTGTCAGCCTGTAGAAAAAATGTAAATGATTCAAATGAATGGAATACCAAGATTGAGAATGATCATGGTCATGCCTTCATCACAATTGCTATTACCTGGGAGCTCACGTTTTTACTTCTCAATACGTATTCAGGTAGTTGCACGGTCAGTATTATTTGAAAAACAAACTCAATAAAAATGTATATGTAGCACATATTTAACCTCAACAACCTATACCAATATTTAAAACAATTAGTATTATAATTACGGACTGTGGACATATTAATCTTGTAGCATAAGAAAATTAAGGGAGGGTGAAGGCATTTTACAGTAATTTGTTTGTGCAAAAGTATCCTATCAGCTGGTCACCAGCAATGAAATAGGTGCAGAGGGTCTATATAAAAACCTAGCCCATATTAGTGGAAGTAGTACACCTGCTCCTGCAGAAAATTTTTAATATGCCAAACAGCAAAACCTCACAATGGGCTGAATAAGTGCAACAGACATGGTATATTCAATAGTTTATAGTTCACACTGAGAGACATAGTTGAAGTTAAGCTGCAGATACTAGCCATAGCATCTGCTTGAATTGACCTTTCTGGTATTCAGTACCTTTATCATACCCTCCCACACCAAGTCTGCTCCCCCATCTAGGATCCTGATCTTTTGCATAGGCCACTACTTTCTTAGAGAGACAGGGAGTCCAACATTTTTTCAAAGAAATCGGTGACACTTGGAGTAGAAAGTTTTGTTCAATCTAAAAGTTAATTGAGAGAACATTATAATAGTACAGAGCACTGACCTAGTACTTATTTATATACACTGGGAAGGAATCCTATCATACACACAGACTGTAAACATCTGAAAATCTCAAGGTTTTCTGAAGTTTACAGGAGTCATGCATTTTGTGAGGGCACAGTACAGTCAAACGTGAGGTGGAATCAAGAAACAGATTCCGCTACCCCCCCCCCCCCACCCAGCTTTAGCTTGATAAACTACACACATGACAGTATTTAACAGAAGCCTAAGGCTTGAGAAATTAGCAAAACCCATTGTCGAAGCTAATTATCTTTCTATGGACCACAGTCCACACTACTGTTTTGTTAATTGTTTGCAACAGATAAGATAACTCATAACTAGCATATAACTTATTACCAAATTCATACTACCTTGCTCAGCCAGGAAGTCATGTACTAACTTCTTTTCCACATGACATGAGGCTATCCTCCAACTCTGTTTTCGCACTAACTTTATCAGTCCATAAAACTAGTAAAGGCAGATTCCGAATAAATGTCTTTCTTTGGCAAATTTATCTCTGCCCACAGTATAGAGTTATACAGATGATATTGAAGCCTAGCCTGCATTGAGTACGCATATACCTAGGCGTACAAGTTCCAGCAATCAGACGTGAAGGTCCTGTCATGACCCTCTTCATAACTAACCCCATCCCCCACTGATTTTACTTTTTCAATGAAAGTATTTTCCTCCAATTTGCATGAAATTAGCCTTCAATGATATTTACAGTATATCCTTTAGGCATCACTTAAAAATTAAGAAATGGGACACTTAGCTGACACAAAACTTCAGCAGCTCCGATATAGACTAATCAAATTTAGTTGACAATCAGGCACATCCTTACATTTACATACTGTCACTACTTATGTTTAAGACAGCACAAGATCGCAACCTGCATGAGTTTCCCTTTTTGGCAGAAAATTTTCCATTTGGGTCGAAGTCATGATGCGATACTGTTACCCAAAGTTGCATTCAATTTTGGGGGGAAATGCTGCAGTTATCCTTGGGGGATACTGTGTAACCCTCTGGGAAATTTCAGCTGAAGTTTTCAAACAGAGACATTACTTACTCTGTCAGTTAATTACAGTAGTGTGGGGCCAGACTGTTACAGTCCAAGGCTGGGCCAGCCTAGGCCTAATCCCCACATACTTTGTTCATGTTCCCCAAGTAGCCCTAGGATATGAAGTATATGAAGTACCCAATTTTTTACCACGTTGTTACTGCTTGGTGAGTAACATGCCTCAGCATGCCTTGCTGCAGTGATTATTGCTAAATGTAGCCTACTCGTATGCATGTGTACGAATGTAACCATAGCTTTTGTGTCACAATTGAATGCACGTGTGCTATTTATAGTACAAGAGTTTTACCAATATCACAAGTGACTAATATTACTGATACTGGATTTTATTCAAGTTATCAGTATCTGCTGATACCATTCCGATACTAATATATTTGGGAAGTAAACATGCAGAATACTAAACAATAGGCCCCTGCTTCTACCAATAAGTGTCATTTCATTTGGTGAGATAAAAATCTTGGAACTTGTTGGCCTATTCAATATACTCCAAAATTGTACCATTTCCATGACCAATAGGGCAATACACATTGGTTAGCTAGGTCACTCCCCCACTTAAGGTAAATTTTACTGGTACTGATACAGGCCAAAAATGGGGAATATTGATGAATTAATCAGCTGATACCGATGCTGAGTACCAATAATCAGTCCTAGGCCTAATGACAGGCCTACGCCTAGCATAGAATTGTGTGAACGCCCAAGGGCCTAGGCCTAGGCTTATTCTTGAAGGAAGATTTAGCAGCTTGATAGAATGTTGAAAACACCAAACAGAATCGCTCGTAGGCCGAGGCCTTTAATGAAATCATTATTTTGGTCATGTGTAGACTTTGGACACTAACATTAAGGCTAGCTAGCCTAACGTAGGGCTATCGTCTATTCTTACTTAGAATGCAGTCGGGCCTAGGCCTCAGTAGAGGGGGCTAGCTAGGCCTAGGCCTTGGCTATCAATATCTTTTAACAGAGGCTAGTCGAATGCTGTACATTAGTAGTGTTGACATAACGTACTGCTGACCTAATGTTAGGCTAGTAATTCTTTAGTGGGAAAACCGAATCGATCCAAGACTCGGTCCTAGGCCTTAAACTACCACTGGGGTATTGGCTAGGTCTAGGCAGCAGGGCCTAGGTCAGCAAACTGCGGCCTGGGCTATGTTGACAATCGATAGGCCTAGGCTATAGACTAGGTTGCTGTAACGTTTGTCTAGGCTTAAAGGGGAATTTTCATGATCCCAGACAGTTCCAATTCTCCCAACTATGCATCTTCTAGCTCCTCCCATAACTGTATGAGGCTCTTCCTTGTGCAAGAATAAACCTGTTTTATTGCTTAAGGCCATGTCCTGGTGAGCACACAAGGCTATAAAATGTAATAAAAGTACTCTCTCTGCCTTGTGTGGAATGTGAGCTACTCTGCATCTTTCAAATTTTCAAACTTTGATGTCAATCAAAGAGCAGTCACCAACTGAGAATTTTGATATACATACACTAAAAATATACTTTGGGGTGATGACTGTCTGTCTTTAAATTAAAATTGTACTTTTGGGCCCAGGCTAGGTCTTCCTTGTGAACCGATCGGCTTTACTAGACTATCGGCTTTACTAGACTAGCTAGATTAGGCCTAGGTCTAGCCTTACTTGTTAGGCTAGGATAAGTTACCTTAAAGGGGAATTTTCATCATCCCAGACAGTTCCAATTCTCCCAACTATGCATCTTCTAGCTCCTCCCATAACTGTATGAGGCTCTTCTTTGTGCAAGAATAAACCTGTTTTATTGCTTAAGGCCATGTCCTGGTGAGCATACAAGGCTATAAAATGTAATAAAAGTACTCTCTCTGCCTTGTGTGGAATGTGAGCTACTCTGCATCTTTCAAATTTTCAAACTTTGATGTCAATCAAAGAGCAGTCACCAACTGAGAAGTTTGATATACATACACTAAAAATATACTTTGGGGTGATGACTGTCTGTCTTTAAGTTAAGGTTACCCAAGGGACAAAATAGAGTGAGTGAATTGATTAGCAGTAATTGCTAATCAAATTCCGAATTGACTAGTGATTACTTCATCTTGGTTAGCAGTTTCAAAATCAGCTTTCATTTGGATGTCGGCAGTGAAATTCAACTACTAACTCACTTCCGTTGAAAACTGAAATAGTAATTAAGGAAATTCACTAATAAAAGAGGATAGGGAAATGATAATATTTGTTCCAACGATAGCACATCAAGTAGCTTGCTATTCTGATTAGGTATTTCTTTCAACAGAAATGATAGTCATGGTAAGTGTTTACTTTAGTTGTGACTGGTCACAAAACGGATGATACTGGACCCTAGAGAAACTAATTGGAGAACACTTACAGCAACAGGCCAGGTAGGTGAAGCTATACTGATTCTTTCTGGTTTCATTTTCATGTCCTCCTAATAATAATTCAGACTTTTGTTCTTGAATTGAAGTGGTTTTGCATGCAGTGCTGAAATCAGCAACATTGTACAGCTGCACTTAGTACTGTTATGTAAGTCTCACTGCACTTTTCTCTTTTGGTTCCCTCTGAGTCCTAATCAGACTTATGTTTCTTAGCTGGTCCAGGCTGGGAGCATTCATCTGGCACCATTGACCTTCTTGGTTTCTTGGAGAAAAACACCTGTACTGCATCACCTGCATCATGCAACTCACAGGAAGGTCCAGTTTGTTACAATTGTTACACACCGCGTCATTGGGGATAGTTGAAACTCGGACACAATTTGACAAAATATCGATTCGCAACTTCCGCGAGGCCATATTGAAAATGAGTTCGCAACTGGTCATTCTTGGGTAGCAAATTGCGATGCGAACCCGGTTATTTTGTCCCTTGACTGGTTTATGAGTTAGGAGTAACCTACCTGTAAGTTACGCAGGTCTTGGCCAATAACCCGGCTAAACTCAACCCTGCGTTATATCATGCCTTTGAATGTGTCACTCTCGCAAACATCTGCATCGAATAAAGGAATGATTCCATACTTCAGTACCACAAACCTTGGAATACTGTAGTGAGGTCCTCCAAATCCCATTCTTTTAAAATGGATGATACAAAGGCGTCCATTATGCATACAATCGTGGCAATCGTGCTGCCTTGTCTGGACGAAGTCAAGTGGTGTCGATGTCACGATATCATTTGTCTGGTGCAGCAGGACGCCTCATTTTTTTCCCACGAGGTTATGAGCAAATTTGATTTTCAAAATTTTTCAAATTTGTTTCAAAATCATGGTTAGGGTAAAAAGTAAGGTGAAGATTACGTGACCTATGGTTATTTGGCCTGTTCTTTCATAATCCGGTGTCAGAATTACAATAACAGGTTCGAAAAGCTGTTATTTTGGAACTAGGGGTGTGGCCTATTTCCAAGAAGTTGATTGGTCCATTGGCATGATTTCCCCATAACCTCGAGGGAAAAAAATTGCGCCAGCGGTACGGTGCGAGCAATTTTCAGGCGGGCTGCGAATTGTAATCACATGACTATTTTTGACCAATGAAAAAAGTCTTGTGTAATCACTGTAAAAAAAATAGGAAACCTTTCACCCGTTAGGTGAGGAATCCATGTTCCCCAGTGTGGGTTTCTTCGATATTTCCCAAGGAAACGGAATAAAGTCAGCTCCTGATAACTACCCACAGGAGAGGGAAACCATATCATCCAATGACGTGTTCGAGATATATTTCGTCACCAAAACAACGTTTAATTAACCAATAAAAACACGCACAGTCGACACAGGCCCGGGCCACAACGAAACGAGTTTGCTGTGTGCGCATTCTTGCATGCCGTGTGTCTAAATTACACAAAGCAGTGTAGTACTGTGTACTGTTTTGTTGCAATTGTGTACTATATTCACGTATACGAACTGCCGCCATTCCTGTGACAGCAAGCTTTTAACAGGTAAAACGTTGGTTTTCAAATCCTCCCTGGATTATTAGCGAAACAATCTACATAAAGATTAATTGCAAGAATGGTGGTGAATGTGATGAACGATTCTATTTTTAGGGAAAACTGTGTATTTTACAGAATCGAACTTTTAATTGAAGTAGAGCTTGCCGGCTGTTCACCGCCGACACAGTATAAAAGTGTTAGGCCTAGGCCTAGGCTTGTACATCCTAACGTTAGTGGCAATGGCAGAAAGAGTCAAAACAGAAGCGATGTAGTTATGGGCCTATTATTTGTAACTTAAAGGGTGAATGATTTCCCCAGTAAACAGTGGTGGCTCCAGAATGTCAAAATTGGGGGGGGGAGCAAACTAGGGGCAAAGGAAGATGTTGGGGCGACGAAAATTTTTGGGCGCAGAGCGAAACCGAACACGCAGCGCACGTCCCTGCGGGTGGGGTCTACGGGAAAAGCCCTGGTGGGCGTGCAGGGGGCAAAGCCCCCAGAAGCTCTGAGGTTTTAGCATATCTCTGGGTGTAAATTAAATCTCAGGAGAGACTATATTATTTTATTTTTTTGGTTGACCTAACTCCTAACTAACCTAACTTGGGGGGGGGGATAGGGAGCATGGAAAAATCTGAGGAGGCAAATGCCCCCTCATGACCCCCCGTAGCGCCGCCACTGCTAGTCCAATCATGGCATTGGCCTAAAGTGATTCGTTGCCGAAATTTGTTTTCAATAGCCTAAAGGTTTTGAACTTGGACCTAAGCCTAGCCTAGGACAAACTTATGGGGAAAATGCAGTCACCCCAAATTGGATTAGTGTACTGTATTTCATGAATGGCTCTTGAGGGTCATGTGGCAATATTTTCTCACTCAATTGTTAAATTTAAAGAGGAGTAGCTCCTTGTTTTACCTTGAATATGCAGTAGTTACATATAACACAGGCTTATAGGTTACACTGCTGAGTATGCCTAGCAAGGATATTATAATGTAGGCCTATAGGTTAGATGAGGTGACAGTCCCACAAACTAGCCTATGACCAAGGCAAAATATTGTAAACTTAGTAGCCAGGACTCTAACTGAAATAGGCCCATGTTTTTATGTTGGCATGTAAGTAAAAAAATAGGCCCTGCCCTTTGAATCTGCAACTGCATCATTTCATGACTTGGTATGCCATAACTTCATATTCATGTTTAAGGACAAGTGCATTCTTCAAAAATGGTTGATGTGGCATATTCAGAGAAGGGTATTAATTTAATAAAGTAAAAAATGCAGTAAAAGTAGACATAAAATGTAAATTTAATTTGAAGGCTGTGTTAAATTGGAAGACAAAAGTTTTGTAAGGAATTTCTGCTAAGTATTTTTTAATGCAAATAGTAACCTTATTTTCTTCTATGTTTTTATCCTTTCAGACTCAGGGAGTGGATTGGACTCCTGTCATTCCAGATTGATCTAGTGCTATATGGGAGAAGGCTACCCCAAGCATGGGCATATGGCAATATTGACATTTGTGCAGAGAAGACAATCAATTCTCACCCAATTCTTTTTGACCTGAAAGAACAATAGACAGCTTTGTTCTCAGTTTCTGATATCATTGAAATGAATTCCACCGCCTTGCAGGTACAAATTGCATGTAACTTTTCAAAATATTTAAACAATGTTGCTTCAAAAGTTGTAGTTCAGGCCAGCAACAAATCCGGAATCCAGCCTTCAACACTGAAATACCTTCCAACTGAATACAGAAATGTCTGAATACAGAACTGTTGCTTTCCTGCTGGGTGCTTCCAGCACTCTTACAGAGGGAATGTTGAAAAGGACAGTGAATGTGGTGTAGGGATTTTGAACTGTGAAATAAAGTACTAATATTTAGTACTGGTCAACAACCTATCCCATTATTCATATTTTACAGGGAGAAACACAAGGAACTTCATTGTGGCTGCTCCATTTGTTGCTGTTATTGCTATTTTGGACTCAAAATGTTGCTACAATATTATTTCAGAAAATATGCCCTGTTGGACTCTCCATGTGCACTTCTACCACCATTTCCTTGTTTGGATTGATGTAAGTCTACAATATGGAATTTTCCAAGGAGACATCAGAAACTTTTTCACAATAAATTCAGAGTGAACACTGAAAACAAAAAAGTTAGAAATAATAAGACTATAAGACTTCTCCAGCAGTTAGCAGATGCAGTAGCCTGGGATATTAATGAAACGGGGGGGGGGGGGGGGGGCTGGTTGTTTTTAAAACATTAATTCAAGCATTCAGGTTGAACAGATTATTTTGAGACTCCAAAGAACCAGTAACATACTTACATAATTCACGTGATTTATTTTTCTGCAATAAATTACTCTTTTGCTGATCAAGTAGGCTTTGTTCAATAATAATTAACAATTATTAATTAATAACAATCAACAATTTAACAATTCATAATTAACAAATAATTTGCAAAATGTGTACAGTACGTGATGTTTAAAGAGGGGCAAGTTTCTTTGCAATTTCAATGATTTAATTCTCAGTTGCATGTCAATGTATTTGTCCCAAGTGTAATGGAAAATAAGAAGGTTTGGTATGGGGATGGAAGGCTGAACTTGAAACTTGCATTATAAGGCTGCTGTCTAAAATCATTTATTTCAGTATTTTTGTATTATGCAGAGTACCACATATTTTATGCTCATTGCCTGAAAGTATCCAGTGAGCAAGATTAAGTGTGCTTTAGTCTTTTTTTTTTTTTTTTTTACTTAGTTTTGTAATCCTTTTTAATTTTTGTAGCCTCCAACTCTTATTGTTGCTCAGTGGACTTAACCATAGGTTAGGCTTTTCAAGAGTCCATTAAATTTTATATCCTAATATTTTGTTAATAATCAGGAATAGTGCAAAAGAATTTCCCTAGTGTGCCTGGAACTTTCAGCTGATTAAGCTAGAAGTAAATGACAAATTAAAATGAGATATTTAACAATAGGCTGCAGAATAGGAAACTGTTGGACAATTGCATATTCGACATTTGCCTAATTTCACTTGACATACCACCAAAGGGAGATACTGCCATAGTTATTGTGCTGATTTTGATAATTTTGTAGAAGTCCTGTTATGGCGAGTTTGCCTAGGGAATATTTTTCATGACTTTTTGCTACATCTTTATAGAAAAATCACTCTTGCAGAGGAAATTTTTGCAATTCAGGGTGAGGAAAAGGTGATCATGTTGTTAATAAGAATCACAAAAGTGACATCATTTAAATGTCATTTAATTCTAAATGCCATTTTTAGTTGGGAATAGGGAATATTATTTATGCCTCTCAGGCTTCAGTGTAACCTTGTAAGTCACATGTTTTGCTTTATATTGTTGAAAGTTCAAGTAATGAGAAAAGTAGGTGGCAAGTATATTGTAGCATTTTTAACTTCTGCTTACATTTCTGAATATTATGAAATGAAATGTCACTTTATGTATTCTTTTCAAGAGAGAGATTCTAGTGACAAAAGTAAGGCCTGATTCATTGTCTTAGTTTTTCACAAGTGGTGATAGCTTTTTGTAGTCTGAAGTATTTTGCTTCGTTTAATCAACGTGTGATTTGCAAAGTAGAAATGTACCATTTTTAACTTGATAATTGTACAGTTGTCAAAACCCTGCTTGTAAATTTAAGTAAATGTTTAAGTCTGTTGAACAACATGTGTATTCATATTACTAACAAATCAAGTAGTGAATCACATGTTACTGAGGCTGAATAAATAACAAAGTTTGTCAACTGCATGGAACATTTAATTATACAGGACTTTTGTTTTTTTATTTAAAACCAAGTGTGGGTTTTTCTTCACCATGCAGTTGGGTTTTACTACCCATTTATTTGGGTTTCTAAACAGGTTTCCCCACTACCTGGGTTGCAACTTCTGCTACCACCAAAAGTTGAGGAAAATGGACCTTTCCTCAGGAAAAGGTGTATAGTTTCCCACGGTTTAGAGGAAAGTAGGTTACCCATCCAGACTGGAAACCTCTAATTTCCCTACAATCACAGTAAATGTTTCCCTGGATCTGGAGGAATTATGTTACCCCAACTTTTAAGGAAAGCATACATTTCCCCACAAGGGGAAACGTCAAGGTTACACCATCTTTTGGTGGTAGCCTAGTTGCACCCACTTTTTGGTGTAACATCACCCAATATTTTTTACAGTGATGACCCAGCCCTGTTGGGTCATGCTTTCCCGTATATTTCACAATATTCCTAATACCTTGCGTAATGTCGCTTGGAAAACGACCCAACTCTGTGTAATGCATCAGTGACCACGCAGTTGGGTCACTCGAAATGACCCAGGTGTTTTTACAGTGTATATTTCACAGACGGAATATATGGTTTTTGGCCTTGAAAAGCGGGACGAAAGCGTACTCTAGCCCTCCTATTTTTGACTGAAACTTAAGCCCCTCTAAATATCCTCTCAGTGTGTGTTGCGATAAAAACATTGGACGTACAAGCCGGGGTTGTTGAGGGTTGTGCTGTCTTCAGACAATTGGACAGAAAATTTGCCCTTTCCCCATTTTGGGGTAAAAGTCTTTACAAGTTTGAGAAAAGTTTTCAGCCCTAAGCCTGTGTCCAAATGGGACAGTGCTACCTAGAAAATTTTTTCCCCTTAGGAAATCAAAAATTACCTTTGTCTTAATGTATTTAACTAAGTCTCGCTTCCTTAAAATATTTCGCCCTCTGGAAGCAATCTCGTCCGCTTCAGTACTTTGTCTGGCTACCGAACTGTCAGTTATCAATTGGAAGTGGTACAGGACGCAGATACTGCTACTTCTTTGACTGTTGAATACCATGTTTTTTTTTTAACTTTTACCATTTCCAGCCCTCAAGTACAGTACAATCCGGCCTTCCAACTAGAGGATCTACCACCCTCTTACGAAGAAGCGGTAAAGATGAAATCACTTCCATTTGGCACGGTTTGATGTGAAACCATCCTAGCTGCCTATAGAAAGACTTATTCGAAAACCTTTAAACAGTTGAAAGGGTTAAACCCATGTTCCGGCTTCGAGGTCTAGAGATGGTGACTAAAAGAACTCATCTCTTCGAGCAATGACGTCATACCAACGCTCAGTATGCTCGTGTGCGATTGTAATGTAAGAAACACTCAATCGAGGCAATCAAGATATTTGAAACAATTATTTCAGTGAAAATCCATGGAAAGTATATTACTAACAGTGCCAAACTTGCTACAATTTTACCACTCATATCACTGAAATGCTTACTAGAGGGTACGTTTTTAAACATTTTGTACCCTTTTATACTTTTTTAAAGGAAATGTAGCAAAAAAAGAATGTTTTTACACAAATGCACTTGATTTACTTATCTCTTCTAATGTTTTTATCCACCTATTATTTGGAAATTCGTCTGATGCATGATATTTCTCTTGAAAGAGGAGACAAAATGTATGCTGTAGCCTAGTCGATTTTTATTGCTCAGTCGTTTTAAATTAATTCCATCCAAGAAGGAAAGCTTGAATAATTCCCTAATATATTTGGATAAAATTAAAACTACTTAAACCGTACTTCATTTTTTCATTCTACCTTCTTCTTGCAAGGGAGACCAGGGGTATGCAGCTAACGTTACTGAAGTAACTAACGTAACTTTCCTAAACTTCCCTCCATGAGTTACTTGGATGAGGTTTTACGGCTCAGTTTCTGACCAATTGGTTTAAGTCGGGCCGGCCACGACCTTTTTTTCCAGATGTGGCTCACTGGCTTGTTTTCCCTCTTCCTTTGCTTATGCTGAGCACCAAGCACAATGGCAGTAGGTTCCATTTTTCCCTCCATGACATCACTCCTTCAAATCAGATACATACTACTTGAGAAGTTTGATTTTAAGTTTGCAGAATTTTTACAAGATTCTGTAGACTCGATTCGACTCAGATCTAAATTCCTTTTCTTTTTAAGCGTGGTCTTGCTTTCTTAAACATTTTGTAAGATAAAAGCCATTCAAAATCTTGTCTTGAATCTTGACCCGGCTGGGATACGTTACAAGACTAGAACTCGATATACCCACAACAGTGAAATTTAACCAGGATGGCGATCACGGCTTATCCATCAATTTCGACCGGGAAATCCTAGTCAAAATGAACATTTTCTTTTTCAATTTATGGCTGGTTACATTCTGGTAAAAAATTAATAAACTTTCCAGGTTAATATTTAACCAGGATTTCTTGGTTATGTCAACAAGAACATCGTTGGATAACCAGTGACCGCAACAACGGTTGAATTTAATCACAATGCTTTCATAGTGTAGTCTGCGGGAACTTCTGTTCAGTGCTTTCTCTTGAACAAAAGAAAATAGCTTCTTTTTTGTCAATTATTGGGAGACAAAATTTTGTTATATCTTGATATTCTGATTAGTCAGCTCATGTACTCAACTAAAGAGCCTATTTAAATTCCCAAATAAAATCTTGCAAGGGAGCGGGATGTATATTAACTCAATCGTTTTTGAAAACAAATTTACCATTGTTCCTAAAGAGTGAATACTACGTATTTTATCAATTATATTCCCGTGCTACTGTTTGGACTTCATGTTTGGGCAATATATCAATCCTCGGTCTTGCGACAAAAATAGATAATATTTCTTCTTTCTAGTGAGAGGGCTGGAAGATTCTTAAACTTACAGTTAATACCAGGTGAGGAAACGAGACTAAGACAGGGGTGGCGCCAAGATTTGCATACCCGACGAGGGGCCAAGTCCCTCAACGGGGTTAGGTGGTCATCATCTCGAAGCACCGACAAAGGTAGCCTGCTGTGAGCAGGCTATTGTTGAGTTTTATCAGCTACAAGTACAATTCTTAATATTTGCTTACGCCTAATATATAGTATACAGACGAAGTTTAATACAATACAATAGCCTGCCAACTTTCTAGCCAATCTCATTTCCGAGACAAAAATAACTTCATGATAATTAATGCACACGTCATCAGCGCTAGTAAGGGGTGGAGACAACATGAGCGGCCAGTTGCTTCGCTACCACAGACAACTCTGTTCACTTGTATACACGTTATGCAGTGTACGGCTATTACTGTATAGTTATATTGGCTTAGCTGCTACCGTGTACATGTATACAGCTAGCAAGAAACGTTATCGTCTTGTCCATGCGAGGGCCTATATATAGAACAGTTTGTACAAACCGGCAAGGTCGGGGACAAGATCCTACGGCTAACGTTAGGCTTGGCTTTCTACTGCAAGGATTAGCTCGATTTTTAGCCTACACGTGATAATTACCTACCTTTTTAAGATGTCACCGTATTTATAAGTGTTCGCATATGTACATCTTCGCAGGCCGACGAAACATGGATAGTCAGTAGCTGTGAACACCATGTAACCTTCTTATGAATAATAATCTATCCCGCATTTTGGGGATTTGTGTAAATAAAAACTGGACGAAGGTTTGCAGACTCTGTATAGAATATATATATAAAGGGGGTGTGTTATGATTTCTGAGAGAGCGCCATCTTTTGGAAGGCTGCTTCAGAGTCTGCTCCGCAGGCTACGACAAAGGCGACCGTGACAGATTTTCGGAAGGGTGGCGAAAGCAAATTTGTCGGGAAGTGGAACGCGCCGAAAATTGTGGGTCTTATACTGAAAAAAGTTTGAAAATTTGACGTTTTTATTGAAGAACAGTTGAAAAATTCAAGTTTTTATTTAAGAAAATATGAAAAATTTATGTGTTTTCTTTTCTTTTCTTTTTGAAAAATCTGCGTTTCTCGAGAGCAAAATCAAGCATTCGGTCAGGGCGACTGGCCGCGGTTGGGGATTTTTTCCCCGACGGAGGCGGGAGTATGTGACCTGCCTTCCCTGACGAAGGCCCAGGCCCGTAGTCAAGGGGGGCCAGGGGGACGAAGCCCCCTGAAATTTTTTGGCCCCTTAGAGTTTGAATCTTACCATTGATTTAATACATTTGTACACATTTGGCCCCCTTGAAAAATCCCCCCCCCCTGGAAAAATGCTGGCCCCGCTCCAGTACCTTGTCTGGCTACGGGCATGTGAAGGCCATGGTTCCCTGCCGCACACTGAGCATCCCCTTAGGCTAAGACATCCACTACTCTAGCACTCATCTCATATGTTTGCAGCACCCCCCCCCCTCCCAAGAAACTTCTACCTTATGTCAAATTTACCTACAGCCGTACTGACACAGGTATGGTGAAAAAAGTCTCCCCTGACTTTCTTATACCAGGGAGGTAAAAATCACTTCATTGAAAGAAACATAATGCATTGATGTAGCTAAAGGTAATCAATAGTCTTCGGTATTCGGTATTAATTCACCAGTTGGTTTTTTAATGGTTAAACTTATATTATGATTATCAGTGGTGTATTTAGGGGGACCATTGCGCCATACCCGACCCTCACTGATGCCGATTTTTTTAGTATATAAAATACGTAAATTTTGGCACCAGATTGCATGTAAGGACACATAATTTCTCAAAACTTTTCAAAGCGAAGGGGGACACCCCTCCCCTTAGACCCCTCCCCCAGGCAGGCGATCATGCAACATAATGCATGCCCCCACCCCATGGGAAAAATCCTGGCTACGCCACTGATTATTATCATTTCTATTGTAACGACTTCCCCAAAAATTATAATCAATATGCAAGAGTCAGAACACAACAAATGACTATGTAATTGGCATGTGGTGTGATAAACCGATGCATGCCTATAGGATATGTATATAAACATGTTGAACGCGGGGGGAGCGCCCGTAAATTTTTGGTTTCAATTTTTCGGGCAAGTCGTTATAGCCTCCCCCCCCCCCCAATCAACTTGGGCTTTTACGCCCATGTTTCCTAAGTTTTCCTTCAGTTCATTGAAAGTAAGAAAACGATTACTTTTAGGCACAGTGCTCTTTTTCACATTCATAACAAACTGGAAATTCCGAAAAAAATGTTTTTTTTTGCACCGGTTACTCACGATACTTTGTACTCACGGTGGAACGTCCTTTGTCACCTAGTGCGGATGTGTCGTCCCGGAGAAGGGTGTAACGGGAGGGGACCCTTTAAGAAACTTTTGTTTGTCAAAATTAGCTTAGATGCAAAATGGTGCTACCTTTGGCAAAGTTTCAAACTGATAATGTGCTGAAAACTTCTGATACTTTAGTAAATTGTTCTTATTTTTGTTGGGTTTAACGGAAGGGTGTAGTGTCTAAGCTCTCCCCTTTAGAAATTTTTGTTTATGTAAAGTGGCCTAGATGCTAAATGATGCTACCTGGGGCAAAGCTTTGAACTGATTTCATGTTAAGGAATTACCGTTATTTAGTAATATTTTGGCTGTGGTATGGCACTCCTCCAGTGCTGGTACCATGAGACCGGCTTAGGGCCTCCTGTAAGCTCTGGGGTATTTACAAAATGTGGCCAACATCACGCTACCAATGTTCCTCATAATATTAAACTGCCACAGAATCTCCTCTTGAAGGATGCAAGCCTGAGGTTGGACTGTATCTCTTGTTTTGGAAAGTAGTTCTGGCCAGAATAATTCCATGCATTATCGTCATAATAATGGTCATCAGACAAGCAGTGTAAACCGTGGCAATTAAGGGCGAAATAGCCCCAAAATTTTGCATAATAATTGTTATAGAACCCGTGTCCGTACCTTTGATGAAAACATAAGTTTGGGATGGTATTAAAGAAAAACTAGAACTGCGCTCCGAACCATGGGCGTAAATCCGGGGGGGGGGGGATGGGGGATATATCCCCCCAACATTTGACTAGGGGGGATGGCCAATGTAATCATCTCCCCCCCCCCATGTTTCAGTCTACATATACGTGTATGATGGAAAGTATACTTTATTCTTCATTTTCGTAAGAAATGTTTTCAATCTCTCTTCACTTTCTATCACAAATTTTTCTAAAACTATCAGAATTTTATCAAATCGTTGGCATTCTATCAAAATTTTCGCGCGCATAGCGCGCTTCCAACCTTACGTCAGTGTCACTCATATTATCAATATCTTCCGATAGTAACTTTCGGAGAAGCACAGCAGCAAAAAGTTGAAACCTTACGAATTAATACGTAAAAGACTGGCTTATGGCAGTAGCATGTAGGTTTGTTGGGCAATTGAAAGTGTCGCGATGCAGAGTCTGAATGCAGGTTTTGCCGGTAGTGGAAATATTATTCGTCACTGTTTACACTCCATGTCATGACCATTGTTAAGGTAATAATACACGAAACTGTTCTCATCACAACACTTTCCGAAGAACAGAGATGCATCTCCAAACATCTGTGAGGACCTCGCATCAATATGGGATCTTTCAATCTAATATGTAACATATTGTAGAAGGTTGCAAGTACGTATCTGCCGTTTTACATTTCTCAAAAATTTTTACCAGAGCTTCGCCAGTTCGCGCTAAGCCATTATCGGTATATAGATGGTGATTGTTAATACACTTATGACGAAAACAGCACTCTGTAACGCTCTTATTAGTCCTTCACCACTTTTGCTACACCTATCAGGGAGGTCTAACATCACCTCCCTGCACCTATACTCTCCCTTCCTCTCATTTTCCATTGCTGGCAGCTGTTCGTCCGGATTTTAGTTCATAAGTAGTAAAAATACGATAGTTGTAAAGTGTTCGGCGCCGTACTCTATATTATCATTTGGATTTCAGGTAGTATACGCATTATGTCATTGCCCCCACACCCGCCCCCAATTAATTTGATTAATGCAGAGCTTCCAGGAGGTCCTATTCAGGTATCTGCTAGCGTTAGATGCCCTTTCATAATGCACAATGAAGGAAAGGACATATTTCGTAATAACTCAAGAATGTTTCTGTGGACTCCACGCAAATATTTTTGTGTAAAAACTTTCCCGAAATAGAAGGCAGTAAAGTAGACAGAAGGGAGGGGGCTTCAGGAGATTTGTTGAAAACGTATCTGTTTCTTAATAGACAACATATTCTCCTCTTTTACATTACCAAAAAATAGCATTCACTAAATTATGGAATTTTCCTGCCATATATGATCAGTTCCAAAAACATCCGAAAGATAGCAACATTTTGCATCTAAAAGACCTTAAATAAATAAAAAAAAAATTCTTAAAGGGGAGGGGGAACCCCTTCCCCAGGACGATACCTTTATGTAGTGACAAACGAAAGATCAAAACTGCTGCATGCAAACGCAGGAACGCATGAAAAATAAAGGTGAAATTTACGCAGGCTTGGGGGGAACCGAGGTATTATTACATCACCTATGGGGCCCCAATCATAAAAAACCTGGCGACGCCACTGATCTCAAGCCAACTGCAGGTCTTGTAATGATCTCCGAATTCAAAATCCAGTTGTCTGGGATGACCCTATATGTTGATCCCTGCCTTTTTAAGCTTAACAGGGCATTGTTGCTCTTGTACAATTTCAATCCAGTGCAGCTTAACAACGAGTTTTGTGATCAAAATAGCATTTCCTAAATGTATGAATATACCAATAGCCTACCAAAGAACATTACCACTGAATCTAACCCCTTAAAACAGTCTTTCTGGCACTTCTGAGACATTAAAACCCAGAAGCTTCCGGGGGCTTCGCCCCCTGGACCCCCACGGGGCTTTGCCCCTGGACCCCACCAGGGCCCTAAGGCGGGCCCTTGGACCCCTCCCATCGTGGGCTCGCGCTTCGCCCTCGCCGTGCACGCTTCGCGTGCACATTTTCCACATTTGCCCCCCCAAAGCTGAAGAGAAATCTACGCCCCTGCTCCGAACTGATACTGCATTTGGTTACTGCAATCGGAATTGGCTCGGACTTGGAGGGTGCTGGACCCGGAATTGGCCGGAATCGGGTCAGATGGCCGGAGCAGGGAAGACTCGAATACAGCACAGCTCAAAATGTCTCAGTTTAATGATAAGCTTCATTATTGGACTTGTTTACAAATTGTGTACAAATTTGCCTGACTAAGAATTTTTTTTGCCATGTATAGAATGGTCGATACAGTACTTCAAACTTGCTGCGTATTGGCGACTCAAGTAAATTACTTAGTAATAAAACAAACTTTCACAAAGATTCGACCTATTCTAAAGGAGTTGGATACAGTTGAGAGGGTTTCAATGGTATTTGGATTTTGCAAACAACGAGTACAAAAACTTGCGATTTATTTATAGATGCATACAATACAATGGAATGTTATTTTTCAGACTATTTCCAGCTTGAGATAATGCTATGAAAACTGTTCAAGACAGTCACTTCGCTTGTCTTATCGATGGCTGACTGTCCGCTACTAATTTACTACGTTAAGTCCCATTTCCTATCGGCCTAGTTGCTCCTTTTGGCAGTAGTTTGAGTGATTGCCTGCTGTGGAAGATAACCGGCATGTCCTTTCTAGGAAGGCTTTTTTCACGATTCTTCTGTTGTTTATACGTGCCTAGATGCTTGCCAAGTTCGTTAGACCGGTTTGATTAGTCAGAAGGTAACAGGCATGTACTATGGGTCGGTGCAGGTCAGTTGTGGGAGGCGCGAATCCATCGGGTTAGTGAAGAGCCCTCGAACTGTCTGAGTGTATACCGTTAACCCTTTCTACGATCGTGCTCAATTTATGAGATTTCAACTACGAACTTTGTCACAATAATTCTGTAAAGGTTGGAAATGACGCATTTACGTTCTCACAGATTTCTCAGACTGTGTCTAAAGGTGATGGAGACGTGGAGAAAGGGGATACCGACTTTAAAACAACGTTAACATTTTCCCAGTAGGTTTCTCCTCGACTGTCACTGTTCGGGACAATTTTGCAGCTGCCGTTTTTAAAGATTAAGATGTGTCATCTGACCAGTTATCCATCTACGTTTCAAGTAGGCTAGTTTCAGTGGCCTTTTTTTTTCAGTTTAGTTGTAATATTTGAACTGAGTTGGAGGCTCTAGTTTGCAGGTATCCTTTCAGTAGCTTGGACCTGTCGTGGCAGGGCAGCATCCCTGGAAAGCTTTTTCCCCTAGATCAAATATTACCATTGCCTTAGTGTATTTTAGTATATCTCACACCCCCTAAAACATATTGTTCCCCCCGAAAACTACCTTGCAAGCCCCGTTTAGTATACCTTGTCTAGCTAAGGGTCTAACAATTAATAATAGACTACTTGTTTCTCTCACAAGCAAATTCAGAAGAAGAGTGCAGTACTAGATAACGAAGAAATGTGGACGCCGAATCTGTTAAAACAGCTAAATTTCATACCTAAGTTTGAAATTATTTCGGGCTCGTATAGCAAAAAGTCATTTCAGGGCCAGGGACGTAGTCAGAGGGCCGGGAATAGTGAGAGCAACTGCTCCCCCCTTTCAGCGTCGAAAAAATGTTAAAACTTATATTTTTGCAGGGTATTTTGTCAGTGCTCTTTTGATCTTGAATTCTCGTCAGCTCTATTAAATCCATCATAATCCAGGGACGTAGCCGGGGGAGGGGTAGCAAAATATCAACGTTTTCTAATCCTATCCAGATATATGACAACTCGAATCAGTAACGATCAGGTCCAACTCCATCCCACTTTGAAGGGGCGGACCTCGGCTATCGTCTCGGTCCGCTCAGCCTCTGTGATGACGTCTTCGTCGGTCTTAAATCACATTTAAGACCGGGCACCTTCGCATTTATCCCCTTATTGGATGACTACTCATCAAAATCACCTTGTAATTGGCAAACGAATTTTTTTGGAACTGAAGATGTCTCGCGGCAGAGTCTGCATGCAACTTTTGTCATGGAAATAAATGATTCCTAATGCAACTTTTTCGAACCCCTGTCACGATTCGCACTTTACATCTTATGACCATTTTATATTAGGGAAATAAAATTTCAATAAGTTTTCTGACCGAGACTGGCACTTATCCGAAAATTAGAGGTACATCTCCATTCTCTGTCAGCAGGGGGCACGGTGAGGTCTCGTTCAAACTAATAATGGATGTATTTTAATAGTTTTCTGTCAAAAATCTTTCCGAAATTACCAAACTTTTCGTGCATTTCGCGAACAGTAATCGTCGGTCTTATTGTTATATTCTTTAATACCGTCATTCAGATTGTTCAACGGTAATGGCTCTACAACAGTTCTAATGTAAAATTTCGGCCCGCTCGCTCGTAATTGCCACGGTTTATACTCTATACCTCAGTGGCACCGAGATGAATAGAGCGCATCCCCCCCCCCCCTCGAATCACCCCAAAGGCGTTTAAGCTTTATTCTTGTAGGAGTAAGGTGAGGTGTGTTTTCGACCGAGACATGGATCTATTTAACCATGTTTTATCACATATGGTTCTCAAACTATCAAAATTTTCGAGCGCTCTGCCCGCTTTAAATTAACCTTCCCTCAATGTTGTTCTTATTATCACTACCTTCTGTTAACAATATCCGGAGAAACAGCAGAAAAAGTTAAAAGCTTTGTACGAATCATCAGTTAGAAGAATCGCCTTGTAATTTGCAGATAGGTTTCGATGAGGAATTTAAACTGTTTCGATGCAGATTCTGAATGCATGTTTTGTCATGGAAATGATATGTATGTAATGCAAAATTTCAGCGCGATTCTCTCGCAATCGTCATGGTTTGCACTCCATTTCTTGACCATTATTAAAGCAATAGTACAGTTCCAACGTTTCTTCAAGGATAGCTCCACTTCCCATCTAGACCACCTAAACTTAGCAAAAATTTCTCAAAGGGGAGGAGTTTGGGCGCGAAAAATGTTGGTCACATTTTTCGGGCAAGTCGTTACAGCCCCATTAAATCAAATTAGGCTCCTACGCCTATGTATTACATCCACCGGGCGGAAAATTTTGACGAAAATCATTAATTTGGACACCACCCCCGCTCTCTCTAATACCAAAAATGCTGTCTTCGCACGTCCACAGCAGCATTTACAATCACTTCGACAGAAATTGCTTGAAGGGGCTGGCACTCATATGTTTGGGTGTCACACACAAGCTCACGTACCGAGCCTATGCATACATTCTGCATTGTTTCAAACATTACCAGATATATTTGAAACTGCAACATTCTATGAGTGCCACTCCTTTGTGATATCTGCCCGGTAATTCTACATGAAGGGCACTGGGTGAATCTAGGTCTATGTTATGCAATTATGCGTAATTGATTGATGCATTTTTACTTCTCTTTAAACATTAGAACCAGGGAGCTGTTATCCGAATGGAGAGAGATCGAGAAGTTTAATTTATGCTAATACTTTAAATAGGTCTTTAAGATGAAAAAATTACCAACTGTTAGCTGTTGATAAGGCTTATGGACTTAGGCCCTTTATTTAATGATTTCAGTTTGATGAACTATCTCCTTGCGACATCATTCATCTCTACTAACACGTTAACAAGGGGCTTAAATTGAGCAATGCTTTGATGTGTAGGCTGGTACCGCCAACCCTAAGATGACAGGGTTTTTTAAACTCAAAACGACTGTTTAATAGAACTAGATCAATACAAATGCCCCTACCTCATCTAAAGAGACCATATGCAAATGAGCTTAAGAGACAGAAGCCTAATTCTTTGACTACATTCTGACAAGTTTCCTCAAGTTTCTTGAATAAACAAGATATAAATCTATGTTTACAATTTCACATTAAGTCAAGCCTATGTGGTCTCATTCGCGTTACCACAGAGAAAATATATTTAGTTTTCAGGCGACTGGCAATGCCATGGCAATGGATAAAATCGCCACAGTTCTACTCATGATGTAGCAGACGACAAACCTCTTTGTGTTTACTTTCTAAGACAGCTTAGTTCTTATAGAAATCTATAGAGCAAGATAACTGAATGACTTAATAGGTGACCTTGAATACGCAAACCTCACTTCAAAGGGAACTGTCTTGAGTTCTCTCCTGTCGGATAACAGCTCCCTGTTAGAACCGTATAATCTGATAATAACGATGTGTAATTCTGCTACAAAATATGAAAGTTCATATTGTCCATTAGGCAGTTAAGTTCGTCAAATGCATTAAAGTCCAGACATCAGACAATAAACAAGAATCATTCACTGGAAATATTGTAAAAGAGCACTATGTTCGTCTTTCTGGTATAATATGTAAAAGAACATGAAAAAGGTGCAATGTTTTGCCAGTTTCGTCATTATCATATGATATCATATTACCAGCATATTTTTTTTTCCTGTTTGAATTCTTTTACTGCATGTTCTTAATTCAAACAGGAAAAAATTTGCCGATAATATGATGTCATACGATAATGATGAAACTGGCAAAATAGTTCACCAGACTGCATGTAAGGACCTTCAATTGTTCAAAATTTTCACCTCCTCATATCACTCAAAAATGTGCCCTTCCCCCTTGTAAATTCCTGGCTAAGTCGCTGTTCAGGGCAAAGCCTCTAAATTCGACTAAATGCCCTTTTTAATAACTATAATTTCAAGAAGTCGAACCTACCTATAAATGCAAAGACAAATCTTGCCTCTCCGGAGTATGGCAGCAGGTTACGGGACCGGAGCGTTAAAAGTGAAACATTTCATTGAAATGATCTACGACTATTTCTCTTGTAACATTTTTCAGATCACAGACAACGGCGGTACAAAACAATGCCGACTTTCAACTAGAGGATCTACCACCTTCTTATGAAGAAACGATAAAAAATGAAGGCACTCCCACTTGGCAGGGTCTGATGTAAAACAGCCCTGTCTGCCTAAAGAAAAGCTTCTTAATTCGGGCCCAGGTCAACCTTGGATAGTTTAAAGGTTTATATCCATCGTCCGGGTTCGAGATGAAAACCTGTGTCCCTTGAGAGCAAAAACACGTAAACCGCTAGAGCGACTGTTGCATAACCTGATCACATGCTTTATCGAACCCATTAAGCCTCCCAGACGAAATTTGGAAAATTTCCCCGACGAGGAAGGTCAACCTTCCCTCATGGGGGAAACGACCCCTACCCCACACCTGACGCCACCCTTGTGAGAAAACTGTTTACATATGTTTTTTATTTGCAAGTATAATTTGACTGAAAGTCTTCAGAATTTAATGACACTTGGCAAAGAGACATCCATCAGAAGGTAAATTCTGGCAGCCATTCTGGATTTTTGCTTTTCATCAAGGTGCTCCACAGTTATCAACTGGCACCAATCGCATTTAGAATCAGCACCAAAAACCTAGAAACAGTTGAAAACTATTACATGTGTTACAAAACAAGGTCATGTGGCTTGAGGCTGAACTATATTATTCTTCTGGCTATTGAAATATCATACATCTATAAGTGTAAGGTGTAGCGGTATCAAGAAAAACAAATATTACCGGTATACCGCCGCGATATATCTGTAATATCGGTATTTCCAGGTAAGAAATGTAGAGAAAACAGGAAAGTCTCACATGTGCAATGTAGACCCAGTTCCGTGTAGATAAATGAAGAAACCTAGCCTAATGTTTTATCGATACCAGAAGATATATAGAAACCACTCTTTACTGATTAAAAATATTAGCCCTGCCTTTGACGTTTTCTTTCATATCATGTACGCCACCCAATTTCATGTTGATAGTTAGGATCATCTTTAGGCCTATAGCCTGTCACTGAAAACAGAAACTAGTCAGGATGGTGTATCTACTGACTAATTTGACTGACTAGAGTATAAATTAGTCGGTTGATTGGTCGGTAGTCACAAACTAGTCGGTGGATTAGTCCGTGTGACACCGACTAATCAACTGACTACTTTGTGATCACTGACTAATCCACCGACTAATTTATATTCTAGTCAGTCAAATTAGTCAGTAGAGACACCATCCTGACTAGTTTGTGAAAGAAAGCACTCTGCCTGAAAATATTCCCCCTACGCTTTCAAAGTTTTGAGAGGGGAAGGAACTTCTGCATAAGCCAATCTCTAGGCTCCTCCTGAAAACGTTCCCAAACTACCTCTGAAATACACCTCGCTCCTGCTACATCATGTCAGTCCAAGGCCTGGAACGAGATTCTGGACGGGAAAAGAATAACTCCATGAGCCAGCTAGTAGTAAGTTCGTCTTCTGAAATTACAACTACTTGTTTCATATGCAACTTATTTCTAAATATATGATTCTGGTACAAACATGTAGCCACTGAATTGACTTTAATCTCAGTCGACAGCAGAAGGCTTTTTATTTAATCTCTAGTCACATTACCAAGGAGTCTGTTGGTTAAAAACGACCGCTCCGCACATACAGTAGAACAGAAGGCTCACAGACGGCCTACATGCATACAGTTTATTTACATCACCGCTAATACCTCGAACTATGAAATATCGGTATTCTATTCAATAATATGTGCGACTGCGTATGTCCAGAACAGCTACTGTCGAGCACATTGTCGGTATATACCTTTCGTAAATACCGTACTACCTCTACAAACATTCCGGCCACACATCATCTGTATGTACTCGTGACTATGGATGCAACACATTGCATTCCTCAGTCTGGTGTTTAACTTCTTCCATAAATTGTTATTGAAGTTAGAGTTAACTGGGAGGGTGCTCTAAAAAAGAACGATGCTTTATCTTACCACTACCGTAAATCAGGCACTAAACACGCTTTAAGGAAAGTTTTATTATTTTCCTCTTCTCTTTCCGTCGGGTGTTCTTTTTTTGTTTGTTTGTTTGTTTTTCCTGTTCCTTTTTATTTTTTCTTGTTGTTCGTAAGTTGGTAGGCGAAATACCCTTGTGTAGGGGCAGGGATTGCCGCGTAGTCGGGCAGGGGAACTTAGTTAGACATGATACATTTTCAAGGAGTCAAACGGGATGAACGATCTATTGGCATTACCGCCTTACGTAACTCTTTGAAAACAAAAGAAAAGTAAAGAAAAGAAAAGAAAAAAGAAAGGAAAAGAAAAGAAAATTTAATGTAGAAGACAGTAAAGAATTACTGCGTTACGGTTGGTAGAGACTGGCGTAGCCCGAAGATGCCTTATCAAAAGACAAAGAAGAAACAGAAGCATTATGGGAGAAGGGAAATGTACTGTATATAGCCAACCCAATCAAATAAACCACGTAAAACGCAGAGAACAACGAAACAAACATGCAAAGAACATTATAATTGCAGCGCCCTTTATAGAAATGTGGAACTAAATAGATACTTACAAACGTCCATACATAAATACTCTGGATACACCACTTTTTTATAAATTGGACCTATCTCAAAACGTTTTACCATGTACACGGTCAATACATTTAGGCAAACGTGCTGAATAATGCGTTGAAGTAAATATTTCCGTCACAAAAGGACAACTCCCTCAAAGGGTCACACTATTCTAAAGAGTTGGATACACTTGAGAGGCTTCCAATGGAATTTGGAACTTAGCAATGACGTGAGAGCCTTCACAAAATCTCACTATTTATAAGCTGTATTGCACTGTTCGATCACATATATAGCTGCACATGGTCTGCGCGGGTTCTTCTAACATATCTGCCCGTTTTCAAGTACGTGGATGAGTGTCTTCCAACTTGGTTATTTCGTACCTGTTTGAACATTCACATAGTGTTGGCTTGTATCGTCACGTTACCTATCTTATAGAGAAGTTTTTAACTGGCGAATCTACATGGAGTTACGATACCCGGCCCAGTACTAAACTGTTAAGAGACAAGGTTTGCCACTGACCGTTGATCGTGCTCAGCTTACAAGATTTTAACCACAAACTTTGGTAGCAATCGTTCATATACATTCTGATTGATTTCTACGGCTTTAAGCATCAAGTTGTATATGATGTTATCAATTAGTTTTACCCACTTGAGTTTAAAAAGTGGAGGAAATATTTTG